>CM060700.1:133155826-133480826 GCA_030686995.1 Artemisia argyi | reverse complement strand
ATTATATGTGTATCGCTTTTTAATTGTGTATCAATGTGTGAAATGTTAAAATATTCAATGAAAAAAGATATGTATAGATAAGCCCCTGAGAACAATATATTAGCGTGTAAAAATGTGTACTAAAAATCTAAAATTGATTTTTCGGTCACAAACAAAGGAATATTGAAAAATGAGAGAGGGTGCGTAATACATTGAATAATAATTAATAGTTGGGTTGACCATAAAGATACAGTCAAATTTAGTTTCACACAATCAAATTAAATTGGTTGAGAATTCCACTAGTTTTCCAGTTTTTTACAATTGTGCCACTCATTTAATTATATTTAACTTTGATCCATCAATTTTGATCCAACGATCCAAAAGTGTACCTATTCTTTTCTACTTTAAGAGTGTACACCACAATAACGCCACCCTATATATATATATATATATATATATATATATATAGAATTGAGATCAAATGAGAACTTTCTTAAAGTTGTAATAATGAGAACCAACCAAAATCTCACAAATGACACTCAACTTAAAAGAAAATAAAAACATAATTAATTACAATTAAAATTATTAAAGATTTGATGAGTTTTTTTCTAAAAATTGACATAAACTAAGTGATACACTTTGATTCAACGTGTAATATGTATCAAGGTTTAGTATTGTGTATCAAGTTTTTAGTGGTTGCTGTGTATTAGGTGTATCAATTTATGTATAAGAAATTAGTTTTCTGAGATTTTAATGTATATGTATCAAAAATGTAACTATGTATCAGTAATCCGTTTCTTATGTATAAGTTGGTTATTAGTCGATTTAATGTTAACTTGTATTAATATATCATATTTTGGTGCATCTTTGCTAAAATGGTTATGTATCAATGTTTTAATTGTATTTTAGAATAGTTCTTATTTTTACAACTTTAAGAAAGTTCTCACATTAACCTTCCCCTATATATATATATATATATATATATATATATATATATATATATATATATATATATATATATATATATATATATATATATATATATATAATATAGGGTAGGGATCCAATAAGAAGAATAATTAAAATGAGAAGGGTAAGAAGTAATTCTAGCCACACATTTTTATATGGGAGGGAAAATTTGAATGAAGATGCATCCATTTTTGTAGGTGCATCTAGAATGTGTGGTTGTGGTTACTTGTTATCCTTCCTATTTTAATTATTCTTCCTATTTGATTCTAACTATATATATATATATATATATATATATATATATATATATATATATATATATATATATATATATTATATATATATATATATATATATATATATTGGAACAACGTTCATGCCTAGTTGCAGAACCTTTATCTATATCTATAATACATTATAATACATTTAAGACTATTTCATAATTAGTCGGGCTTAAATTTCAGACTTTTTATTTCTTATTATTGAAAGATTTCAAATATTGATTGAAGAATTATTTCAAACATTAATTGCACAAAACTGAAAATAGAAAAACTAAAAACTGAAAAGCAGAAAACCTGAAAAAATGAAAACTGGAAAACTGAAAACTTGAAAACCTGAAAACCCGAAATACCGAAAAACCAAAAAACTGAAAACAAAAAACAAAAAAGTAAAAGCAAAAAATCAGAAAATTTCTACTTATAAAGCATGAAAACAATCAAATGTATAACCGGCGGAAAAATAATAAAATATAGTCACAAAGTATCCGCCGCCGCATTACGCGAGTACCGTTCTGGTATATTATTATTGATTGTCTTCATATATACTTGATGACGAGATGTTACTTACATGACTCCAATACTTTCATCCTTCATTGATAAAGATGAATGTTTACTATTAAAGATGAATCCAATTGTCTAGCTATCTTTCATAAATAAAAACAATCAAGGTTTTTTTTTTTTCTTCTTTTCTTTTCTTTTCTTTTTTAACGGCGAGTTAGTAGTTAGTGATTCGAGCCCACAGTGACATATAATTGGGCAGTATGCAAGCATCGAACCTTTCTCCTTAGGGGATAAACCCTACTTCTGCTTCTATTTTTTCGGGCCCCTGAAAGTCAATGGTGAAACTCGAACCTGAGACCTCTTCAAAGATACCTCCTCAAGGTTACCTTTTGTGGCCAACTGAGCTAGCCCAGGTAATAAAAGTGATATGATATTTCACCCATGCATTTTAAATAAAATAATGATACATCTGGATACTTATTCGGATATTTAAGAATCAAATCATTTATCGTCACAAAGTAATTACTGCCTAAAAAAAAGCACCATTGGTTAGTTACAAACTAGTCGTGTTGGTGTTGGTTCTAAGGGCATCCACTATGGTAAACCTTTGTAAAGGTTTATAATTATGTTATGACATTAATGTATAAATCTTTTTGTTTTATAAACCTATTCCCACTATATATAAACCTTTTCAAGTTTTATCAACATCTCACATAATTCAATTCAAATGCATTAAATTATGAAAAGGTTCAATATCTTAAACCTTTTCATGACACATAAGCATGAAATAGATGTCCACCATGGTTTACAAGTTTTTAGACCTCTTCATAATTTTATAAACTTTTTCATAAACCACCATAGTGGATGCCCTAATGTTGGTGTTGGTGCTATTACTGAAAAGATTAAACTTATTCGAATATTTAAGAATCAAATCATTTATCGTCACAAAGTAATTACTGAATAAAAAAAAGCACCATTGGTTAGTTACAAACTAGTCTTGTTGGTGTTGGTGCTAATAGTGATGTTGGTGTTGGTGCTATTACTGAAAAGATTAAACTTGTAGGTTTTTTTTTTTTTTTTTTTTTTTTTTTTTTTTTTTTTTTTTTTTTTCGCAAACTAGATATGATAAGGCCAGGAGTAAGGCTACTGTTAAACCAAACTGAGGTTACTGGTAGTAGGAGTAATCCTTTTTTGCTTTGGTCGTGACTTAGACCGAGGTTATTTGTGGTTTACAAGTAACCTTACTTCTCAACAAGTAGGCTTACTTCTTTTTTGGGTCACAAATTTACTGAAGTTGTTGGGTTTATGTTTAAGCCGTGACTTTTATTTTTTAGTTTTCTTATTTTTATTTATTCTATAATAATTAAGTTATCTTGTTTTACAAGATTAGTTTCCTATAAAGGCTCTTATCATTGTAATTGATGTCTTTTAATCATTATTATTAATAAACTTTGTGTTTTAAGAGTAAATCTCTTGTTTGGGTTTTATTCTCTTGAGGTGCGCCTCATATATCACCCTTGAATTAAAGTTTATCTAAATACGCTTCTGTGCATCCTGCGTCAAGATGTACTTTTAAATCAAAATAAAATGTCATAATTTGTGAAAGTAATCTTAAGAATCTTTTAAAACCTCATTTTAGAAACTTATTTTTCTAAAATAATCCACAATCTATATCACCCAAATAAAAATTATTTTTTAATCAAAGCATACTTTTCAACAAAATAATCTTAAGCCTGCATAATCTTCCACAATCTCTCGTGCGAAGCATGCCCCCAGTGTAAGAGTGTTGTGTGGAAAACTAGAAGGGGGGGTTGAATAGTTTACCGGTTAAAATCTTTTTAACTTGTTTAGTTAGCTTTGAAACTTTCCGTTTGATCAAAGATATATACACAAACACAATATATAACATGCAAGTAAATGAAAGAAATGATCAAACCACAACACGAGTATTTATCGTGGTTCGGCTACAAGGACTCTTTTTCCTTGCCCTACGTCCACGCCCCGAGTATCCAACTCGAGAGTTTCTTTCACTAGTCAACAAGCTCCTTTCACCGGCAGAGAAAACCTTACACGTCGCTAATACTTTTACCGACACTAAGCTAGATGTCGAGTTCTTTACCAAGGGTACAACTACTCCCGTTAGTTCTTTTACAAGGGTACAATTACTCCCGATACACTTTGTATTCTGAGGACTAAAATACTAACCGATCACTACTGAAAATACACAATCAAATGAAGTGTAAACTACACAAGTCTACACCATGCTAAGCTAACAAATCTTGCAACGTTGTGTTGAATACTTGTTACTTTTAATGAGCTCGTGAATCTCTTTGCTACAAAAAGAAACTTCACATATGAAATGTTAAAGGGTTATATGAAAGAATGAATGTGTGTGTGTAAAATATGATGTAGAGTGATAAGCCAAAAATCAACTTGTGGCTTGGTATTTATAGCAAAGCATTCTGCAGGCCTGGCGGATACGGCGGAACCCTCAGATGGGTTCCGCTTGTGTACCCCCAGGGTTCCGCTGGGCTTGCAGTTGGTTTTTGCAATAAATCTTGCAAACCAAACAAAGTCACATCTCATTACACCTTGTAAACCAAACAATGTCACATCTCATTAGTCAAACACAAAACTTGCAAGCAACCATATAATAAGTCAAACACACTTTCTTTCCATAAATGTATCTTGACAAAACTTGCCATAAATGTGATGTGACATTTCTATTTTAAAAAATAAAAGGTGTTGTGTTTTATGAAATGTAAAATGTAGCAAAAGTCTAGTTTATGCAAGTCTTTAAAACTAAGATTATGTTTTACTTAGAAACTAAAGTTTACATTTTGTCGTTAACAAAACTTAACGAAGATCGTAAAATATAAATAACGTTTTTAGGTGATATTTGTATTAACAATCTCCCCCTTTTTGTTGATGACAAAACATAAACTTTGTTTTTAAGTAACTCACAAAATCTTGGTGTTTAAGACTTAAAAAAAATATATTAAACTTGTTTTACTTAAGTGATGAAAATCAAATTAAGTTTTGAAGGTTTAATATATTTCTCCCCCTTTTTGTCAAAACAAAAAGTAGAGTAGCGAAGCGGAAAAAAAATGCACTTGCTCCCCCTTGGTTGTTACTCCCCCTAAAAAGAGTGCCAAGATGGGAAACATGGATTTTGGATCCTACAAAAAAATGGTTAGTTGGTGATATATATAGTCAAGCTTGTAGTTACCACACACATTGCAACCACAATGACAACACAAAAATGATCAACCAACAATGCACGAAAGTAAGTAGAAAGAAATATCATTCCAAGTAAAATTTTGACTTTGAAAAGTCAAAAGACAAGAAATGTGAAATATTCTTCTACTTCTAAACAAAAACTAAAAAATAACCAAGAAAGAAAAAATAAAATCCTACTTTCCTAAATGGGGCAAACGGCCTCCAAAGGTTGTCTAGGATTTGTTTGGGTGGGAAAGAGCATCCAAACGTTCTATGACGTGTTGGAATGCAAAACGGGTTTCATCTTGGAATTGGTGAGGCAACGTTTTGATGCTTACACCCATTTGCTCATAATTTGAGCAAACATGGGGATGAGTGAGTGGAAATGGGTTGGTTTTGGTTTCTTGGTTTGAGGGTTGGTTGATTTTTGGTTCTTGGGTGGAGGATGGATTTGGTATTGAGTCAAGCAAGGTGGTTTAAAATTCCATTGCTTGATGAAGGTGGTTCTCAACCATGCTTTGGATTTCCTCATATGAAGGAAAGAAAGACTCAAAGGTTTGGGCTTGAGAATGTGGTGGAGTTGGGTGATCATGGTTTTCAAAGTTTGGTTCTCCATAAAGAGGACCATGGATGTCATGGTAGATAGGGTGAAACAACAATGGTTTGGGTTGATGGTACACTTGTTGTGGTGGTTGGGTGTGGTTAAAATCTTCATCAAGATCAAGAATTGACCTTGGTGATTGATTTGCAAAAGGTGGTGGTTGTGTAGGTCTTGGTGGAAGATCATTTAGATCTTGGACAAAAGGGTGTGGTGATGTGGGAGGAGACCCAAATAACTCCATAGGTTCAATTTTGGGTAATGGTGATGGTGATGGAGTTTTGGATGGTTGGGTTGGAGCACTTGGTGGAGTTGGGTCAATGGGTGATTTAGTAGGTGGTGGAGTGAGCTCATTTGGTTCATTGGGTGATGGAGATGGAGATGCAAGGTTCAAAAAGTGTTCATTTTTTATAGGTGAGGTGAATTCATCCGAAGATGAGGAGGTTAGGTTGATGGATTGGTTAGACCATAGTGGTTTTACACTTATCCGGACGGTTCTCCGGATGGGTCGTGATGGTTGAGAGGTGATTGTTGACTTGGTCATGGTTAAAATGGTGTAAAGTTCAGAAATTGTGATGAAGAAGGTGTGATTTGATAGTGTTTAGGATGGTTTAATTTATAGTGATGAAGGATTGTGGAAAGGAGTGTTTGGATTTGATGTTAGTCCATACAAAAATGGAGGTTTCTAATGATTTAGAAAACTAATTGTGGGTTGTCATATCATGGAAGTCAATCCAATGAAAATGGTGAAGTGAGAAGACAAGGTTTGCACTAAATGCTTAATGGTTTTGGTAAATTTGTTGAAGTATAAATCTCAGGGATTTCAAGGAACCTTTAAAAGGGTTCCTTCCTTTATGTGTGAAGGGTCCTTGGGGTGGTTATGGCTATTTTTTGAAATTTGGCGGGAAATGGTTTTGGTTGGGTTATAAGTAATGAGAAGTACCCTATTGTGCTAAACACATTGCAGGAAATGGGTTTCTATCTAAAAGGATTGGATTTTGGTGTTTGGATGTTGAAATGTTGAAAACAAAAACAAAATTTCTGCAGGCAACTGGCGGAACCCTCAGGATACACAGGCGGAACCCATTTGAGGGTACCGTCTGGTCCGTTGGGCCAATTCTGGGTTTCCCAGAAAATACACTGGCGGAACCCAATTTTGGGTACCGCCAGGGCTGAAAAAATTGACAGTCCGCGTTTTTGACCCGCGAGACGATTTTCAAAATTTTCGAAAACTCACAAAATCAAAAAGATAATGCATTTTTGGTTATGCAATGCAAAAAATAGACACGTAAACACACATATCATATGACTTTGACCTTGAGGTCGAGAATTTCACTATAGTTAGTGAAAATAACATAAACATGAAAATTTGACAACTTGCCAAAAGTTGTCTACCTGCGTCAAAGTTAGATACTACATGTTCCAAATTGTATCAAACGTTGTACTAGCACACAAATACATCATAAACATAGTTTAAACAACCAAATTTGTTCAAATAGCACCTAGTGCCAAACACTCCTACACACCCGCACTCATTGACGGTCGATCTTATTCTTGAGCTTTCCAAGGAATCTTCCAAGATTCTTAAAAATCCCCTTTGTTTGCTTGAACTCCACCGACTCATTAGGAATATCCGAAAGTTGGGATAGGTATTCGAGAGGTGAGAGCCTAGAGTTTGGCAAATTGTCATCTTCACTCATTGAGGAAGATGAAGATGAGGTAGGAGGATGTGAACGTTTTCCTTGGGCTTTGTACACTCTCTTATCACTCAGTGGGACAAAGGTGTGTGGAATGAGAGAGTAGTCAAGGCGAAGACCGTTTGGAGTTGGTGGAATGGGTGAGATGAACCTAAAGAGACGGGTCAAGAGCATTCCATACGGCATAGCCGTTGTGCCATGCACGGGAATGTCGGCCATTCTCTTGGCCATGTAGTAGGCAAGATTGAAGGGTTGCCTAACGGACAAAGAGTAGATCATGTAGCAAAGGCAAAGGTTGATATGGTCTCGGTTTCCTATGGTGCTAATGACATTTGCTCTAAGGACTTCCTCCCATTTCTTGAATTGGGGCTTGAGTTCATTTATTTCCATTCCATATGGGTCCTTATCGACCTCATTTCCCGAACGGGTTCTCCTAGTGTTGGTTGTCCTAACAAAGAGGTTGTCACGGAGTACATCTTTTGACACAAGAGGAGTGTCATAAGGATGGATGCGGTCATGGAGGTTGTCAAGTGTTGAGAGGGAGTACAAGTCGGAGTAGATGCAAGTACCTCGGTTTGGGACACCTATGATTTGAGCAAACTCCTCAAGAGTGAAGGAGTATTGATGACCACTAGTCCTAAAGTTGATAGACATGTGACCATAATCATCCGTGGAGAGGACGGCGGATGCATAGAACTCTAGAATGAACCTAGGACAAATAGGCTCGTCGATATTCAAAAGACACTCAAAGTTGATTGTGGCAAATTCGGCGTAAAGGTTTGTGCCTTCTAGGAAATACGGGTCAATGGTTCTACCCTCATGGACATAGTGTTTTTCTAAGGCTTTGAAAACGTTGACCTGGTTTGGGGTAAGGCCTTTGGTTTTGTGGTGTTTTGGTAGGTACTTAATGGTGTCCTTGTGGTCGTAGTGGGTTAGAGGAGGCATGATGATTCCTAGAACAACAAAATTTCACATTTTAGTTTAAGTAAACTACTATTATAATGTGGATGTTCTAGTGTGTGTGATTCCTCCCAAACTACACATAGGTTTCGTCACACAAGCCAACCACTTGTGAATAGATGACCGTAACAAAAGGTTCCTAAATGGAGCCCGGGAGGAAAAGCAATTTTTACCATGGGAGTATAGTTTATTCCTAGGTCGTTAAGTCCCAACGAGGTGTGAAATCTGTAATACAACGAATCTGTGTCTAGGTGAAGTTAAATATAAAAATAGGAATCTGACTGACTAACACTAGCAATGTGAATAGTAAATAGCTCTTGTCACAACTATTTCAGTAAAAACGTACAATTAGAAACCCTAAAATGTAAAAGGATATAGAAACGTACGTTTAAATTCAAATAAACGTAAACGTACTAAAATAAAACTGAAAACTGATCAATACAAATCCCACAAATGTGAAATTTATATTTTTGTGATCCTAATAATATAAGAAAATTAATTATGAATTAAAATAATTTTTACAAGTACTTACGTAATTACTATTAATTAAAAACTATTTATTTATTATTTAACTAATTAAACTAATTTAAAATATTTACACATACTAAAAAGACTTAGATAATTAAGAAGATTTTTATAAATCTTATTAACCATCACAGGAATCCTAAAAAATTATAAAAAGTTAGTTTTATGTATTTTTAATCTAATTTACTAATTATTATTCTAATTATTAATTAATTTCTAATTAAACTATTTAATTATAAAAAATAGCAAATGAACAATAAAAATTCTAGAAAAATTCCTAAAATTATATTATACTATATATAAGCTAGGAAAAATATAAAAACTAGGTACTAATTTATAAAAACTAATTATGCTATTTAAAACTTAATTGTTAATTAAAAACTAAAGATACTAATTTTAAATCTAAAAATTAGAAAACTAAAAGTGAAAACTGCAAAAGTATTTTTTACATATTCTAAATAACTTATTAAAGTTATAAAAATTATAAAAAAATTATCTAGGATAAAATTTAAATACTAGAACTAATTTATTTTTGGCTTTTTCATTTAAACTAATTAAATTAAAATTAAATCTAAAAACTATCTAATGAACAGTAAAAAATGTGAAAAAATTATGGAAAGTAATTTACATAGTAAAGAAGCTGGGAAAAATATTATGAAGTTCATAGCTTATCCAGATAAGCTGGAATAATTCAAACAGCTTGTATAAGCTTATTTTAATAAGCTAAAATGTTTACTACTATAAGAAATAAATTGTGCAAGGTAATAACTGAGAAGTGAGCTAGCCTAGGTGGGTTATGCAGTGAACTTGTCACCAATGGAACCTAGGTTCGAATCCTATACACACCCTTTTTAGCTTTTTATTTTATTTTTGGATTTTTACTTTACAAAACTATATAATAAGCTAATATATTAAACTTTAATAAAGATAACTTTTCCAAAACTTGGAAATAAGCTGTATGAGAGCTTATTTCCATCTCAGTTAGCTTTTTAAGCTTAAACTCCTAAATAGAAGCTATCACTTGTGGTTAAAGCTTTGGTTTTTGGTTTTTCTTTTTATAAAACTATATATACACTGATAATGTACAAATTTAGCAATAATAAAACTTTAGAACCTAAAAATAAGCCATTCGTGGGCTTATAAGCTAAGACAGTTAAGCCTATGGCTTAACAGTCAAGCTAAAGCTTAGAATAAGCTTGGAAAAGCTATACAGTGAAAACAAAAGTCACAATAAGATCTATACAAGTCCAATGGATCAATATAAACAATAAAATGGACTGAAATGGTGCAAAAGGTGTGAGCTTAAGGTTTAGACAGTTTAGCTTTTTGGCTAAACTTGGATTGAGTGAAAGCTTGTAAAAGCTTGGTATAAGCTCCACACAGAAAACAAAAGAGAAAAAATATATTTGTACAAGTATTATAAACAATTATGGACAAGCTATAGTACTGGGATAAGCCAATAAGCTCAAATAAGCCAATAAGCTAATCCCAATACACTGCAGTTCCAAACACCCCTGCAGTCAAATGTTTGGGCAATTTTAGCTTATTAAATAAGCTCAAAAGGCCAAATGGTGAACTGGGGTAGCAAGTGTGTCTGGTGAGGTTTCCAAAAAGCCAAAACTCATCAAGTGGAGTCCACTGATGAGCTTTTTGAGGGCTTATGAAAAAGGCCTTATTACACTGACTTCCAGTGTAATAAAAATAATGGGACAAACAAAAAGCTAGTTGCAACCCTAGTAAATGAGCTGCAACATGGGATTTAAGCACTGAACCTTGTAGCCTGGTGGATAAGCTCCACTTGGAGCTAAATTTCACCAGCTGGTTCCAAGTATTAAGCTTTTTGTTAGCTTATGAAGTAGGGTGAGTATAGTTAAGCATACTGAGTCATCAGCATACTTTTCAAATTGGTGATAAGTAAAAGCTACTTGCAGCCCTAGTAAATGGGTTGCAAGGTGAAAATTAAGCACAGAATCATAAAGTATGGTAGATAAGCTTCACATGAAGCTAATCCACACAAGCTTTAGATCACAAATGAGCTTGTTGGAAATGGTGTAAGATAACTGATTACTCAGTTATCTATTGTGAGTGGGCAAACAATCAAGCTCTAATTTACTTATCTAATAAGCTCTTAAGAGCTCACTCAGCATTGAGCAATAAACTTGGATAGCTTAGCCTCACATAAGGCCAAGAATCACAAGCTCAAGCTTGGAGAGGAACTTTTTATGAGCTTATGAAAACTACTCACCTTCACTGTTTGCTTCAGTGAAGGGAGTATGGTGAACAAAAAGTTGGGTTTGATTAAGCTATCTAAATAAGTTACAAACTATCAAATAAGCACTGACCCTAAGAGATGAGCTTATTAGCTTTCTAAAAAGTCAATAAGCACATGGTGGGGTCCACTATTGTATAAGCTATGGTCTATTGAAGTTGGTGGTTAAAACTGAGTGCTCAGTGCACATACCAAAATAAGACAAACTTCAAGGGCTAAATAAGCTATCCTAATAAGAACTGAGATCCAATTTTATTTTTATTCCTAAAAGAACTACTGAGAGGCTTTCCAAAAAGCTAAAAACACAAGACCTAATGTTTTGGTTTGCACCCTGGAGGTGGGTTTGAAAGTTTGACCAAAACCAAAAGGTGCCCTGGTGCAGGGCATCATCTTGCCCTGCAGATCTAAATAAGCTATTGCATAAGCTAAAATAAAAATCCTAAAAATAAGCTAATGGTGGTTTTTGAAAGATGAGCTGACAGACTATGACTTGTGAAAAGTTCAAGGTCTCAATCCAATCACAAAATTCAAAACAATTCTTTCTATTTTTGGTTTTTCTGAAACAAGTATATTTTTGACTTTTCTAATTATAAAGCTAAGTTGACTTTAATGAGTTTAAAAGCTAAGCTACTGATTAAATAAGTTATATTAAGCTGTAAGAACATGAAACTAACAAAGATTAACAACATTTAAACAAGTATGCAAGATTCTAAGTCTTGACAATCTCACAGTGCTCATATAGAAAGGATCAAGTGTCAATTTGACTTCCCACATGCTACACCACTAAATTGAAGTTATAACTGAGTCATTAAGGTCATGTAAAACATACATCAAACAATAACAATACCTCAATTAACCTATAACACAGTTTCACCATCAAGTCCAAACAACCTTTAAAATGGACTGTAATGAGGTTTTTCAAAACAAATGACTGTGTAAACCAATTTTATCAAATCCAGGGATCATAAGGTGTCAAATTAGAACCTTTTAAGCTTAAACCATTAGTCACAAAAGTCTAAACCTAGGATTATCAAAAACTACCCTAATGACAGTCAAAATGCTAAATCAAACCACAGTGCAATCCAAAACATACCAACCTAATATTAAGCTATAATATCATTAACAAATACCAAATAGACATGAAAATGTGAGAATCAAAGCAGATTAAATACTAGAACTATGAAATGCAGGATTGAGTAAAAATTGCTTACAAGGTGATCAAACTGAGAACTTAAGAACCAAGGACCATTGTCACATCCTACAACCTCCCATGAGGCTTCTAAACCAAGGGCCATCAAGAATTTACCCTGCTCCATGCTTGCATTACCAAGTTCACACTATTTTTAATTTTTCATTTATTTTCTAGATTTTTTAGTGATTTTTGATTTTAAAAAACTAAAGCTGAATTGAGGTATCTAAAAGCTTTAAAGCTTTTGTCAGGAGCTTATATGGCTTATTGAGTCCATTAAACAACACTAATCAACAATAAATTAAAAGACATGAATTTAATATGATAATTAAGCTAAAAACTTGAAACTGAAAGATACTTTGAAATTAAACTGTAAACATTGTTCCATTACACTAATTTGAGGTTAAGTACAACATTAGAAACATTAAAAGACATTAATTTAAAGAAAACAATAAACAACATTATGCTACGTGACATTGGCTAGCCCAAGGTACTTATTCCTCTGCTTCATTGCTTCTTTTTATAACCTTTGAACTCCTTGGTGATCACACAATAAATCCCATCACTTATCTTGGCCGTTGGATGTCTGTTACACATCTGAGCTGTTTAAAACTGCTTTTCCCGCCAAAAGTCAAGGGAGCAGCTGTGGTTGCGTGGAGAGGGTTTTAGGGCATTTATTGCACCTTGGAAGTTGTGGAGAGGTGGAGGGATAAGGTGGAATGAGTGGGGAGTAAGTTGGAGTGAGGTGGAGGAGTGGTATGTGAGTCTGTGTGGTGGTGGTGGTATTGGGAGGGAAGGGTCAACGGGTTTGACCCCGTTTTTGTATTAAAAAGGGAAGTGGACTGGGCTTGGGAGTGGGCTAGGTGAATAGGTGGGCTGGGTGAGTTTGTGTTGTGGATTGGTTTGGTTTTGGGTTTTTAATAAATAAGGGTCCGGTTGGTTTTATTTCACACAAGGACCAATTTTGTAATTACTGAAAGTTTGAGGGGTAAAAATGACAACTTTCCAAAAGTTATAAAAAGGGTTAAACATGCCAATCTTCAATACCCCAAGGACCATTAATGATAAATTTCCATTATATTATATCTGGGGACCTTTTCTGTCAAACATTCAAACTTCAGGGACTAATTATGTCATTTCACCAAACTTATCACCCAATGACCATTCCTGTAAAAGATTATTAGTACAAGGACCAAAATTGAATTTCTCAAAGTTTTTAACATCCTAGGGACCATTTATGTCAATTTCCAAAGTTGAGGGATTAAACTTGTAATTTTGTGAAACTTTGCACCAAAGGACTAAATATGTAACTTTATGATTAAAAAGGACCTTTGATGACTTTTTCAAGTTTTAGAATGACCAGGGACTAGTTTTGCCAATTTATGAAACTTGAGGGACTGAAACTGCCAATTATGCAAACTTTGTACGTTTTTCATCTGTTTTTGCATATTTTGCATTTGAAACATATAAAACACACCTTTAAGATATTTTAAGTATTTTGATACATATTTGAGTGTTTTTGTATGTTTTGGCAGCTCAGATTGATATAAAATGATGGCACCTTTGTTGTCACAAAGAATTGTGATGTCGTTGAGTTGAATTCCGTAGTCGACAAGAGCTTGCTTCATCCAAAGAGCTTGTTGACATGCCTTTCTGGCCGAAACGTACTCGGCTTCCATTGTTGAGATAGCAAGAGCCGTTTGCTTCTTAGAGAACCATGAGGTGAGACAATGTCCAACAAAAGTACAAATACCACTTGTACTTTTTCTATCGACATAGTCACCCGCATGATCCGAGTCGGCATACACTATGGTGTCTATTCCTGTTCCTTTGGGATACCATAAACGTAAATGTGTAGTGCCCTTAATATACCTAAAAATCCTTTCAACGGCTTCGAGATGGGTAGTCTTAGGATCTTCTTGAAAACGAGCAGATAGACAAACACTAAACATAATGTCGAGTCTACTAGCCGTTAGGTAAAGTAGACTACCAATCATACCTCTATATTTAGTGCTATCTACGGATTCACTTTCCTCATCCTTGGTGAGTTTAGTTTCCGTGGACATGGGAGTTTTGATTGGTTTCGAATCTTCTAATCCAAATTTCTTAAGCATGTCCTTAATATATTTAGATTGGTTAAGAAGATACCATCTTCTAGTTGTTTAATTTGGAGTCCTAGGAAAAAGTTGAGTTCTCCCATCATACTCATTTCAAACTCGTCATGCATGATTTTTGAGAAATCCACACATAATTCTTGACAAGTTGATCCGAATATAATGTTATCAACATAGATTTGGACTATGATAATATGTGAATCTTTCTTCTTAGTGAAGAGAGTATTATCAACTAAGCCCATGGTATACTTATGGTTAACTAGGAAGGTTTTAAGTCGATCATACCATGCTTTTGGAGCTTGCTTAAGTCCGTAAAGAGCCTTTTTAAGTTTGTAAACATGATTTGGTTTTTCAAAATCGATGAAGCCCGGTGGTTGAGCAACATACACTTCTTCATTTATGACTCTGTTTAGAAATGCACTTTTGACGTCCATTTGAAAGAGTTTAAAATTGTGTGCACATGCATATGCAAGTAAGATTCTAATTGACTCGAGCCTAGCAACCGGAGCAAAAGTTTCATCGTAGTCAATGCCTTCTTGTTGGTTATATCCTTGTGCAACTAGCCTAGCTTTGTTTCTAGATACAATTCCATTTTCATCCATTTTATTACGAAAGACCCATTTTGTTCCAATTATAGTTTGACTCTTTGGTTGAGGAACTAATGTCCATACATCATTCCTAACAAATTGGTTTAACTCTTCTTGCATTGCAATTACCCAAGACTCATCTTTAATGGCTTCATTAATGTTTTTCGGTTCAATGGTTGACACGAAACAAAAGTAGTTGCTTTCATTTTGAACTTTTGACCTTAGTGTTCTTTCGCTAATGTTGCCTATGACACCATCTAATGGATGACTTTTAGATTCTTTGACATTGACAAGTTCTTTGTTTAAGAGTTCATCTTCCTTGTCATTACCTAAAATCTCTTGACTTTCTATTGCTTGGCTTTCAACTAAGTCATCATCTACCAAAGGTGATGTCTTAGAGGGAGGTGGACTCTCGTCAAATGTTACGTTCAACGATTCCTCGACTCTTAAGGTTTCTTTGTTCAAAACAATGTAAGCTTTACTATTTTGTGAATATCCAAGAAATACACCTTCATAAGACTTTAGGTCAAATTTGGTGAGATAATCCTTGGTGTTAAGAATGAAACATTTACCCCCAAACACTCTAAAGTATCCTAATGTAGGCTTTTTACCTTTATATAGTTCATAAGGAGTTTTATTCAAAAATGGTCTAATTAAGACTCGATTTAAAATGTACGTTGATGTGTCAACGACATTACACCAAAACTTTTGTGGAATGTTTTGTTCATTAAGCATTGTTCTACTCATCTCTTGCAATGTCCGGTTTTTACGTTCTACTACACCATTAGATTGAGGAGTACGTGGAGCCGAAAAGTTATGAGTAATACCATTAATATCACAAAAGTTTCCAAATTGAAATTCATTATCAAATTCACGTCCGTGATCCGTTCTAATAGACACAATATTAGACCCTACTTGATTTTGAATTTTCTTACTTAGAATCTCAAATTTATCAAAAGCTTCATTTTTACTTTTCAAAAATTTTGTCCAAGTATATCTTGAGTAATCATCAACTATGACCAAAGTGTAGAAGTTACCTCCATAACTTTGTATAGCGGATGGACCAAATAAATCCATATGCAAAAGTTCTAGACACCTTGATTTAGAAACCAAGTTTTTAGCCTTATGGCTACTATGGACTTGTTTACCGACTTTGCAAGCATCACAAAAGTGTTGGTCATATTTCAACTTAGGTAGGTTTCGAACTAAGTCTTTGGAGGAAAGGTTTTGAATTAGTCTCATGTTAGCGTGTCCTAAACGTCTATGCCATAAAGTTGAAGATTCATTTAATGAGGTAAGACAAAGTTTGTCTCTAGATGTTGGATCCATCTTCATGACATATACGTTGTTCTTAAGGACACCTTTGGCTATGGTTATACCATCTTTAAGTATTTTACTTCCGTTTTTACTAAAAAGGACATTATACTTATTATGACAAAGTTGACTAATACTAAGAAGATTAAAACCTAAGTTATCAACATGAGCTACATCATCTATAAAAAGGGAGTCATGAGAGATTGTACCTTTTCCGATGATTTTGCTCTTAGCTTAACTACCAAACGTAACATTACCTCCGTCACATTTGTGATAAATAGTGAAGAGGCTTTTGTTACCCGTCATGTGCCTTGAACAACTGCTATCTTTAATCCATTCATCCGGTTCCAAACAAACTTTGAGGCACACCTATTTTATGAAAAACACTCAAACATTTGGTCCCCAATTTCTCATGGGTCCATTTTGGTTAACTTGTTCCAAATATGAAAATAGAGCATAAGGGTTCCATGACATGTACTTTGGAGTTTGGTAATGTCCAGGAGTGTTTTGGTTCCAAACATGTTGGTAGTTTGGTCGAGCGTTGAAGTTTCTCTTTGGAAAGGGGCGTTTGGGAATTGGAGTCTTAGGTCTTGGTTGAGTAGTCTTAGCTCTAAATTCATTTTTACTAAGTCCTACTCCAGTTTTAAACACAGGTTTTGTTCCATTTTTATACGTAACTTTAACAAATTTTGAACAATCCGATGTGGATGGAGTTACTGCTGCAGCAGACCTGGCGGAACCCTGGATTGGGTTCCGTCTGATCCGCAGGCTGCTCTAGCAGTTTTGTTAGTTTCTTGTGCATTCTTTTCTTGTTTCGTTTGACCCTTTGAAGTTTCTATTTTCGTAAATCCTAGTCCTGTTTTATCAAAGGGTGACTTTTGAAGTTTCATAATTTCATCCGCACAAGAAATGCTCTTATCGAACTTCTTAAACTTTGTGGTTTGTTTTATTAGATCATTTTGAGTAATTTGAGTTTCTCAACTTCTAGTTTAAGCTCTTCACATGATTTGCAAGATGTGTCAATACCTTTACTCTTTTCTAATCTCTTAGCTTTTTCTTTTAACTCATAAACTTCATTTTCTAAAAACTCCTTTTTAGTTTTCAAAAATTTATTTTTGTTTATCATTTTTAAGCTCAATTCACAAAGTTTGTTATATTCTTTTTGTAAAGTGTCATCATCAATAGAGGAGTAAGATGAGTCAGAGAATACCTCATTTGAGTTGTGAGCCATGAGAGCAATATCATCATTCTTTGGCTCATCGTCATCTCCTTCATAGTCACTCCAAGCACCACCCACAAAAGCTTGTTGAGGTTTGCTCTTGGGTGGTTTTGGACATTCTCCTACAAGATGACTTGTGTCTCCACACCTATAGCATTTTCTTTCAACCTTTCCTTTCCTATCATCACGATCTTTTCAGAAAGTTTTCTTGTCATCTTTAGGTTGCCTTACAAACTTTCCTCTTCTACGAAAGAACTTCTTGAAGTCTCTAACGGCCATAGCATATTCCTCATCATCACTATCCGAAGTAGATTCTTCCTCATCACTTGATTGGACTCAAGCTCTCAAGGCACTGGACTTAACATTTTCTTTCTTGCCTCTAACTAGTTCCGAATCTTTTTCCATTACCATTTCATGAACTTTGAGGTTTCCAATTAGCTCATCAAGTGACATGCTTGAAAGATCTTTGGATTCTTCAATTTCCGTCACTTTTGCTCTCCACTTCGGATGGAGTGCTCTAAGAAATTTCCTGACAAAGTTCTTACTACAAAAAGATTCATCAAGTGCTTTAAGTGAAGTAATAATAGTGTTAAACCTAGCAAAAGCATTATCAATAATCTCATCTTCGGAAATAACAAATTGTTCATATTGTTGAACAAGAAGATCAATTTTGTTATCTTTAACTTGTGAGTTTCCTTGATGAGTGACAATTAAAGATTGCCAAATATCTTTGGCGGTTTTACACATAAAGACTCTTTCATATTCTTTCTTAGGAAAAGCATTGTAAAGCATCATTTTAGCTTCATTATTTTTACCAATCAATTTCTTTTGATCATCATCTTAAATGTTAGTAACTACGTTATCACCATCAATGATTATATACCATAAATCTATATCTTTAGATTTCACGTAAGTTTCAAAACGGGTTTTCCAATATATAAAACCATTTGCTTCAAAAAGTGGTGGTCTTTGCATAGATTGCCCTTCTTTGTAATTTTCAAAATCCATGGATCGTTTCAAGTTTTAAAACACAATATATTTTAAAAGCTTGAGTAACGTAGCTCTTGATGCCAATTGTGGAAAACTAGAAGGGGGGTTGAATGGTTTACCGTTTAAAATCTTTTTAACTTGTTTAGTTAGCTTTGAAACTTTCCGTTTGATCAAAGATATATACACAAACACAATATATAACATGCAAGTAAATGAAAGAAACGATCAAACCACAACACGAGTATTTATCGTGGTTCGGCTACAAGGACTCTTTTTCCTTGCCCTACGTATTTTGAGGACTAAAATACTAACCGATCACTATTGAAAATACACAATCAAATGAAGTGTAAACTACACAAGTCTACACAATGCTAAGCTAACAAGTCTTGCAACGTTGTGTTTGTTGGGTCACTGAATTCCTCAATCTTCTAACAAGGATTTGAACGTAAAATCCCCTAAGTGTAAACAAGTCACTGAGTGAACAGTAACTCAGTGAGTCACCTTCAGGATGCTAAGACCGAGCCTAAGAAGAAAGGTTCTCCATTCAGTGAGGCTGAAGAAGTGTGATCTAAGCCAAGAAGAAGGTGATGGGTTCAGTGAGGATGACAATAACTCATTGAACCCCATGACTCCTCAACAACTTCATCGTACTGAAGACTGATGACAAGAAGACTGAAGTTTTGGCGGGACTGGGCGGGAAAGTCTGAGCTGCTTTATTAAAGTGCTTTATCACTTTAATGTCAAACTTTCCTCAAATGGCTAAAACCAGGCTGTCATCAGAAAGTGCCTTTTGGACTTAACTCAATGAAGGTTCCTTGCCAGAAGAATAATATCTTTCAAGATATTGTTAAGGAAGCTTTATGTCCAATGTATATTTAGTTGTTCTATACTTGTGTATAAATAGGAAGCAAATGTGAGGAGTAAACGTTGACAAGTTTGTGCAATTAATGCAAAGCATTCACAAACCACTTTACTCCTCCAAAGAACAACGCAAGCCCCTGAGATAGCTCAGTGGGTAATTTAAGTTGTCACTCAACATAGTTTGAGTTTAGTGAGGAGTCCATACAATACTTGTCGTTTCAACCCCAAGTGTTATTCCGCAAACACTTGGGTACGATTCTTTTGATTAACTTCTAATAAAAAATTAAACGTTGGAAAATATTGTCTCTTATCTTTACGTTGCTTTATTGTTAATCATTTTATACATCTTTGTTTAAAGTCATACAACTTGGTTACTTTAGCTTCTTAGTTACTGATAACCAAATAAAAGGGACCAACAAGTGGTATCAGAGCCTCTGATTTGTAAAACTTAAACCTGTTTTCAAAACTTAAGAGTGCTCAAGTTTTTAAAATCAAGATCCCACTATGACTGACATAGATGTTCCCCAGCTTGTCGACAAAAAGGGTGGAAGTTATTCAGCAACTGCCCCTCGACTTGAAGCTGGCAAATTTAATAAGTGGAAAAAGCGAATGCTTTGCTACTTAACTGGGATGGAACCATATTACATTAAGTTGATTAATGATGGTCCATATGTCCTAACAACTGCCCAAGGTTTAATTAAACCTGAAGCTCAGTGGACCCCAGATGAAAGGAGGGTGGTCAATCAAGACCAGCGCCTGAAAAGCATCATTATATCATGCCTTCCTGATGATATAATGGAATCAGTGATCAACTGTCCCACTGCCCAGCAGACATGGACTGACCTGGTTCATAGCTATGAAGGGCCTTCTGATACCAAAGAGAATAGAATCATGGACCTGAAGCTTGAATTCAATACCTTCAGGGCCAAGGATTCTGAAAGTCTCTCTGAGACTTATACTCGGTATAAGACCCTCCTGAATGAGCTGACCAATGATGGTGTTATATTGTCTAAACATGAGATCAATGTTGGTTTTTTCAACAGTCTCCCTGAGAAATGGTTAAACTTTTCTCAGGGATTGAGAAATGCAAACCACATTCAGAACCTTGAGCTCCCTGCCATCTATGGGAAGTTTGTCTATGAAGACAATCTTATCACCAGGAGATACCCTGGTAAAGCTCAGGAGACCAAAAAGGCCTTGAGAATTACACCCATATTAACTGCTTTCTATTCAAAAGGTGTTGTGCAGGATTTTCAGGATGGATCTAATGATGAGGTTGACCAAAGAACCAGTGAGGAGTATCTTAATGATCTTCAAATTGAATTTCATGAAAGAGCACTCCTTGCTAATTCAAAAAGGTTTTTTAAGAAAAACAAATTTCCTTCTAAAGCAAATGACAACACTGAATGCTTTAAATGTGGCAAAATGGGGCATTTTGCTAAAGATTGTTTTTCAAAAACAACCTCAGAACCATCTTTCAAATTTTCAGGAAATAACTCTTTTTCAGGCCCCAGCAAATTTCAACCAAAAATGCTTCAGTCTAGTCAAAGATTTGAAAAAGTCCCTCAAATTGACTTTAAAGCAAAGTACAAAAAGGCAAAAGCTAAACTTGCCCTTCTTGAATCATCCTCAACAGTCTCTCAGCCTCCTCAGGCTCCAAAGCCTACTCAAGCCAAGAACAAAGGGCTTGTTGCTGAAACATATGACTGGGATGAGGTTGAAGTGTCCTCTGATGATGATGAAGTTCACATCAGTGCCCTGATGGCTCTGTCAGAAGACAACAAACTTGCTGTGGGGAAGAGTCATGCAAGAAATGGTGAATGGGTCAACATCACAATGAGGAAGGTAAATCTTTTACTTTCTATGGATGATAATGATGATTGGAAATCTTACTTAGACTATATTAATGTTGATCTTAAGTATGTTGAAGAGCAAAGACTTAATTTTTTTTTCAAAATTTAACAAACTGAGTTTTGAATTAAATCATTGTAGAGATGAATTACTTGCCTTAAAACAAGCCAAGCTTGAAAGTGTTACACTTCAAATTCAAAACTCTGAACTTGTAAAACAAAATCAAGCTCTTCAGGAAGAACTTAAGAAAGAAAAGGAAATTATTTGGAAATGGACTCAGAAAAACCCCAAACTTTATGAAACACTGAGTCTCTCACCCAACCCCAATAAGGCTGGTCTGGGTGATGATCAACTCACTGAAGTTTCTGGGGAGAGTAGCCATTCTACAACTTTTCTATTAACCAACATACTCTCTAGCAAAGAACTAGCTCCCAAACCCAGTGATTGGATTGAAAGAAACAATCCTGATAGTAAATTGCCAAATTTTAACACTGGAAGAATCCTGGAGCCTGAAAGTCAGGCTATAAAGGAGCTGCTAGGAGTCACAGATGAACTTAGTCCCACTTAGTCCATCACTGAGTCTAAGTCTGATTCTCCACTCCCTCCACTGAAACAACTTCAGGGAGCAGAACCCAATTCTGACCTTGCACCATTAGTCTTTCAACCACATTCTCCTAAAGAGAAATCAGGGTTAGGAAGGACTATTCTGAAAAGACCTACTCCTGCACCCACTGAACACCAAAAACCTTCAGTAACTACTGAAGTGAAGCCTGAAAGCACTGATTCAAAGGTTGATCAGCTTGCTGAACTTGTCAGGATGCTGAGTGAGAAAATTGAGTCTACTGAGAAAAACTCTGACTCAAAATTTACAAAGCCCTCAGTATCCTCAGGTTCTTCCAAACCAAAAACCACACCCAGGCCCTCAGGGAGATGTGAACCGTGCAATTATCCAAATCACAGCACTGATAAATGCTACAGAGTCCTGTTTTGTATGATATGCAAACAAGAGGACCACAGAACTTGTGATCACATCCCCCACACTGCTTCTTTAAAAGCAAGGGGTCTATACAAAACCCAAGGCTATCAGTATGCCACACCTTCCAAACAAAGACTGAAGGCTAAGCCTTTCTCACCATGTCCTCACTGTGGTTTCAATGATCATCTTCCTGATGATTGTATGATGAAAGAATGATGTGACATCTGTGGAGATCCCTCCCACGAAACCAGGGGACATGACAAAGTGATTCAGTCCAGAAGGAAAAACCAAACCAACACTTCTCAGTCACCTGAGGAATCAACCTCCACAAAATGTAAAACATGTGGTAGCTCAGGTCACACAACTTCATACCATGATTCATTAACTGAGTTCAAAAAGTCCTTGAGGACTAAGCCCACTAGAAGGTGGGTCAACAAGAAAAACTAACCCAGTTTACTGTTTGTGCAGAAACACATCAAGGATCCTACCTGGCATCTAGATAGTGGATGCTCCAGAAGTATGACTGGTGTGAAAAGTTTTCTGCACAAATATGTGGAAGAACCAGGACCCAAAGTAGTATTTGGTGATAACTCATCAGCTCCCACTGAAGGTTATGGTTCAGTAAACTGCAATGGTATAGTTTTTACAAGAATAGCTTATGTTAATGGTCTCAAGTACAACCTGATAAGTGTTTCCCAACTATGTGATGCCAAATACATAGTTCAGTTTGATGACAAGAGAGGGACCATCTTTAATGCCAATAAGGAAGTTGTGTTGATTGCCCCCAGGAGGGATGATGTATATGTCCTTGACATGTCATCCCTAACTCAAAATAGGACTTGCCTATTCTCAAAGGCAAGTGAGACAATCAACTGGCTATGGCATAGGAGACTCTCTCATCTCAATTTTAAGAGCATCAACAACCTGGCCAAACAGAACAAAGTTCTGGGCCTTTTATCCCTGGTGTATACCAAAGATAAGCCTTGTTCTGCTTGTGAAAAAGGAAAACACCACAGGGCATCATTCAAAACCAAACAAACCTTTTCCATCAAAATCTGCCTACATCTTCTTCATATGGACCTTTTTGGACCTGTCAGTCCAATGTCCATACACCATGAGAAGTATACTCTGGTCATAGTGGATGAATACTCAAGATATACTTGGGCTTACTTCCTGACCAAAAAGAGTCAGGCAACTGAAATAATCATGTCATTTGTCAGAAATATTGAAAATCAAAATGATGTCAAAGTTAAACAGATCAGGACTGACAATGGCACTGAATTCAAAAACCAAGACCTTGAGTGTTTTTGTGATGAGAAAGGAATTTCTCAAAATTTCACTTCTCCCTATACTCCTGAACAAAATGGAGTAGCTGAAAGGAGAAATAGAACACTCATTGAGGCAGCAAGAACAATGCTGAATGGCTCAGTCCTCTCAAAACATTTTTGGACTGAGGCAGTTAAAACAACCTGCTACACTCAAAACAGGTCAATCATTGTGAAAAGGCATAATAAGACACCTTATGAGATATTCAAAGGAAGGATTCCTGACATCAGCTATTTTCATGTATTTGGGTGTCCTGTGTTTATACATAATCACAAGGATCACTTAGGTAAATTTGATGCCAAAGCTGATGATGGATACTTCCTGGGATATTCCCTGGTTTCTAAAGCCTTCAGGGTGTTCAACACAAGGAGACAACAAACTGAGGAAACTTATCACATTATTATTGATGAGAGCACTGAATCCATCAGGTTCTCAAATTCCTCAGTTGAAGAAATTGGTATTGATGACTCATCAAGATATCCTCCTGATGAGTATCATCCTGAGAACAATCCCTCAACCCAATACCAAGCTGATGCTGATGTCTCCTATTACATCATCCCTCACAACCTACCCCAACCACCTATCAGTGAGTTCATAGAAACTCAGCCTGTCTCAAATGAGACTGACACCACTGAACAAATTGTTCAGGAACCCTCAGAACAAATTGTTCCTACTGTAGTCACTGAAGCACATATTGATGAGTTACCTCATGTTCCTGAGTCTGAACCTAATCATGCTCCTACAAGCTCAAAATCCTATCCCAAACCCCAGGATAGCTGGACTAGATCCAAAATCATTGAGCTTGTGAACATCATTGGTGAACCCACTGAAGGCATGCTCACAAGAAGCAAGGCTGCTAAACTCAAGGCTGCCACTGCCAATATATGTCTTTATGCTGACTATCTCTCAGAAATTAAGCCTAAAAATGTCAAAGAAGCCCTAACTTATGAAAGTTGGGTTCAGGCCATGAGAGATTAATTGGAACAATTTGACAGAAATGATGTCATGACCCTTGTTGAATGCCCCCAGGGTGTTTTAATCATTGGTATGAAATGGGTATTTACAAACAAGACCGATGAAAATGGCACAGTCATCAAAAACAAAGCAAGACTGGTTGCCAAAGGATATAATCAACAGGAAGGTATAGACTATGAGGAAACCTTTGCACCTGTTGCAAGAATGGAAGCCATCAGGATCTTCCTTGCCTATGCAACTTACATGAACTTTAAAGTTTACCAAATGGATGTTAAAAGTGCATTCCTGAATGGTAACATCAAAGAAGATGTTTATGTGCAACAGCCTCCTGGTTTCGAAAGTAGTGAATACCCCAACCATGTCTACAAGCTTAACAAAGCCCTTTATGGACTGAAACAAGCACCCAGGGCATGGTATGAAACTCTTTCAGCCTTCCTGATCCAAAACAAGTTTGTCAGAGGAAGAATTGACAACACACTGTTCATCTACAGAACAAAGGATGATGTCATTCTTGTCCAAGTATATGTTGATGACATCATCTTTGGCTCAACAAGTTACAAACTTTGCAAACAGTTTGAGAAACTGATGACCACAAAGTTTGAAATGAGCATGATGGGTGAACTCACATACTTTCTTGGACTCCAAATCAAACAAACTGATAAAGGAATATCCATTTGCCAAGAAAAATACCTCAGGAACCTACTGAAGAAGTATGAGCTCACTGACTGCTCTTCAGTGAAAACCCCTATGGTTCCTCCAAACAACCTTGGCCCTGATCTCACTGGAAAATCAGTGAATCAAACCCAATACAGAGGAATGATTGGCTCCCTGATGTACTTACTTGCCTCAAGGCCTGATATCCAATTCTCAGTCTACCTGTGTGCCAGATACCAGGCTGACCCTAAAGAATCACATCTCACTGCTGTCAAGAGAATTATCAGGTACCTGAAGGGTACTCCAAACCTTGGTTTGTATTACCCAAAATGTTCAGGATTTGACCTCAAAGGGTACACTGACTCTGACTATGCAGGATGTAACATGGATAGGAAAAGTACTTCAGGATCCTGCCAATTTCTTGGTGGTAAACTTGTGTGTTGGAGTACAAAGAAACAACAGTCAGTGGCCATGTCCTCAGCTGAAGCTGAATATATGGCTGCTGCAGGATGTTGTGCAAATGTACTATGGATGAAGAGCCAACTGAGTGACTATGGCATTCAGTATAAGATGGTACCTATTTTTTGTGATAATACTAGTGCCATAGCCATCTCAAACAATCCAGTACTTCATCAAAGAACCAAACACATTGACATCAGATACCACTTCATCAGGGACCATATCTCTAAAGGAGAAATTGAACTACATTTCATCCCCACTGAGTACCAGCTAGCTGATATCTTCACTAAACCTTTGGATGAACCCACTTTCCCAAGATTGAAAGCTGAACTGGGCATGTTGGACATAGAATCAGGGAACTGATCAAAAGTGTTCCAACATGATGTAAATTCTCTAAGTCCCTGATCATAACCTTCCTGAAAACCCAATTTTTTGAATGATAATTCATTCAGGGGGCTGTGGATGAAAAATGGCATTAAATACCCTAACTAAATGTTCCGAATACTTAGTTAGTAAATGTCCCAGGTAGGTAACTGATTCCTATTAAATATAGGAATATATGTCACTTACACAACTGGCATCCACATCTTGGGCCCCCACATTTTTCTCACCAAACACCACTGAGTATTAAATGCTCTCTCACACACAAAAAGTGTGATGATTTTTTCTCTGCAAAAGTGCATTATTTGCAGAGGCAACCCAAAGGGTGAGAGAAAAAGGGGTATTGAGAATCGTGATATTTAATGCGGATCTCAAACTTATATTATTATGCTGTTTCGGTTGAATATTATAAATTTTTGATATCCGCAACATCACTACCCTAATTCCCACTATAAATACCCCCACAAAAGAGGAAAACACACACACTTTTAAAAATCATAACTAAACTCTTACAAATTGTTTTCAAAACTGCGTGTGTTTCCCTCACCAATACCATTTTTCAAAACCAGGCTTTTTATCTAAATCAAATGGCTTCTTCTAAGGTCGTAAAATACGCACCCAATGTGGATTTCCAAATGGAAAGCGTAGACCTTACCAAGAACAATGTGGTGGGGAACTTTGCCTACCCTGCTGGGTTCCCTGAATACAGGGATGTGGTGAAGTTCCTTCAGAACTGCTTTCTGACCACCGCATTCACAAAAACCCCCTCAGTCATCTACCCTGAATATTTGAGGGAATTTTGGTGCACAGCAGTGGTTGAAAGCCCTGATGTGCCCAAAGAGGCCAAAATAAAGTTTACAGTCAAGAATGGAACTAAGTCCCTAACTCTTGACTATAAAACTTTTGTCAAAGCCACTGGGCTTGATTACACACAGACCTTCATTGCCCCACCATCTGATAAAGATGTGAAGGAGGTCTTACTGACGCTAGGGCCTTATGACAAACTTCACCCTGAAGTGTCACCTGGGGCCCTACTATCCAAAGCCCCAATCATCAAGACCTGGTTCCCAGCTCCCTGGAGGATAATAATGACCTTTGTCATTCAGGTCCTCTGGGGAAATAAATCATCTACTGAGCAATTGAACAATACTCAAGCAATGATATTGTTCAGTCTCATTGAGGGTAGATTTATTGACCTGGGAGAAATAATCTTCAAGGACCTCATAGCAAAATTAGGGGGGAAGTCTAGGCAAAAACTAATGTCATACCCTAGATTCATTTCCTGTGCCCTACAAGATTTGCTTGGGTCTGAGTATGTAAAGCCTGATGCAATAGGTTTTGAGCCTGAAGTGTTACACAAGGCTAATTACTCTCGTGACCCTCTAGAGGTTACACCCATCACCCTGACCCAATATATGCAAACTGCTATCCAGGGTGACAATATTATATCACCAGTTCCCTCTCCCACCAAAAAGGTGAAGAGGAAGAAGGGACAGGGGTCCAGGAAGGTGGCTCAACCCAAGTCACTCGACACTGAGACCTCTGACCTTAAGCCTGCCAAAAAGAGGCATGAACTACCGCCCTTGACTGCGGACACCCTGAGAATAATTACCCAGTCACTAGGCCTGCAACAAAAGCCAACGGAGGGCACTGAGACATCCCACTCAGTGTCCTCGGGCATACCTGTTTCAAAAGACTCTACTGTCATAAACAAGACAGTTGAGCCGAAACAAACCAAACCTTCACATCCTGCTAAAGGCTCTGGCAAATCACAACTAGAGTCTCAGGGAGTAAGGGATCCTAAATCCTCGGTGGGGCAGCACTACTCCACTGAGAAGGGGGTCCACAAACAATCACATCCTGCTAAAGGCTCGGGTAAATCACAACCCAAGCATTAGGGAGTTAACGTTCCTAAACCTTCGACAGGCCAGAACAAGCCTGTTGGAAAGGGGGACATAACCATTCAGGTGCCTGATGAGGACATTCGCAAAACAACGCTTTTGTCTGAGGGCACAAAAACTCATCCCCAAGACTCAGAGGGAAACATACAACCCGCTGATAGGGACACAACATTCACGACTCCTCAGGATGACATTGAGAAACCCATCAGTGTCTGAAGGGGTCACGGGGGACAAAGATTCAGAGGGATATAAACCACCCGCTGATATGGAACCCAAAACCACTCCCGAAGGTGCGCATTACTTGGGAACTGGCCTTAAAGACCACGTAGGTAAAACCCAACCTACCGGATTTGAGGGGTCAGGACCTGGCCAAAACGAAGGCAAATCTTCTTATGAAGAGGAGCCGGATAACCTCCATTTGTTGCAGATTACCTCCCTGGCAGATGCTCAGGCTGTCTTATTTTCTGATGATGAATTTAACAGTGACGAGGAAGTCTTCACGGCCGGGGATGATATGGAGGTTGAGGAGACAGTCCCTGAACCTGTTACTCAGTCTCCTCAAACCTCTAACCATGATGAAGATGAAACACATTCCGAGCCGGAAACCTCAGAAGACGCTCCAACTCCTCTCACTGAAAAAGCCTTCAAAAGATTCATCAAGAAAATGACCAATGTTTTGTACAGGGGGGTCACTGAAGAGGTGTTTGACCTGCATACTGAGCAAGCAGTCCACTATCACCTCCTCAAAGATGCTGTTGAAGAATACAATGATGATGTCAGGGAGCAAAATTCCACAGTCTCTCACTCCCTGACACAAATGGCTTCTCACATCAATCAATTTTTGGAATCCCTAAAAGAGCTGGCTACAGGGGTTAAGTCAGTTCAATAATCAGTCAAAGATGATCCTGAGCTCAACATGAAACTTCTTCAGGCATCTGAGACATACCAGGTAAACGCGGTGGCTCTTACTGAGTTACTTGGTTTGATAAAGGGTTCCAATGTTCAGAATCTCAGCTCCACGGTGGAGTCCCTCAAGTCTTCCTTCACTCAGTTGGAAGCATCAGTGACAGCTCAATCCCTGAAGTCCACATCTCTGGCATGGACAATGGGATCCAGGATGACTGCCCTTGAAAGTTCTCAGGCTACACTTGACTCCATGGTATCTCTCATTCATCAGGATACTGCGGAGATCAAGTCCATGATGACGGAAATGTTTCAAGCCTTCAAGGGCACCTCTACTTCATCTTCAGTAACTCCAACACTTGCCATCACTGCAGCTCTGGCAATTGTTGAGGGGGAGAATGTTCCTGAAACCCCTATTACTGATGAACAAGAAGCTGGACAGCCCTCTCACACTGAGGGGGAGTATGTCACTGAAGCCACACCGATCACCGAAGTTCCACCACAAGAGGAACCAGTCTCCTCCACTCTCTTTCAGGACAGAGGAAAAAGTATTGCCACCACCTCAGAACCTGAAGTAAGACTCCAGCCTGCCTCCACAATTGTCATAGTTGACCCTGATGAACCTATCAGGATCCCGTATGAAATCAATGGAAAAATCTATCAACTCACCCATGACCAAATACAAGACTACATGGAAAGAATTGAGAAAGTCAAAGGTAGCTGAAGAAGAGAGATTGAGCAAGCCTGAACTGATACAGGTTGTTCATGAGGAAGCTGAAAAGATTGGTCTGGATGCTGAGGCACTAGCTACTGAGCAAGCTGGTGCAGCCTTTAAAAAGGCTCAGGAAGAACAGATGAATGCTCTGAAAAGGGAAAGGGAAGCAAAGCTGAAAAGGGATGCTCAAATCAGAAAGACCAGGGTTGAAAGATATCATTGGGTGATGAAGGAAAGGTTGAAGCCTGAAACCATCACTGACATTAAAATCCACAGGAACACCAAACCCGCAATGGTCACAGTCTTCAGGGGGGCTGATAAAAGAATTATTGACATCCATAACCCATTCAAATTTGCTGACTTTGGGATTACTGAACTTGATGAACTTCGTCCCATCATTGCCAGGAAAAACAATGTTGTTGTATACGACCTTCTCAAATCACTGAAGGAAAGGTATGACAGACTGAGCGCAATGCCTGAAGCTCTCAATATTCCCTCCCTTCTTCCTGCTCCAACAACAGGAACTGCTCCATCAAAAGCCACCAGGAGAAAAAGGAAGCACATTGAATCCGAGCCTGAGATCAAGGTCCCAGGATTGGATTGTGATAGGTCCGTTCCTGAAGGTATCACCTTCATGAAAAACATTGTGCTTGAACACCCTGAAAGAGGTCTTTGCTTCATGGATGAATATGGAAACCCTGCTTTCCAAAGATGGTCCGATATGGACAGGGCAGGGGTCAAGGCAATGTTAACATACCTGATGCTGGCTTCTCCTATACAAAGTGGTGAAAACCAAAGGTTTTGTCAGGACCTTAGGGCTATGATTGAGAAGCATCTTGAGAAACACCTGCTGAGATCAAAGAAAGCTAAGATTGAGGGACTTGGCTATCATCTGAACATCTGATCTGCAACAACTATCTTTATTTTGTTTGTAATTTGTAGGAAAATGTAATAGCTATAAATAAAATGATGTTTTTGTTTAATAGTTATGTCCTACTTACAATTACAACAAACATTCAGCAAGAGAAGAAGTACCCTGACAACTCATGCTGAATCAAGTAACACTTAGGCTATTTGTATGTTCAAATAGGGGGAGAATGTTGGGTCACTGAATTCCCCAATCTTCTAACAAGGATTTGAACGTAAAATCCCCTAAGTGTAAACAAGTCACTGAGTGAACAGTAACTCAGTGAGTCATCTTCAGGATGCTAAGACCGAGCCTAAGAAGAAAGGTTCTCCATTCAGTGAGGCGGAACTCAGTGAAGTGTGATCTAAGCCAAGAAGAAGGTGATGGGTTCAATGAGGATGACAATAACTCACTGAACCCCATGACTCCTCAACAACTTCATCGTACTGAAGATTGATGATAAGAAGACTGAAGTTTTGGCGGGACTGGGCGGGAAAGTATGAGCTGCTTTATTAAAGTGCTTTATCACTTTAATGTCAAACTTTCCTCAAATGGCTAAAACCAGGCTGTCATCAGAAAGTGCCTTTTGGACTTAACTCAATGAAGGTTCCTTGCCAGAAGAATAATATCTTTCAAGATATTGTTAAGGAAGCTTTATGTCCAATGTATATTTAGTTGTTCTATACTTGTGTATAAATAGGAAGCAAATGTGAGGAGTAAACGTTGACAAGTTTGTGCAATTAATGCAAAGCATTCACAAACCACTTTACTCCTCCAAAGAACAATGCAAGCCCCTGAGATAGCTCAGTGGGTAATTTAAGTTGTCACTCAACATAGTTTGAGTTTAGTGAGGAGTCCATACAATACTTGTCGTTTCAACCCCAAGTGTTATTCCGCAAACACTTGGGTACGATTCTTTTGATTAACTTCTAATAAAGAATTAAACGTTGGAAAATATTGTCTCTTATCTTTACGTTACTTTATTGTTAATCATTTTATACATCTTTGTTTAAAGTCATACAACTTGGTTACTTTAGCTTCTTAGTTACTGATAACCAAATAAAAGGGACCAACAGTATTGAATACTTGTTACTTTTAATGAGCTCATGAATCTCTTTGCTACAAAAAGAAACTTCACATATGAAATGTTAAAGGGTTAGATGAAAGAATGAATGTGTGTGTGTAAAATATGATGTAGAGTGATAAGCCAAAAATCAACTTGTGGCTTGGTATTTATAGCAAAGCCTTCTGCAGGCCTGGCGGATACGGCGGAACCCTCAGATGGGTTCCGCCCGTGTACCCCCAGGGTTCCGTCGGGCTTGCAGTTGGTTTTGCAATAAATCTTGCAAACCAAACAAAGTCACATCTCGTTACACCTTGTAAACCAAACAATGTCACATCTCATTAGTCAAACACAAAACTTGCAAGCAACCATATAATAAGTCAAACACACTTTCTTTCCATAAATGTATCTTGACAAAACTTGCCATAAATGTGATGTGACATTTCTATTTTAAGAAATAAAAAGTGTTGTGTTTTATGAAATGTAAAATGTAGCAAAAGTCTAGTTTATGCAAGTCTTTAAAACTAAGATTACGTTTTACTTAGAAACTAAAGTTTACATTTTGTCGTTAACAAAACTTAGCGAAGATCGTAAAATATAAATAACGTTTTTAGGCGATATTTCTATTAGCATGTCGGAATTATTATTATTATTATTATTATTATTATTATTATTATTATTATTATTATTATTATTATTATTATTATTATTATTATTATTATTATTATTATTGATTAGAAACTCAAAAAATTTACAACAAGTTAGTAGTGAGCCGAGATACTAACTGGGCTTCCACTCCTCTAGCTATAGAAAAACTAATGCGACTCAAAATATGAGCAGCAACATGTGCTCCAATGTCTTGGGTCATTGAGAACTTTCGGATTCGCTTCAGTAAGGTCACTACATCCTTCTCAAATTTCCCAAAAGAAGAGAAAGAGAAGGGGAGGAACCCATATCCAATATTCGCGCACTTAGCCTCATACTTGACACGTTTACATTGTGCAGCCTCAATCACCGCACGACTTGGCACAAAATCAACCATACCAGTTTGCGTCAAGGGAGATGACCCACTCAAATAAACACATACGTACTGCCCTCCATCCCACGAGTAAAGCACCACTCTAGACACAGTTGTGCTCCACTCCCTTCTAAATACAAAAGCTAACTTTATGAAAAATAAAAGCACCACTCTTAGCATTATTCGAATGGCTAATAGAAATAGACTTAATACGTGTGAGTATGTCCAAAGCTTCCGTATCGAATTCCCCGAACGTAGAAAAAGCAAATGGTATGAACTTATATCCGTTGTCCTCACAGTTGGACACATATTTATTCTTTTTCTTCTCTACGGCATTATGCAAAGCTACCCCAGGAGCTCATGAAGTCCCCCCCCCCCCTCCCCCACCACCAGCAAAATGAGAGATTTTAGTCACATCCAAGCACGCATCTTTACCCTGGAGCTAATTAAATAATAATAAATCTGCAGGTCGTAGTTCTTTCCCATCCTTCGAGAGGAAACCCATAGGAGCCTCCTTACGCACAATAATCTCAACCTTGGAACATATATCAACAAGAATATCACATACCAGATTGTGCCTGAACTTCACACCCACTTGGCCACTTCACTAGAACAGTGAACTTCATGATCTCCCTATTGGTCCATACGATGCACATTGCAACTCGGGCATAGGCTACCTTCAGAGAATATAGGTATAGCAAGCCTATAACACAACACAAAACGAAATTGGCGATGGTTCACCCTCTGTCCCAAACCGTCAAAACGTAAGTAAACACTCAAAATTATTGCTCCGGTTCAAATTAAGTCATGTTTTATCTAGAGAAATGCTATATATCCTCTATTCCTCTTTAAAGAAAGTTCCAAATGATATACAAAAATATTTTTGGCATGAATAAGCATGGGCATAGCCCGAATAGACTTTAGTTAAACATTTCCGCTCGTCTACAAAAACCTTATAATGCGTGAGCAACAGGTCATGGTTTCATTAGCTAATGATCACCTTTTTGTCATTCACAACTCATTTGACCTAAGATCAACTCTAGAATCAAAAGTAATCAAATCTTGAAGTACTAAAGATGATATAGTATCGTATCTTTAATTTGATCAAATAGGATTGAAAAGTTTTGTTCCTTAACATCAAAATTAAGTGGAGTTAGGATAGGGATTAGTACATTACCACCATTAATATAATATACTTAGTGCTTAAAACACTATCAAATTAAGATTCTTAGCTTTATGAATGATGATCTCCATCGCCCTTTAATTAGGTTTCAGAAGGAAGCTACTCTAAAGATTACAAGTGTGTATTAATTAATAAGTAAGAAATCTTTCGAATGCTACATCTTGTTTTGTCTCTAAGCGCGCAACGGCCAATGAACTCTCAGAGTCATGAGGCCGAAATTGCGAAAAGGTTGCATACACTTTTGTATTCAAACCAATCATGTGTTTATGATTTGTACATTAACATTAAACAACATACCTTCCTATAGATTGGAGCAACTTTGTTTATTTGTCCTAGCGTTAGCATATTATCGTTTACATATAAGATTTGATTTGGTGATCCAATTTGAACAATGCTAAGAAAACAGTATTTTCAGTTTATGCTTGTTAGGCTAAGCACAATGGTTCGGTCGACCATGGGGTCGTTGTGGGTTCAAGGTTGCAGTCGGTCGCCGGGCAAAAAATAACCACAACTCGGTTGTATTTTCGACCTAGTTCTTGTGCTTGTTTCGTGTGTAGATTTTGAAAAAATCACCCGTTTGGTCGCTGTAGAGAGAAAACTAATGTGACAGACAAAATGAAGATCGCCTTAGGTCATGATTGTGTATAGCCTTAACGGGATTAGTGAGTTGAATCCGGTTTGGACAAATTGGATATGTGATCCAAGAATGACTTATTTATATTTTTTGTAAGTTGCGTGCACCCTTTTATCTATAGTGTCTTGCTACTTGTTCTTATAAATTGCCTTTCAAACAAGAAGTTTATAATTGGTTTCTGTAATTATCTTTCTCACTATTCTTTCTTGTTACTTACCATTTTTTTGGCTTTCCACATTATTACATCATATATAAATAAGACCTAAAATCACATATTATTTTCTTACTTACACTAAACAAAACAATTAAACTTCACATTAAACTTGGATTAACAACTAAATGTACAATGTGAAGAGAAGAGATTATGCCAAAACTTCTCTCCTAATCATCTTTTCAAATTGGGATAATTTGGAGAGAAAGAGGTTTTAAAGTCATTTTTTCTTACATGCCGTTTCTTTTCTCTTCAACTAGGGAACACAAAATTAAAAATTATTTTTTTCGCATCTCCTCTTCTTTTCTCTTTTGTTTCCTCTCTCCATTTCTCTTTTTTTATTTATACTCGAGAACAGAGTGTTGGTAAATGAAAAAAGAAAACCACATTCTTCCACTATACACTTAAAAAATTAGATGGTGCATTCCAAATAATACAATAAAAAAATACTTGTAATCTAAATCAAATATATATAAGCATGGGTGCTTAACGTCTGCAAAATCTACACGACCCCACAGATTTCAACGTGTGCTATTTTAATTAAAGTGGATGAGTTTCATAAGACTATCAGAGGATTGTTAAGACTAGTGATCAGAGTATTATTTAGCAACTTAACATATATAGAACACCAAGCTACTACATAACCACTAAATATTCACCAGTTTGAACCACACTAATGGCATTAGCTCTAAGAAGAATTTTCAACACAACTTTCGCAACTGTGCATTCATCAAGAAGCACCCGCAGACCTTGGCGAAGAGGTTCACGTAGCAATATCAATCCAGAAGAGTTCCAATGTTACAGCGTTTGTGTAGCTCGCCTTGCCATCATGGTAACAACATAATCGAAAGCTTATTATTTCAACATATTACCTTCGTCACAAACTAAACGAGCATTTTTATTCTTTTTGTTCATTTTGCAGGTAATGCTGGCGATTCTTATAGGTCTACTAACGATTCTCACTTGGCATTTTACAAAAGTGTACACAAGAACGTCGTTAAATACTTTGGCATATGGCCTTAGATATGAACTTTTGCAGCGTCCCTTATTACGTATGTGGAAAGTCTTGAATTCGACTGTTGAGATCACGACAACGCAAGTTAAGCTATCAGAGCATGTGATACGCAAATATGGCAAAGCTGAAAACCAAGCACAACAAGTAGAGGTATGCAACTTCTTACTACTAAAATTTCACAATTCTAGATTAGCATAAAGACTAATGATTAGCTCTGTATCTATCAGTTGTATGAGGTTATGAAGGATGTCACATGGGCACTTTTCTCAAGCCACAAAGCTTTGAATTCAATGTCTATAAAATACAGAAACGGGTTTGTTCAAGCCTTTTATCGAGACTTGAGAAGCAAAAACACATCTTACATATTCTCCAATCTGTATAATTACACAATGGTTGAACCTAATGGTATGAATAAATCATTGCCTCATGAAGAGTGGAATGATCAGATAATACACGGCAACATATCGGCAATCTGGTACCGAGAGCCATTGGATCCCGAGACTGGTTTGAAGAATGGGAAACAAGAAGAAATCCCTCCAGATGAATTAATGTATATTGCAGGAATTTCTCAGGTACCTGATGGTGCAGCTTCTTGGCATGTGGCTGTGAGCAAATTTACAGATTCGCCCTTGTTGGCAGCTGCTTTGCCGGTTTGGAATGAGGATAGGGGAAGTATAGTTGCAGTGGTGGGAGTTACTACTTCAATGTATAGTGTCGGTCTGCTTATGAAGCAACTAGTGGAGTTTCATGGTGGACACATTTATTTGACATCTCAAAAAGGCTGGTTACTTGCTACTTCTTCCGGTACACCCTTGTTGAGAAATTCATCGACTGGGCCCAAACTCATGATGGCTAATGAATCTCAAGATGAGATCATACAATCTGGATCCAATTGGTTGCAAAAAGCCTATGGTGACAAGCCTCCACTGAGCCATGAGATTAACTCAGCTACTGCCACACTTGGCCACGAGAGTTATTACATAGATTCGTTCTTCTTGAACTTAACAAGACTCCCTATGGTATGTTTCACTATAACCCCCCCCCCCCCCCCCCCCCCCCCCCCCCCCCTTCTCGCCCTCTGTTGCAATATCGACCCATTTTGTGTAATTTTAGATGGATCAAACCTTAAAAATTAGGCTAGAAGGGGAAAACGTGTCAAATGGGCTGAACTGATTATCAGTCGAACAAATCTTTTTCTAATCTTTATAAAACCTCCAAAGTCAGTCTTATTCAATATTTAGATCATTATTGTAAAACTATTGCATTTGTAAACATAATCAACCCCCGTGTTTTGATCTGTAAAAAGATTATTTCAACCCATGACCCACGATTACCACCCTGCCATGTCACTTACCAAGAAGAAATCCCACAGGTAGGAGTTCTATGTATTCCAAGGAAGAGCATAATGGGGAAAGTGGATGAAAGGGCATTCAAGACATTAGTGATATTAATATCTGCATCTGTATGCATACTAGTTGTGGGATGTGTTTGTATTTTCATATTGACAAACGGGGTATCAAAGGAGATGAAACTACGGGCAGAACTAATTAGCCACTTAGACGCCAGAAGAAAAGCAGAGGCATCTAGCAATTTCAAAAGCCAGTTTCTAGCAAACATGAGGTTAGTAACATTTGCTATCTCTCCTTTTTCGTTCTTTAAGTTTTACCTTTCATAACATATATAATGATTACATGTATTTGAAACAGTCATGAACTGAGAACCCCTATGGCTGCCGTCATAGGATTGCTGGACATTCTTTTATGTGACGATTGCATTACGAGTGAACAATATGGAGCGATTACTCAAATTCGCAGATGCTCAACAGCTCTCCTCAGGCTTCTAAACAATATTTTGGATATTAGTAAGGTATTATTACCAAATAGATAGCATGTATATTTTCTACATAACCTACAAAAGGAACAAGAGAAATGTAGAAACGTTAGTCCTTAGCATGGTCTCTTACTGTGGCAATTCGACCCAATTACTAATCAATGGGTCGATTAGGCTATTTTCTATCAGTAGCGGGTGAACCAGGGCAAATGAAAAAGGGCAGCTAAAAAAAAGTTGAAAGTCGCCCACATTGGCCTAAATCATTTCATTTATCATCAATAATATTTATAATCATATTGACATACTAATTATTTATAATTTGTTTTTGTAAACCCAATCTCACCTCCGTAATAAAATATACCCAATTTGACCTGTTATCCAGACCAACCATTTTACGTCTTTTAACTTGTCCTGGAGTAACAACCTTATATACTTGGATAAAAACTATTTAATATTGTTGTGTGTGTAGGAGGATTTGTAGGCGGATTTAGTAGGAGGTTGTAGCAAAGCTCTTATCCTTATGAGAAATTTTGATATATTACGAGTTACAGGTTGAATCTGGAAAACTGGTGCTGGAAGAAGCTGAGTTCGATTTGGGGCGTGAACTTGAAGGACTTGTAGATATACTTTCGGTGCAGTGCAAGAACAACAATGTGGAAACCATCATAGATCTATCTGGTACTACCATAACAGCATGACTATCATCACATGTAATCTTTGAAAGGAATTTGGAAGCAGTATTCATGCTAAGTACTGTAATCAAAGTTTGGAGACTGAATATTCAAACAAGATCAAATTAATGTTTCATAATATGTTTTCTTGTTTGTTTCATGTCATCAGATGATATGCCAAAAGTGGTTCGTGGGGACTCAGCTAGAGTTGTTCAAATATTTCAGAATCTAATCAGCAACTCCATAAAGTTTACAACATGTATGTGCCCCTTTTCTGGTCAAGAAAAATGCTAGTAAGGAACAATCAGATGGATATTCACATGATCAAACTAAACTGGTTTTGAAAATTACAGCAGGATATATTATTCTGCGAGGGTGGTGCGTGAATCTGAATTCTTTCAGTAATAATGGGAACTTCTTTGTCGATCAGAAAGTTTTATGGTCTGCATACGAAAAAAAGATGAAACGACACGGACTCCATGAGAAAGGATCCTACAAAGATGACAACACTATGATTCTTTTCTTTGAAGTTGAAGATACTGGCTCTGGTATGAACCTTGACTCTTACTATCCCGCAAGACCTCAAACAATATGATAGTTTCTGTTTATGTTATTTCACAAAAAAAAATAAAAAAAAATAAATAAATAAATAGTAATAGTAATAGTAATAGTAATAGTAATAGTAATAGTAATAGTAATAGTAATAGTAATAGTAATAGTAATAGTAATAGTAATAGTAATAATAATAATAATAATAATAATAATAATAATAGTACTAGTAGTAGTAGTAGTAGTAGTAGTAGTAGTAAATACATAAACATATATTTCTTCTCTTTTATCTTCATTTCCATACAGGAATTGATCCAAGCAAATGGGAATCAGTATTCGAAAGCTTCGAACAAGCAGACCCATCAACAACTAGACTGTAAGCAACTAAACAAACTTTATTAAAAATTCATATTTTCTGAACCAACAGCCCGTATTATAAGTTCTTGAAACTACATTATGATTTTAGGCATGGTGGAACCGGTCTTGGGTTATGCATTGTACGCACCCTGGTGAGTACTAAACCGCATCTTGTCTTAGGATCAGATATCATAGATACTGTCTCACAACGATGATTCTACCAACAGGTTCACAAAATGGGTGGCGAAATTAGAGTAGTCAAGAAGAATGGACCAGGAACGCTAATCCAACTATATCTTTTACTCAGCACAAATGCAGCTATACCAATAGAAAGTCATCAACTAAAATTTGCAGACCATAACATGAAGGTGAACATACCCAAATTCACTTAGTAGTATTTTGGACTTTCAAAAGAGTGATTTTTAAATAAAATTATATACAGGTATTGCTTGCACTCAGTGGAAGAATGGGAGCATCAATTCTTTCCCAATGGCTACTTAAACATGGAGTTCCAATCTGGGAAGCAAACGAGTGGAATGAACTGACGCACATACTTCAAGGGCTCTTTAAACCTACTAGTTACAAGCAAAACTTAACATACGAGCATGCAATCCCTGACTCGATAACCGTAGAAATAGAGATGTCAGTTTTAGTCTTAGTTATTGATATCGGAATGCTTAACTTAAGCACAGACATATGGAAGGAGCAGCTCAATTATCTAGATACAATCAATAGGAAGGTAAAGTTTGCTTGGATTTTAAACCATGATACCTCTAATACTATCAAGATTGAGCTTCGAAGACGCGGTCATCTGCTAATGGTTAATGGACCATTATACAAGGCAAAAATGATTCAAGTCATTGAGGCGGTTATAAAAGAAAACAACCTTGAGCAGATGAATAAAATTACTATGGCGTCCAATCCACACAAATGTCCTATGAACTCAGACACAAAGAGTACCAACGACTCTGAAATATCAGAAATTATTTCAACTAGTGGTAGTCAGATCGAAGAAACAAATCAAGAAAACTTCCCACTCGATGGAGTGGTAAGCAATTGCACCCCAGAGCTAAATGAAGTCTCTTCAAAGCCGGACAAGATGAGCCCGAATGATAACTCAAACTGTGAGCAAGGCATTCATCAGACAGAAAAGACCAAAAACGAACAAAAGGCTCTTGAAGGCCTACGCGTTCTGTTGGCGGAAGATAACCCAATACTCCAGAGAGTGGCGACTATAATGCTTGAGCGGATGGGTGCAAAGGTTGTGGTTGTGGGAGATGGGGCACAGGCAGTGGAAGCTCTCAATATTCAGCACAAACCACCGTACGATTTAATTCTCATGGACTGTCAGGTACAGACGTCACTTCTAACATTTCTTTTCTTTTAAGGCTTTCTGCAGAAAATATCAAAGTACTTCATTTATTCCATTTTATTCATTGTACTTTTTTGTGTACATCTCAGTCATTAATAGTTGCCTTTGAAAAAAAAAAAAGAGTTTTCAAAAATGATATATGAATATTATTTTGTATAAATGTTAAACTTATGTATAGAAATGTTAAATATACGGGTTACAAAACAACCCACACATTAGGGAATAACTAATTAACAATATGCATAGTACATTGAAGACATTAGGGAAATTGCATTACCAAACCATATCAAGATTCATGTGGAAGCTTCTAACATATTTGGACTCTTTGACATAACAGATGCCAAAGATGGATGGCTACGAAGCAACTAAAGCAATTCGAAGAGCAGAAATGGAATCAGAATCGCACATTCCCATTATTGCATTGACAGCACATGCAATGTCATCAGATGAAGCCAAATGCTTAGAAGTTGGCATGGATGCATACCTAACGAAGCCGATAGACTGCAAGCTTATGGTTTCCACTATTTTGTCATTAACTAAGTCTAGGATGTAAGTCTCACATAATTAAGAGAAGCAGAACAAGTATTTAATAGCCAAACCAAAAAATGTCAAAATTCGACATGAAGATGAGAAATACATGTTTATTGCCATTTTTGGTAACGAATCAAAGTCTACATATATATTACTAATGGCTAAAGAGATTGCAGTAACGAATGACACAATGCATGGTTTTATATGTTATTATAAGTGTATCAAACATTTGACCCGAATTTATCGAATATGTAAGTTAATCAATCATTTCAAGATGACAGTTGGAAGCTGCTAGTATATCGTTTTTGGGAGAGCTAGCTTATGGTTGAGGAATATGAAGATAGTAAAGTGTGAGAATATCACAATCAGGTGATATGCAGCAAATAAGAAGAGATTAAAACGGAAAATCAGAAGAGCAAACCTCCAGTTCCAGGATCTCGACTACCAGAATCTTTCCGTTTTGATTGTTCCAAGATAATTAATTAATTATCCACAACCAATCAATCAAAAAGTGAATGATCCTACTTTTCTTTTCTTTTCTTAAGTGGCGTGATTCTTGTCCGGGGCCAATTATGACCCTAGCTCGAGCAACATAATAATGACCATGAATTATGCAGATTTAAATTTTTTTACGGATACTAATTTTTATTTCATCAAAGAATTTAGATAGTGGTTGAAGGCAAACGGGCAACAAGTTGTGCCGCTAGTCCTTTTTGGATTGCAAAGCTAACTCTTTTGAAAACTACATTTGTGGATCTATGTGTCATAACATTACTGTTCATAACTCGTTAGACTCTGTTGAGTAGTTCCACCGCCTCAGGTGCAAGGAAACCAAATGTATCAAACGCGAAAGGAATAAACACTTGTTGATTTTCAATGCATGCTTTCTCGTGTTTTGTCACCTTGCACGAGGCGGCTTTCAAAGCGGCATTTCCAGCTGTAAAACCCCGACTACTCAACCCCACGAGAGGAGAAACCCCGGTCAGATCCACACAAGCATGTTTCCCTCCAACCCAACCAAAAATCAAAATGTCAGCCGGTCTCAATGTAGATCTTCCATCCGACGGGTCCGTCAAAAAGTTCACAGGCGCTTCTTCCTTGGCGGAGATCCCGGCACGCCTACATACATAAAAAAGGACGTCTCTAACAAAATCATGTCTGTACTTGAAACCCGGTAGCTCTTTACAATGAACCGCATGTTCCCCAAAGGAATCCAAACATGCCTTGCGACAAACAGGGCATCCGGAAATAATGGAATCATAAGGCGATACTTAAGGATAGTACGATATTCCACCGGTGACATATGCTGACCTAGCCCGTCTATGGGGATAGCTAATAAAAAATCTTGAGCATGTGGTGCGTGTAGACACTCAAAAATAGCTTTCTGTCTCACAGTCATGTTAAAATGAACTTCAATATCCTTGACCATTTCACTAAAAAGGGCACTCGCCAGTGTTTGTTGGGCTTTAGAGGGGACGGTGTTCTTATTAGTGAACCCACTAAAATCAAAGCTTGGAATCGTATCACGAAGACAATCCAGAGCAGAAACATAATCAACATCCATACCACATATGCCACTGTTACATAAGATGTGGTCTTGTAGCACCCAAGATTGGGCCCTCGATGCCACAAAAGCATAAGAGGAAACCACTTTTGCCGAGTACAAACCCAAACCACCCAATCGAATAGGCAAAGATTAAAGTCGCCACTGTAAGTCTTCAAAGAAAGGTCCTCCGCAAACCACTATGTTCTCGATCGACTCACGAAATCATTTGTCAAAGAACAAAGCTGCATCCTCCATGTGTACAGGTTGACAAGTCCTTCCAAAAAAAAGTTTAGCAATACCCATACATGATCGAAGCAAAAGGAGCTCACTCTGCGGGTTATGTAACTGTGGAAGAAGACTCATCAAATCAACAATATTCGCGGCTCTGCTCATAGCCAACCCACTGATAAAATTAGCGTCTCGACTAACAGCTCCCCCAAGAAGCTTTACACCCAATGACGGCCTTCGAATATCGACAGGAAATAAACCCTCACGAAGCTTTACACCATTACATGAGGGCCAAAATATCTCTGTTTTCTTGACATTAAGTTCAAGACCCAAACTTGGACCACTTATTCTTATAATGTCTAATGCCCTAGCCACCTCTTCTGAGTCTCCAATAACGGTCCCATCATCAAGATACCCAGGATGAAGGAGAAGCTTGCAACTGTCTCTGATCTTATGTACTAGTCGGTGCAATACAAGAGCAAAAAGAAGAGGTCCCAATGGGTCGCCTTGTTGCACTCCAGTGGCAGACCATATATGTGTGTCTCCTATATACAATCTCGCTGCCTACCCATATAAGAAATCGACCCACAAAAATATGGAGGGACACCTCACCCTAACCTCATGAAGTAATGCCGATCTATCCACAAGGTTAAAAGCATTCGAGAAGTCCACAGTAAGCATTGCAAGAGACCCATCATTGTGATATTCACTCAACACCCTATTGACGCTATGTAAAACAGCCTCAGCGCCACCCAACACTCCGACTCCAAACTGAAAATCACTAAGGTACTTTGAAATTTCTTTACCCACACCTTTCATAGCAACCTTGGAAACCAAACGTCTCCATATAGTACCTACTGCAATAGGTCGAATCCCGTTATCAGGTTTAAGAAGTGGCGTGAGAGGAGCAGAAACAACAAACTCCGCTAAAATAGTTGGACACCTTCCCGCTAACCACAAATTAACGACTGAGGTGATGGCCTTTAAGAGATCTGCAGCGGTAGCAGACCCCTCTCCACATAAAGCATCTAAAATATGTTATGCCCTTAAACCATCTCTCCCACATGAAGTACCTTTAGGGAACGATTTAATGCAACAAAAGACACTATCAATATCTGCTACAAGGGGTGGCTCGAAAAATGTGTTATTCGACATGGATGGGGGTGGCTTGTAAGGATGCTTAGCCTCCAAGGCTTTAATGGTATCATCACAGGATATAACTACACCGGAGGAGGATAACACTTTTACTGTTGCCGTAAAGTGCCCATCAGCAACCTTGCGAAGACACTGCCTGATGTTGGTGTTACCCGTTGTTCTCTCCTTCAGAAAATCACCCCCACCTTGGCCGAAGGATTCTGGCCCAGAACCATCTAACATACTATTAACTAATATTGTAATACCATCATCTTTCCCCCATGTAGCCAGTGACTTCAGGATAGAACTTTGTTGCAATGATTTTCTATTCCCAGACCTATGTTCATGTCTATTCTTGGGCCTACACAATTGAAGCGTGCACCGTGGAAAAAGTAACAATATGACCCATGCATCAACAGAGTCAGGCTGGGCAACCACCTTGTAAAGGACTGTTATCAAAGCCTGAGAAAAAGCGAGCCGACAACCATGAGGGATAGATTTGACAGTAGTGATATGGACTTTGAAAACACGATCCAGAAGCTCAGTATCCAAAACCAACCCCTCAGTTACTTTTGTCTCAGGCTCCTTATTAAACGGATTAGAAATGCCAACAATATATCCACTCATGTCGTCAGAACCTTCAGCAAAATGAACAAGACCATCCGGGTGATGACAAGCACGACTTACAACATGTAAAGTCATATACTTCCCACACAACCATTGATCAAATAGCTTCAGAGTTTCCACGACCGCCATATATAAACCATGGTCCGTAGAAATAGCCTCGCGTAAGACACATTTACGTTCATCGGTCGAAAGGTGTAGCCTCTTGAGATGAGAAATCAAACGAGCAATCCCTTTATTGCCCACTTCACCATCCGGGCAACAATGAAATCTCCGGAATGGACATGGCCAAATCCCGTCCGAAGAGGTAGAGGAGGTAGTCATGAAATTATAATAATGAAAATACGTGAAATGGGTTTGAGAGAAAAAAAAGGATGATGTGTTTTATGTATGTTTTTTTGGTTGAGACATTTTTACAAACACTTGGTGGGTAGTAAAATATTTAATGGGATTTTTATTTGTGTGAATATGGGGGTTGCAATAAGGATTTGCATTTTTATTGTTGTTGTGAAATGGTGGAAAGTCGGAAAACTACATGGTTGCGGTTTAATTTTAACGTGGTGAGTGGTTGCGGTTTAAAAAAAATTGATGTGGTGAAAGTTGAAAGTTGCTAATTAATTATGATTTAAATTGTTGAGCAATTTGTACCATGAGTAAAGATTTCAGAACCCCTTCCCCTCCAATTTTAAGAGTGATTTGCAAATATTGGTCCTTCCAATTATACTCAACTTCTCAAAACTGATTCTTTGTGAGACTCTTAGGTCTCATTACCCTCGAGGTAATCTTCCAACTCCAATTTTAAGAGTGATTTGCAAACATTTGTACCATGAGTAAAAATTTGACTTCTCAAAATACCCAAAAGACATGGGCTACTTTTTCTATACCTTTAAATCTTAATACGTGTCTTTTTTTCTACTTTGGGCGATTTTTTATTTTTATTTATTTATTTAATTTTTTTAAGTGATTGTAAGCCACCTATCAATGCACTTGAGGCGACCTTTTTTTTTTTTTTTTTTTTTTTTTTTTTTTTGGTAAATTGCAAAAATGGTCACTAACATATCACGAAATTGCGAAAATGGGACCGAGTCATAAAGGCATGCAAATTTGCCACTAACGTTTCGTAAAAATGCAAAATAGCCACCGAGAGTGTTTTTCCGTTACTTTCCTCGTTAAGTGCCAAGTCATCGAGGGTAGTATTGTCATTTCACGGTTCCCGCCTAAACCAATATTACACCCACCGATTAACTCAAAAGCCTTGTAGCCTAATTGCTGAAAGTCAATTGCAATTTTTGCCCTAAAGTTTTCAAAAATGATTTCCGATCGACTAAAAAGTTAGGAAAATGCCTCTGATTTTTGAGAGAAACCGCGAACGATCATCCACGATCTGTAATCTTCAGCAACTATACGGTATGTTTTAGGCATTGTTATTTGTATCGATTTTTTTAGCTACAGTGATATGCAAACCTAATTCAACCGTACGAATAGGCAATTGATTATGCATTAAGATAATTTTTCATGTTGTTAGTGTGTGTGTGTGTTGTTGTTGTTGTTTATTGTTTCTACACAGAAAGCAACCAGAACTACTTCACTCTAAAAATCACCCACAGCGGAAAATTTACGTCACCACCAGGAAGGGTATATGTTGATCCAGTTGTTGCATGGTATGATTGTGTTGATTATGACCTTTTTAACTTTTACGCTTTTGAATCGCTGGTAGATGACATAGGTGTCAAAGGTGGGTTTCAGGGTATCATTATAGGATAACAGGTGAGCCACTTGATGTTGGGTTGTACCCGTTGGAATGTGATGAGGATGTTATGAAACTGTTGGATTTGGTTCCAGCACATAGAGAGATTGAGGTTTTTGTTGAGGCGAAACGATTTAAAGCCAAAAGAGCCAGAAAATCAAGGGATGAAGTATTGGAGGTGCCTTCAAATGATGGTACCATTGGTCCAAAACAAGCTGAGGATCAATCCTAAATAATTGATGAAGTGCAGGAGGAGCCGTCAACTACTAATGTAAGTCGGGTTGTTGGTTCAGAGCAAGCTGAGCAACAACCAGAATTTACAGATGAAGACTTGTTCCAGTTTGCCCAATGATTGAACCTAATCGGTCAACTAAAGTCAACCACAGATTTGGTCAATATAATCAAACAGCTTAGATCTCTCCGTGGATAGTATAGAGTTTTCCCGGGTCGTTATGTCCCGACGAGATTGAAATGGTGTTTTGAAAAGTTTATTGGAATGAGTGATACTGAGGATAGTAACCAAACATGATTTAGATTTGAATTACACTACTGAAATTATTTGGATAGCAGTATATAACAAGCACAGGAAACAGATATGTATACACGTAAACTAAAATTGAAACAGATACGATTACGTGCTAGGAAAAAGGTGAGTTTTAGGCTAAAATAAACTACAGGGGGGGGGGGGGGGAATGAAAATTTTACAAACTTAATTTTTAAAAGAAAATTTAATTAAAAAAAAATATTTTTTTGATTATTTTATTATTTATTATTAATTATTTAAATAAAAACTTATTTAATTATTTAATTTAAAATATTTAACTTATAATAAAAAGCTTTATAATACAAATTTAAACTAGAAAATTGAAAATTAAAATTTTAAAATTCTAAAATGACTTAAAACAAATTTAGAAATTAAAAATATTTTTTTTGTCTTTTTGTGGAATTAATATTAATTAATTACTAATTATAGTAATTAAACTAATTAAACTAATTTAAATTACTAAAAATACTAAAATGACTTAGATAATTATGAAAAATTTTAAAAAACTAATTAACCATCACAGGAATCCTAAAAAATTATAAAAAGTTTATAAAAATTATGTTTAGATTATTTTACTAATTATTATCCTAATTATTAATTAAAAACTATTTAAACTAAATTAATTTAGAAAAATAGAAAATTAACAATGAAAATTATGAAAAATTTCCTAAAATTATTTTATGATATATAAAACCTAGAAAAAATATAAAAAGGTACTTTTGTTAAATAAAAATTAATAAAACTATTTAATTAACTATTGTTACTTAATTATTAATTAAACTAATATTAATTATAATAAATACTAAATGAAAAGAGAAAAATCTAGAATTTTTTTAAAAAATACTTTAATATAAAAGGAATTTAAGAAAAATATAAAAATGAAAAAGTGCCTAATAATAAGCTGAGAGAAAATTTAAATAGATAAATCCTAATAAATAGAAACTATTACTATTTTTAAATTTAGTTTTTCTTTGTTTTTCTTTTATACACTAGTTTAAATATTGGAATTAAGAACTTTTTACAAAAGCACTTTGGTCAGAGCTTATAAATAAGCTGTATGAAAAGCTCACAAGTGGACAGGAAGTCCTAATAAGCTGTGAGATATGGATTTGTGGACCAAATAGCTACTAACAAGCTATAAGCTGATAACTAAGCTATAATTAACTGAGGTGAATCCAAAATAAGCAAAAAGGACAGAATAAGCACTTGTAAATAAGCCAAAATCAACAATAAGCACTTAAGCAAAACACAAGGCCAAAACTGGTCTTAAACAAGGACCTTTGGACCTCTGTGGGGTCCACAGAAGTGAAAGGAGGTCCAAAATGAAACTTGACCCTTAAAGGTGACCAGGTCAACTTCAAAATAAGCCAATAAGTTGGGCTTATGGCTTATTATTGAACATTTGGTGAGACTTAGAACTAGGCCACAAATACTGAATGCTCAATATTGTTTCTAAGGACAGGTCACAATGAAGGTCCAAATAAGCTAAGGGCAAATAAGCTAGAGTCCAAATTAACCTAGGGTCTGAGAAGCTGAGCTAATAAGCTCCTCAAAAAGCCAAAGGGCCAAGTGTGGGGTCCACTGGTTAAGCCACACAATGACTAAGAAAAATGGCCAATGGCCTGGTGCAGGGGAGGTTGCTTGCCCTGCACCCTCAAATAAGCTTGTGCAAAAGCCACATAAAAAATCACAAATATAAGCTGATTATGGATTATTGTAGCTTAGGTGGTGTACTTTAACCTCTGAAAATTTTAAGTCCCAATTCCAAACACAAAATTCAGGAAAAATCTCACAAAAAGTGAGATTCTGCACACTTAAGCAATTTTGACTTTTTACTTTATTGAACAACTTTGACTTTGGTGAATTTTATTTGCTTCTAAATGACTGTAAATGATGTTATGAGTTGAAATAAGACTAAATTTACCAACCTTAACTAGTTCTAACTTGATTTGATGATAATGAGATTTCACAATCTTCACAGTTAAGCTGTATTGGATTTATAAGAAGATTTTGACTATTTGCTAAACAAGGGCTGAGTTTTATGACTAAAATCAACTAATAGCAACTAAAGTACCATGTAACAACTGGAAGCAATAACCAAAACTCACTAGATCCTAATGAATTCAGCAAATCCAAACACCCCTTTTAGAGACAGATTTTATGATTTTCAAAGCAATTGATAGTTAGAGCTCATGAGACTGATTCACAAAGATTAAATATGATGAAATAGATCAAATGTAACACAGATACACCAGCAACAATCACACATACCCAAGAATCTCTATGATGCTATAATGACAGTAAAAAGGATTAAATGAGCAACTATAGATTCTAGCAAGCAAGCATTCAGTTTTAAACCACAATCTTACTCAAATTCACTAAATAAACATACAAACACAGAGTTAAGCAAGTTTGAGCAATGGAACAGTGAAAAAGGTAAGATGAGGAATAAACTTACAAAGTGCAATCCAAGCTAAACCATGTAACCAAGGACCAGTAACACACCTAATGGCTTTCCACAAAGCCTCTAACCCATAGCCTTCCAAAATTCACTATGTTCCAGCTTGATCACCATCTTCATTGGTATTTTTGATTTTTTCTTTTTTTTTTTTTTTGTATTTTTGATTTTTTATTATACACCAATTTTTATGGTTTCTAAAAGCTTTCAGAAGCTTTCTAGGAGCTTATATGAGCTTTGGAGTCCAGAACAATAACTATGAATACTTAATCAAACTATATGAGAATTTTTTGGATTTTTGAATTTGCATAAACTAGAAATATAAAATCAAACTGAGATTAGAACTTGAAATAGGCTTAGATTAACTTGAAAATGCTTAGTACACAGCTTTAAATTGGAAATTACAACAGAAATTGATAGATTACACTATTCGACTCTAATTTAAACTAAATTGACTACTGCCATTGTCTTCTGCCTTCTCTTCCTTTTATAAGCCCAAGTTAGGGTTTGTGGACACTCTCTGAGCAAATCTGATCACCATTGGATCATTGAAATGCATCCTAGCCTTCCATTGGGTTTTGGCGGGAAATATGGTTTTGGCATATTATCAGTGGTTGCGTGTGAAGGGTGGGGGAGCATTTATTGTGGCTTGTTTGTTAGGTGCAGAGGGTGGTGGAGAAGTGATAGGCAAGTGGGGGTGGGGGGATGAATACCATAAGTGGTTTCTGGTTTTGAAGGTGGGAGGGAAAGGTAGGGGAAGGGTGGTATTTGGTTGGGGTTTGACCTGGTATTAAATACCAGGGGTGTTTGTTTGGGCTTTAGGATAAATGGGCCAAGGGAGGTGGATCAGGCTTGGGTTTGTTTTGGATTTGGGTTTATTAATACAAAGGGTCCGGTTTGGTTTGTACATTATAACAAGGACAAATTTTGTAATACTCTGAATTTGGGGGACTGATTTTGCCAACTTGTCCAAAGTGTCTTCAAGTGTAAATCTTGCCAAGCTTAAATAGTACAAGGATTATTTGATAATTTCCATTTTTGAAACTCTAGGGACCATATCTGCCAATTCTTGAAACTTCAGGGACTAGATGTGCAATTTCTCCAAACTTTTCATCCAGGGGTTATTTTTGACAAAGATGAATAGCATAAGGACCATAATTGATTTTTCCAAAGTTTTAAATCCCAGGGACCATTTCTGACAACTTTGCAAAGTATAGGGACCAAACTTGACAATTTTTGAAACTTTTCACCAAAGGACTAATTATGATAACTTGTGATTTCAAAAGGAACTTTGGTGACTTTTCTTAAAAAATAAAAGTCTAGGGACTAATTTTGACAAGTTTTGAAAGTTAAGGGACTGAAACTGCCAATTACGCAAACTTTGTTTGTTTTTCATCTGTTTTTAATCCTTTTGCATCTGAAACATATAAAACACAATCCTGGGATATTTTCAGTATTTTGATGCATATTTGAGTGTTTTTGGATGTTTTGGCAGTTCAGATACGATAAAAATGATGAGTATTTACACACTCATCACCCAACCTCAAGATAATGTTGGTGTGGAAGACGACTTGATTACGGGCATGGTCGAAGAACTTCAGGGTGAGGATGTGGTTTTAGAGATTAACAATGTTGATTTTGAAGACGTTGTTCCAAGGGATGATGTGGGCACCCCCAGTGAGCCACCAGTGGACATGGGTGGGTTTACGTTTGATATTGATCCCCACTTTGATAATTTATCAAAATTAGCTAATCAGTGTATGGAAGATGATAAGGATCATGATGCTGGCTATAATTTTGATGAGTTTCATAGTGATGAAGAAGGCAATTGTAACAGATTAGTTAACCTACGCAAGAAAAGGTTGAAAGAAATCAGGAGGGAGTACGAGGGTAGGCTGAATATAAAGAAGGGAAGGGAGAGTTTTTTGCATCAGAAACATTTTTGAGACCCAAGGATATCAAACAAAAGCTGAGAACGTATGCGTTGGAGTCTCGAAGAGATATTAGGATTGAAAAGTGTTAGTGCAAATATTACGATATTTAATCTACACAGTCTCGTTTGTTTTGATTGATGACAAACATATAACTTGATACATAAGGTAAAATGTACAAGTGACTTGTAATCTTATTTTGTCTCAACATACATTCAACACCTCTCAACGTCTCGAGTCCTCGTATGCTACAACACAGGTTTGTACATGTTTGTTATGTGGCATTATGATCAAAGCCCTTGACCAACCATTTAGAATGTTTAAAGTACGGCCAGATCATTAAGTATTTTAAAAGACTAACCATTTAGAATGATTAAAATACTTTGTGAGTCTTTTAAGTATTTTAGGTGTCAAAGTGCACTTTAAGTATAAAATAGAATAAGTGCCACATTAGGTGTCTAGGTAATATTAGTAAGTTTACAATTTATAAAAATGTGTCTTATAACAACATAAGTACATCAAACATTTTTAGTAACTTACTAAATATCATATAGCAAGTTAATACATTTTAGTAAGTTTACAATCTATAAAAATGTGTATTATAACAACATAAGTACATCAAACATTTTTAGTAACTTACTAAATATCATATAGCAAGTTAATACATTTTCTAATAACTTTACAAGTTTACTTTCATATACATTTTTATCAAAATAGAAAGTATATAATTACATCATCACATGGATCATCATATTCTAGAATGTATATCTTTCCAAATATTCTTGTAGGATATGTCATAGATCTTGTAAGATATGTCATAGATTTTGTAAGATATGTTGTAGTTGACTTTGGAAAGATTGTGTAAGATCTTTGTTAGTTTTGGAACATGGTTTTGGAAAACCATTTTACTTGATTGTCTATAAATAGCAAATCGATTTTAGTTGTTTTCTTATCACTTGAAAAACACACATTCTCTCTACACTTTGCATACATCTTAGATCAATAGAAAACCATGTAGAAAACAAAATTAATCACCCTTATCATCATGATCATAATGCTTCTAACATTCATCTTTGTTGTAAGTATATCATACATCTTGATCCACCAAAGGAGCTTGGAGATCTAGCAATCATCATCCATCACAAGCATACATACATGAAGATCTATCACAACAAGCTTAGAGAACTTGTGATCTTCATCTATTGAAGGCTTTCCATCAATGAAAGTTCTTTTAGATTAGTCATTCATATCCATTAGACATTTATGTCTTAGATCATCATTGTACTCATTACAATCTATCATTATTGTTTAGATGGTTTATGTGTTTGTGCCATAAAACACAAGGTTTCTATGTTGGGCCACAAAACATAGCGGGAGTAGTTGTACCCTTGTAAAAGAACTCGACATCTAGCTTAGTGTCGGAAATATTGTATAGGCGAAGTTAGGAGTGGTTGTACCTTTGTAAAAGAACCCGGTGTTTAGCTTTGTACCGGAAAAAGTGTAAGCGACGATTGTAAGGTTTTCTCCGCCAAAAAGGGAGCTTGTTGATCTGGGCACTCGGGCAGTGGAGTAGGGCGGAAAGGAGATCCGTGACCGAACCACTATAAATCCTCGTGTTCGGTTTGCTCTTTCCTTTTACTTATTGTTTTACTTTTATACTTGCACTATATTATTGTTTGTGTTGTGGCTTGATGATTATCCTTGTGTGACAACTTGTTATACCATATGCTTTATATTAATCATAAGACTATTATTAGCATTTTTCATATTACAACAAGCTTGATCGGTAATTTTTAATACGCATGTTTTTAGAAAAGAAAAACAAACCGGACTAATAATGGAGAAACTTGATTTATTGTAAACCATTATTCTTGCAGAATCTTATGTGACATTAAGGGGTTGGCCTTACATGCCATAATGTGTTAAATGCATCCTCGCATCGAGATTAGCAAACACAATGGTTTATACTATATTTGATACAATAAGTTAAAAGATTTTAAAACGGAAACGTATTCACCCCCCCCCCCCCTCTACGTTTTCACAAAAAGTGTAACAAAGAAAGGGTTAGAGCGATTTGTAAAGGGATTGTTGTGGGTTATGGCAGAAATGACACTGGAAGTTGTCAACCATCGGGTTTTTGTTCACAGTCAAAGAGCAAGTTTGCCCATTCCAAAACCAACAAAAATAAGGCCAAGCCCATGTGGCCATGGTCCCTACATGTGTCAAAAGTGGGTGATGAATGTAGTTGGAGTGTGAAAACATTAAAAGATGAACATAAATGCCTCCAAACAAGAAAAATTAAATTGTTGACCGCACTATTCCTTTCATCCGAGGTTGCTAAAATTCTTCTTAGGGACCACAAAATCCTAACATCTGCAATAGCAATGGAAATAAATACAAACTTGCAGATCGATGTCCCTACGACAAAGATATCCAGAGCAAGGAATTTTGCAATGAAACGAATTGCGGGTAACCATGAAGAACAATATGCCAGTCTTAGGGATTACACTTTGGAATTGAAAAATAAAAACAATGATACAACTGTGAAGATTCAAGTTGAAGCAAACCCTAATTCAAGTGATGCTGCAAGGGTTTTCAGACGGATCTATGTTTGTCTGGGTGCTTGAAAAAAGGTTACAAAGCCGCAAGAAGGGAAATACAGGTTTGGATGGGGCTTTTATCAAAGGACAATATAGTGGTCAAGTCTTAACTGCTGTTGGTGTCGATAGCAATAACGGCCTCTATCAACTTGCCTACACAGTAGTTGAAGCTGAGTCCAAAAGTTCATGGTTATGGTTCTTAGTAATCTAGGACATGATCTTGATTTGCATCCCAATTCAAACTACACCTTTATCTCAGACAGACAAAAGGTACAAACATGGTGTAGATTCAATTAATTTATTTGCAACCCAATTCAATTCTCATTTATATATTAGTTTTTGTACAATTCGACATGGGATATTACCAGCCATTGCAGAAATATTTCCTGCTGCTGAACACCAATTCTGTGTGCGACACATATATGACAACATGAAACAGTTATTCAAGGGAGAGAATATCAAGGAACTTCTATGGAGGTGTGCTAGAGCATCAACAGTCCCTGAGTTTAATCGAGGAATGGAAGAGCTAAAATCAACGGACTCTAAAGCTTATGACTGGTTAAAGAAGTGATGAGGCGAAAAATGAACCACTTTTAGGGGGTCATTTAAGCCCGGAATTGAATTTATTTGATCAAATATTGCCCTAAATTGTTCCTTTTGTGATTTTAGGTACTTTGGGAGTGAAATCTGGAAAAGAAGGCATTTTGGACGTTTTTAGAGCATAAAAGTGAAGAAAATGGCAAAGTCTCAATTTTCCAAGCTGGGAACAGTAGGTGACGGCGTCAAGAGTAACTTTTTGACGGCGTCACGAGTATTTTTCATGACGACCTAGTACAGAAATGACGGCGTCACAAGGAAGGGCGTCAAGAGTAAAATGCATGACGGCCTGGAAACACATAACACTTGACGGCGTCAGAAGTAGATCAAGGCAGTCCGAGAAGTATTTTGGCGGCGAGATGACGGCGTCACCAATTTGGTCTTAACGCCGTCAGACCCTATTTCCTATATATAGTTTTCTAATTTTTACACATAAAGAGAGGAAGTTTTGGAGAAACCTTAAGGCCGAACTTAGTACGAATTTTACAGGTTTTTCAAGGGTTCTCAGCCCTTGAAACCTTTCATGTGTAATTGAGATAAGTATTCTTTTAATTCAATCAATATGTCTATGTGTTGGTTGTCTCTATCTTGTTCTTGTCTTGATTCCACCATGCTAGGCTAGATCTATCTTGTGTTTGCTTAGATCTAATGAAACCTAGATGTTAATTATGTGTTGATTGCTTGTTTATGGTTGTATTGGATGAATGATTTCGATGTTAGGCTTAAGAAAACTGGCAGATCTCCAAATGGTAACATGCTTGAACGTCTTAGGAAACATGAACCGATGTGCACTAGGTTTTATTGGTTGTATTTAATGCATGAGTAAATTCTAATGATCCCATGTTAGGAGCTTCTTAGCCGGCTCGACATAGGAGTGAAGTAGGCACTCATAGGATTGGGGAAGTAAGTGCGCCACCCCATGAATGGTATTAAGGAATACAATCCGTCATCTACGCAACTATAACAAGTAATTAACGTGTAAAAGATGTATAGGGAGTAGTGAAATCTAAGTAAACACATTTTCTCCACTTATTGCTCACAACCTTAGTTAATTTAGTTTTATTTTCATTTCTAGTATTTTATTTTGATTGCATCTTTAGTATTGGGTTAGTTGACTAGCAACTAATTCCGCCCAAATCCTTCAAACCCGAGATTTTACTTGCTTTCATAAAAATATAAAAATACAAAAATAATCATCCGTCATCTTTAGCACTAGTAATTAGGTTTTCTAATCCTAGCGACACTATTCCTAGCTGAACGATCAATCCCCCGGTACTTGTCACTATACTATACTACAACGATCAGATACACTGCCTGGTGGGGGTTGTAAGCTTCTCAAGATCCCTTGAGAGGTAAAGCCTGGTGCGATTCCCACGTATCAAGTTTTTGGCGCCGCAGCCCGGGGAATAGTTATTGTCTAGGTTAGAATTTCTTTTTATTAGGTCTACTTGCTAGATTCCTTTCTAGTAAGATTTTATTTTTATTTTTAGGTTTCTTTAGTCTATCTTAATTCTTTGTGTCTTTGTTCGTAACTCTTCACCACCCGACATCATGGACAACGGGAACATCTTTGAACCCGTCATCCAACCACAACAAAACCCACCACTAGAACCCCTTAGGCCCCGAACCTTAGGAGAGTATTCCCGACCTAGCCATCAAGGCTACCAAAACACCATTGAGCTCACCGGAGCCAATGTGACCCCCTTGCGATCTGACACCATCCGGTTGGTGCAAAGCGGATGTGCATTCCATGGACTTCGTTCCGAAGATCCAAATCAACATCTTAAGGACTTCCTTAAAATCGTAGATTCCATAGACCTAGATGTTGCAACTAGAGAGACTACCCGATTACGCCTATTCCAATTCTCTCTACGGGATCAAGCTAGTCAATGGCTTGAGCGTTTACCCGCGGGATCCATCACCACATGGGATGATCTCACCACTCGTTTCCTTGCTCAATTTTTCCCACCGGGGAGAACTACTAAGCTTAGAAATGACATCTTGATGTTCCAACAACGTCAAAATGAATCTCTTTATGAATCATGGACTCGTTTCAAGGACTTACTCCAAAAAGTCCCTCATCATGGCATAGATCTTTGGCTCCAAGTCCAAATCTTTTATGACCATATCGATCTCTCTACGAGGCGAGCCATTGACCAATCGGCTGGTGGTAAGCTACGTGATCTAAGTGCGGAACAATCATGGGAACTCATAGAAGATCTTGCTCTCTATGACAACGAAAGTTGGAATGATCCCCGTGATTTGAACAAAACGGTCAAGGCAATATCTTTGCCTTCGAACAACTCTAGCACTCCCGACCGTAGGATCATGGAACTTGAAGACCAAGTCAAGTTTCTTATGAAATCTTACGAAGCTCCTAAGCCTTCAAGCCAAGTGAACAAAATCACTTCTTCATGCAAATTATGTAGTGGTCCCCATGACACTCGTGATTGTGTGGAACTCCCCGGAATAGCTTTTGCGGACTACGCATCCTCGCGTACCGACGAAGCGGGAGATAAGTGGTACACTTTCAAGCTCGAGCCAAACCCTTACGGTGATTCATACAACCCCTCTTGGAAAAATCACCCAAACCTTAGGTGGAAACAAAATCAACCCAATTCTTCCAATCCGCCTAATCGTTACCAACCAAACGGTCCACCCTCCAACTGTACTTTCAACTAAAATCCTTCTAACAACTATGGTAGTACCAACAATCTTGAAGGATTGATATCCAAGTTCATGGCATCTCAAGAAGCCCGCATAGCTAGGTTTGAAACCGAATTCAACCAACAACAAACGGAGATGACCAATAAGATAGACAACTTGTTGAAAGCCCTCAACAACCAAGCGTTAAATACAACTAGGAAGGACACTAGGGACACCAATAATGGAACCCAAATTAAGGATCCCTCATCATCTAAACATGTCCACTTTGTCAATGTTGTCACCATTAAGCCAATAGATAAGGAGATAGAAGAGAGTGACAAGGATGAAGTTAGAGTTGAAACCGAGATTAGGGATGAGAGTAGGGAAGTTGAGGTTAATAGGGGAGAAGAATTAGAGGAAGTAGAGCCTAAAGAAAAGTACTTTGATAAGATGCCCACCAAGGAAGGACGGGAATACCATAAGGATTTATTCGATAGTCCTGAGAGACCATATATCCTTGGCACACCCCTTATCAAAATGGGAGACCCCTCTAACATTAACATACCATGCAACATCGGGCATATGCATATATGGAAAGCTTACATCTATCCTAGATCTCCCGTAAACATCATGACTAGGACTTATTACAATTGGGTAATGAAGACGCAACTTGATTTTAGGATGATGCCCAATAAGAATTTGATAAGTAATTTTGCAGGAAGAGTGAAGGGATTGCATGTGATTATAGGCAATCTCACTTATAAGATAGATTTTATGATAGTAGAGGACACTCGCCCGGTGATAGATGCTTGCCTAAGCCAAATAATATTCGGAAAACCATTTGTTGAGGCCACTAGGATGAGTTATGACTCGACTCTAGGTATAGTTAGATTCAAGGAAGAGAATAATGAGGTTGCTTACCAAATGCCCTACAAGATTGAGCAATACCGCCTTCTCTCTAATTTCGAAAAGGAATACAAGCAAGCGGCTTATTATAGGAATGACGAGGATAGACGTAGAGGAGTAGAGTATGTGAAAAATAGGATGCTTGGTTTCTACAAAGAATGCTTGCAACTAGGTCCGGAATACAAAACTGGTTTAGAAGACGACCTAGAGAGTGAAACCAACGATGAGGTCACGTAGTAACCCATGAACTTGAGTCTAGCTACAAGACTCGTAAATAAAGAAAATCGCTTCTTGGGAGGCAACCCATGCTTTGTGTGATTTTATTTTGTTTGTTTGTTATTTGCTTCCGTATGCATGCTTTATTTTTATTGTTGGTAGATCATGTTTCTCAATTAAAAAGTGGAAATACTTTACTTTGTTGTTTTGGCCTAGTCTTAACTCCACCTAAAGGTATTTTTGCAAAAGATAAGTGTAAGGGGAAACCCCAAATATGTTTTTTAAGAAACAAACCGATCATGATTCTCCACAATATTAAATGAACATGTATATTCGTATTTGTTAGAGTCAAATGCTTGTATTGAGTCATAATGAAGTTTTGCAGGATTTTCCAGGAAGTAGGACCAAGTTTTTCCAGAAATTTTCCGGAAACTTAACATAAGAATTTCTGCAGGTCAATCCTGACGGCGTCATGAGTTTACTCTTGACGGCGTCACGGGTAAAAATCTGGAAATTTTACCGGTTTTGTTTTTCTAACGGAGTCTCAAAGTTTTTGTGAATTATTAAGTTTTATAATCTCCAGGAAGTCTGCAAACTTCATTCCACAAGCATTATATTTTACTTTGATTTCTAGGATTTAGTAACTTATATAGGATGCCGCTGATTTTATGCGAGGTTGTCTTGTTTGTTTTCTCAGGATTTACAGGTTATGTATGACAAGAAGATGATTTATATTCTGGAAGGGAAGCTTTGATTGTTCATTTTCTTGGAGGAAGATTTAACCTGGCCACCTAATTATCCATACCGAGCGAATCAGGGGAGTATTTAATTTCATTTGTTTTACTTATTTAACTTTTACATTCTTTACTTGAACATTGGGGACAATTTTCATCTTAAGTGTAAGGGGAGGGTAAAATGATGATACCTTACAAATACACTTTCGCTTGAGTTTGCTTTGTTTAATGTAGATGTGTAATAAAACTATGAGAAATACTTGTTAGTGCAATTTTAGCGCCAAATTTAAAATTTTTTACAACATTTAGGAGTGAAACTTTAGCCATAGCAAGCGTCTCATGGATAGGAGATTGTATGACTAGCACATAACCATATATTCAGAAAAATTTTCCACCCAAATATGTGAGGTTCGCCTTTAGATTTGATAGGAAAAGCATTTACTATTAGTGCTTATGAGTGTACCGGTAGCATTTAGATTCTAGAACTTGCGTTAGTGATGCATCCCGAGACCGCTAGTGAGACTACATTCGTGTAGTAGGATTTACTACATGATAAGAGGCATTAGGATCACCCTTGTGTTAAACCCGTATTATAATTTCTTGACCATTTAAGTCATATTACTTGGCTACTTAAGTCAACTAATTTTTCCCACACCTTAGCGTTGTACTCATTTTTAGTACACGAAACCCCTAGTACACCCCTCCGAGCCTATCTTTTCGTTTCTAACTTTAAGCATCTTACTTAAAGGAAGAATTTGTTACACCCTACTTAAATGTACACCCAAATCGCCTTAGCCTTCCGTGTATGCGCTCATTTTTAGTGCATTATTGTTATTTGTAAAACCTTAAGTTAACTATCTAATTGATTATATGGTTGCTAAGTCGAGTCATATCCTTGTACATATTGTTTTGGGACGATTGGGACTCATGGGTAAAGTACTTATTTTATGGAGTAATGGGGAAGAACATCATTTATTACCCCCATATGTACGTTAATCTTAAAAGTACTCCAAGTGTTTTGATTTTCTTAATTCGAGTCATTAGATTAGTTTATTGTAAAGTATGTAAAGATTCAAGTGTAAGGGGAATTTTCATTCCCTATGATGTATTATTTTGGATGGTAGGGTAAGAGTGTATGTCAAAAAAAAAAAAAAAAAAAAAAAAAAAAAAAAAAAAAAAAAAAAATCGAAAAATCAAGAAAAAAAAATAGAAAAAAAAAAGAGAAAAAAACATACGGACTACCATCCCTTTTTATTCTATGTTCATTTTATGTTTTTGTTATTTTTTCATTTATTAGCTTAAGTCGAGTCTAGTCTTGGCTTAGCAACGCCATATTGTACATGTAATTAACTAAGATTGTTAACTCGCCACCAGTATAAACTGCCTTTATCCAACAAAACCGTGTATTTCATATCCCTACACCTAACGTTACAACCCTTTAAAAGACCTCTTTGATAGTTTATCCTAGGTGCTTACGCCATGTGGTAGAGGTTTGATCCTTTCCCAAGCCTATGGTAATCTATTTTGCTATGACAGGTAGTGAGAGATATCTTCCATTTCCATATTGTAATTTATACTTTATTACACCCGAGAGATGTGAGTATCTAAACACTATTTGTGAGGTGCTTGTGTATGACCTCCGTGCTTGTCTTTGGTCTTTGGTGGAACGATTATTTGTTGTAATTACTTTTATATTAGTGTTAAATGACCCCTAACTTGTATTTTGAGTAGAATAAAAGTGCATTTGCTTGAGGACAAGCAAATCTCAAGTGTAAGGGTATATGATGAGGCGAAAAATAAACCACTTTTAGGGGGTCATTTAAGCCCGGAATTGAATTTATTTGATCAAATATTGCCCTAAATCATTCCTTTTGTGATTTTAGGTACTTTGGGAGTGAAATCTGGAAAAGAAGGCATTTTGGACGTTTTTGGAGCATAAAAGTGAAGAAAACGGCAAAGTCTCAATTTTCCAAGCTGGGAACAGTAGGTGACGGCGTCAAGAGTAACTTTTTGACGGCGTCACGAGTATTTTTCATGACGACCCAGTATAGAAATGACGGCGTCACAAGGAAGGGCGTCAAGAGTAAAATGCATGACGGCCTGGAAACACATAACACTTGACGGCGTCAGAAGTAGATCAAGGCAGTCCGAGAAGTATTTTGGCGGCGAGATGACGGCGTCACCAATTTGGTCTTGACGCCATCAGACCCTATTTCCTATATATAGTTTTCTAATTTTTACACATAAAGAGAGGAAGTTTTGGAGAAACCCTAAGGCCGAACTTAGTACGAATTTTACAGGTTTTTCAAGGGTTCTCAGCCCTTGAAACCTTTCATGTGTAATTGAGATAAGTATTCTTTTAATTCAATCAATATGTCTATGTGTTGGTTGTCTATATCTTGTTCTTGTCTTGATTCCACCATGCTAGGCTAGATCTATCTTGTGTTTGCTTAGATCTAATGAAACCTAGATGTTAATTATGTGTTGATTGCTTGTTTATGGTTGTATTGGATGAATGATTTTGATGTTAGGCTTAAGAAAACTGGCAGATCTCCAAATGGTAACATGCTTGAACGTCTTAGGAAACATGAACCGATGTGCACTAGGTTTTATTGGTTGTATTTAATGCATGAGTAAATTCTAATGATCCCATGTTAGGAGCTTCTTAGCCGGCTCGACATAGGAGTGAAGTAGGCACTCATAGGATTGGGGAAGTAAGTGCGCCACCCCATGAATGGTATTAAGGAATACAATCCATCATCTACGCAACTATAACAAGTAATTAACGTGTAAAAGATGTCTAGGGAGTAGTGAAATCTAAGTAAACACATTTTCTCCACTTATTGCTCACAACCTTAGTTAATTTAGTTTTATTTTCATTTCTAGTATTTTATTTTGATTGCATCTTTAGTATTGGGTTAGTTGACTAGCAACTAATTCCGCCCAAATCCTTCAAACCCGATATTTTACTTGCTTTCATAAAAATATAAAAATACAAAAATAATCATCCGTCATCTTTAGCACTAGTAATTAGGTTTTCTAATCCTAGCGACACTATTCCTAGCTGAACGATCAATCCCCCGGTACTTGTCACTATACTATACTACAACGATCAGGTACACTGCCTGGTGGGGGTTGTAAGCTTCTCAAGATCCCTTGAGAGGTAAAGCCTGGTGTGATTCCCACGTATCAAGAAGATACCAACATCGTCATGGTCAAGGTCACATTTTTTAGGTATAATATACACATATTATGCCTTTCATCTGTAATATTAATAAGATTAAAAATGATGTTGATATTGATATATTATATACAGGAAGAGCTAAATGTGACATCCTTCTTAATAACTTATGTGAATCTTTCAATAGCAAGTTAGTGGCCGGCAGAGATCAACCAATCATTGGTTGTTTGGAATACATCAGGGAGTATCTTACGAAGAGAATTGTTAGTGTGTAGCATGTAATAGACAGATGTGAAGGTCCCTTAACCCCAACAGCAACTAAAATTTTAGAAGATATCAAGTATGAAGCAAATGATTATAATGTTTTATGGGGTGGGGGGATACATACCAGTGTAAGGGTGCTTGGGGTGACCAATGTGTTGTGAATATGCCAAAAAGGGAATGCACCTGTAGGAGATAGGAACTCACTGGTATTCCATGTAAGCATGTTGTTGCGGCTATCAATTACATGGCTAAACACAACAAGGGGTCAATTGACAACCAGGTTGCGATCCCAGAGGATTATGTGTCCCCATGTTAATTGTTAACCACATGGAAGGAGATGTATCAGTACAAGATTAAAGGAATTGCAGGTCCAGGATTTTGGCCCAAATGCAATATTCCTAGCAACTTAAAGCCACCTCACCACCATATTCCAATTGGAAGACCACGAAAGAAGAGAAGAGTGTCAAAGGATGAGATTGCTGAACAGATTATGAAAAAATCATTGGTAAAAAATGGGAAGCTGTCAAAGAAGGGCAAGACAGTCAAATGTGGTGCATGTGATGGGTAGGGTCACAATAAGAGGGATTGTACTAGTCGAAGAGACACCCAAAAGAGAACAAGAAAGGAAGGAGTACCAGATGATGTACTAGAAAGAACTACTCAGCTAGTGGGATCTTCTGCAACAGAGGTGAGAGAAGGGCCAAGCCAGCCAGTTGGAACACAAGCAAGTGACGTAGTAGCAGGGCCAAGTCAACCATTTGGAACACAAGCAAGTGAGGTATCACAATCAACAAGGAATGGTGGAGGTCAAAGCAAGAAGAGTGCGAAGAGAAAAAGCAAGGTTTCCAAGTGAGTCACTGATGTGTGCTTATTCACACATCATTTTTAGTCCTTAAATCAGACCAAATACTAACCAAATATGCCAAGAGAATGTGTGTTTTTGTATTTGTGTATGTGCAGGTACGGATATGTGATAAATGAACAAAAACAAAGCCAAAACTGACAAAAAACGAGCACGGGATTGGAAAAAGGTCAAAAGCCAAAGCCGGGGAAGCTTAATGATCAAAGAAAGCTCAAAATGTCATAAGAAGTCCTCAATGATTCACAAAGTTGCATAAATGGTCCCTGGTGAAAGATTTGAAGAATTGGCAATTTTAGTCCCTGCACTTTCAGGCAATTACAAAAATGGTCCCTTGGAAGAAAAGTCAAATGATGGTCCTCCATGATTCAAAGATTTACAAGAATTGCCCTTGGAAAATATTTTATAGAAAAGTCAGAATTGGTCCCCTAAGATTCAGAATTGTACAACATTAGTCCTTGAATAATCTTATTAATCCTAAATCTATTAACACTACACCGGATTTGGTCCATATCCCTAGCCCAAACCAATAAACAAATCCCAACATCACCACACCTTCTAACCCGGCCTGCTACTCAAATAACCCGGTCAACCCTTACCCTGGTCAAATAACCCGGTCAACCCCAATAACAATAAAAATCCAAAATAAAAAATACCCGCCCCTTTTTACCAACACACCCAGAAAATTCACTGTTCCTAGAACCCTAGGTTTCACCATAAACCAATTAACCCTGTGTGAATTATAATTACCAAATGATTGGTGCTTCTAGAAGCTCTTGCACATGTCAGGGAATGTTAGGGACTGACACATGGACCAATCACAGCATACACGGAGGATTAGTCACATCAATCATTCAATCTAAGGGTCCAAAATGATTGGATGCATCTGGAAGCGTGATCAAAGGCCACAAATGACTCAAAGAAACACAAGGGCACATGGATTGATGAGCTGGATTCCAAGGACTTCACCCTCAGCAGCCTATAAATACCCCCCCCCCCTTCTTCATGTATTGGTGTGTAGTTGTGTAGGTTTTCATTATTGTCTAAGTTCTCTGTTTTAAGCTTATTGTATTTTTTTCCTTTCCAAGTATTGTACTAAACATTTTAGTTTTAATATAATTTCCATTTCAGCTTATTATCTTATTTAGTTTAATTTAGCACTGCTTATTTTAAACTTGTTATTGTTACTTTAAATTCAGTTCTTATTTAATTTGTTATACTTAAATTGAAAAATAAAAAAAATAGAAAAAATTCAGAAAAATAATATATATATATATATATATATATATATATATATATATATATATATATATATATATATATATATATATATATATAATATCAAAATAGTTTTTCTTAATTCATATTAAGCTTCAATAAGCTTATTGTGAGTGATATAAGCTTATATAAAATCTATAGTTTACTGTGAGCTTGTTGTGTCTTAAATTTCCAAAAGTTCCATAAGGTTAACATAGTCAACTGCATCCGCTTATTTAATAAGCTAGCTTATTTGGAGAACAAAGGCAGCCAAGAAGGTGTCCACTTGGCCTGTCATAAAGACAGGCAAGCTTAGTGAATCCCCCTATGTTCTGCTGAGGGGGAATTGGCTTTGTAAGTTCTACTCATTTTCATTTTTATTATTGCATAAGTAGTATAACAGTAGTATAGATCTATATTATTTGCTTATTTCTATTTCTGAATAATAGTTGCTTAATATTATTGATTTATTTAAGTTTAGTTTATCATTTGTTTGAATAGATTTGGTTTGCAACTGTTTCATTCATTTGTCATAATCATTGGATCTGAGTAGTTTTGGTTCGGAGTTATTTATCTGAGATCTGTGTTTTCTGTGTTGATTTGGCGTTAATTGGATCTATTTGGCACTGAGGTTGAGATTTGAATTGTTTTGGATCAGATTTGAGGAAGTAATTGTGTGGCAGTCACTTTAAAGGGGTGTTTGGTTCATTGTGATTTGCTGGGTTCATTGTTGTTTCTGAGGATACTAGTGGTTTAGATATCAAACTTGAGAGGATCACTTGATTTGATCACACACTATGAGGTGTTGGACCTTTGTAATGTGTAAATATGATACTTTGAGTGAATATGATTAAGTATGCGGAATCTACTTAACCACACTTAGAATGTTTATTGGAAATGGAACTGTGACGCTTGTGTTTATTTAACAAAGAACAATGAAAGTATTTCACCAAACGATTCAATATTATTCAAAATAATACGAGTGATCTTCACTATCACTAGGGTTACAAAGACCTTGAATCTTGTGTTTTATTCTATTGTTTTTCTCTATGTATATCTCTGCGTACATATATTTTCTGCACACTTAAGACATATCCAAGATCTTCCTTTTATAGTCCAAGGAAAAGATCTTTTACAATCTATATATCTTATCTAAAATCACTAGCTTATGACTTATCTTTATTCTAGCTATATGATGACTTATCTTGTTAGTCATTAAGATACAACATGTATCTAGGATTACAACTCACTTGGAGTGTTCCAATTTGATGACTACAACAAAGATATTTTCTTGTACACGTATCAGTAGAATAAGTCGTACTTATCTACACAGCTGTTGAATGAGTCATAACAGCAGCAGAATCCATCAGCAAAAACACCTTCAGCAGAAACATTCTTTCAGCAGAAACACTCTTGTGTTTATCAGTAGGAACGTATTTTGAGCTTTATTATCAGGAACATAATTAATGTATTTCCTTGAGCCTTTATGCTAATTCTTCTGATTATTTAATTCCCAATAATCCTCCCCTAAACATGTGAATTACATTCAAACATGTTTTTCTGAATTAAATGAGGACTTTGTGAAGATCTTTCAAATACTTCATTGTCAGACTGTTGATCTGAACTTTCTTCTCTTTTGAGTGATTGAATGTCTTTCTATGTAACTCATCTGCTTTCTGTTCTTTGCTCCAATCTTGGACTAAAAGATGGTGCAATATTCAACTTGAAAAATTATAAGAGTCAATGATGCTGTGTATCTTGGATGCTTGTTCCAAGAAGTAGAAATCGTCTTTCAGCATGTCTTTGGAAGTGATGAACAAACGTAGTGAACTAAAATTGAAACCTTTCATATTTTGATCTAGATAGAACTTTCTCCTATCAGCTCTGTTCTTGTTCTTTATCAGCAGAAACCATGTCATCATCTTGTATCCTCTTATCTTTTCCTTCTTTTTATTTGGTTAATCTTCCTTTAAAGGGCTTTTGATAACCTCCCCTGAGATTTATTTCTCTCTTGAGAAATTTCCTCCCCTGTTTGGAAGATCTCTCACAATCATATCATATCACCATCATCTGATCTAGCAATTTCCATGTTTTCAGACAATTTGTACATGAAGCCATCAATTCCTTAAAAGTTTAAATGCTTCCCTCATCACTTCTAGGTGTGTAACCTCCTATGAGTGGTGAATCACTGATCATTGACTCATAATCCATCATTAGATGGTTTTCTGAGCCTCTTTGAAAATCCTTTTTAAGAAATATTTGACTTAGCAGTATGAACATGATTTTATGATTAAAAATCATACTGCTTCTAACCATTTTGAAGGGATTAAGTGTGGTAACTAACACTTAATCAAAATTTCGGTTTAAAGCAACCTCTGGTTGTGTGAGAACCAATGTTTTCAGTTATAAATAACTGCCTGTGTACAGATAAACCTATTCAAAAGTCTTTACAGGGTTTCCAGCTCGTGGCATTTGTTACCTCTAACACAAGTGTTAGATTCACTTTTGCTCGCTGTTCTTTCTATCAGATATCCGTAGATTAGTCACATTATACTTGAGAGTATAAAATGATAGAAAGTGAATTGTATCAGTTATTAACTGATCAACTAATTCATTAATTCAATGTGAAACATCATAATCAGGTTCCAAGAAAGAAGTTTTAAGGAGTTTTGAAATCCCAAACTCTTTCTATCATGAACCTATTATATCAGCAGCAATGATCAGCATTTTATTGCTTACAGATTTCACTTGAAATAGCCTTTGAGCTCAAACATTCATACCTGAAATTGTTAGTCTAAAACCAAAAGAACAAAGTACAAAGTACTTGTCTTGAATTAGAATTATGCATAGGACTAACTGTATGAATAACTTTAAATTGGTAATAGTAGTTTTAGATGACAAAGTTAGATTTATTAACAAAATCTATATACAAGAACACGTTATATTGAAAAATTTAAAGATTAAGCATTCCAATACTTGCTACCAAGTACTGAAATCTTCCAGCATCAAAAGCTTTTGTAAGAAGATCTGCAAAGTTTTGTTCTGAAGCAATTTTCATTACTTGAATTAACCTCTTTTCATTGCAATCTCTAATAAAATGATGCCTTATTTCAATGTGTTTTGTTTTAGAATGTTGCACTGGATTTTTAATAATGCAAATTGTACTACTATTATCAATATGAATAATGGTATGTAAGAAATTGTACCCATAGTCAAGAAGTTGGTTTTGAAGCCATAGGACTTGACCACAACAATTTGCAGCAGCTACATATTCAGCTTCAGTTGTTGAAGTAGCCACCATTGTCTGCTTCTTACACTGCCATGAGATAAGTCTACACCCAAGGAATTGACATCCTCCAATTGTTGACTTTCTGTCCACGCTAGCACCAGCATAATCACTATCTGAATATGCTACTAAGTCAAAAGATGACTCCTTAGAATACCATAGACCCAACCTAGGTTGACCCTTGAGATATCTAAAAATTCTCTTGACTGCTGTTAAATAAGAAACCTTAGGAGTTACTTGATATCTTGCACAAGCACAGACAAAGAACATGATATCAGGTCTTGATGATGTGAGATACATAACCTATCATAGATCTGTATGTATGTACATCCACATTAATTCCTTCTACATCTTTAAGAAGTGGCTTCTCAGGGTCCATTGGTGTGCTTGCTATTTTGGAATCAGCAAATTGAAACTTTCTAAGAATCTCTGCAACATATTTGTCTTGACTAATAAAGATTCCTTCTCTTGATTGTTTAACCTGCAGACCCAAAAAGAATGTAAGTTCCCCCATGGAACTGATCTGAAACTTATTGTGCATAAGCTTCTCAAATTCCAAACACATCTCCTTCCTTGTAGATCCAAAGATGATATCATCCACATACACTTGAACTAGCAAAAGATCCTTCTTATGCTTCTTGGTGAAAAGTGTCTGATCTATCTTGCCTCTTTGAAATCCATTTGAAATTAAGTAGGAAGCCAGTGTTTCATACCAAGCTCTTGGTGCCTGATGTAAGCCATATAGAGCTTTAACAACCTTGTAAACTTTGTATGGATGGTCAGGATCAACAAAACCAGGAGGTTGTGAGACATACACCTCCTCCTCAATAGTACCATATAAGAAAGCACTCTTGACATCCATTTGATAAACTGTGAAGCCCATAAATGAAGCATAAGCCAAAAAGAGTCTAATGGCTTCAATCCTTGCTACTGGAGCAAAAACCTCTCCATAGTCTATCCCTTCTTCTTGTGTGTACCCTTGAGCTACTAATCTAGCTTTATTTCTTATCACTATTCCCCTTTCATCCCTTTTATTCCTAAAAACCCATCTAGTGCCAATTACCCTTACACCACTGGGTAAATCAACTAGCACCCATACCTTTTGAATCTTAAACTGAAGAAGCTCCTCTTGCATAGCCTCCAACCAGCTTGAATTCTCTAGGGCTTTATGAATATTCTTTGGTTCATCTTGTGAGAGAAAACATACAAATAAGCAAGAGTTTAAAAACTCACGCTGTTTTGAAGCATAAAGGGCATCAAGAAGCCCTTGTTGATCTGAAGACATCAATTGTTGTCTTGTCTTCACTCCTGATTGTACATCTCCAATTACATTTTCCAGGGAGTGGACTTTGTGAATCCTTGAGTGTGGAGTAGAAAGAACTTGATAATCAGGTGGAAGGTTGTTGAAATCCACCTCATTTTCTGAGAGATTTGGTTGTGTTTCTTCTGCAGCAGAAACATTTTGCTCATCAACGGGAACGATTTGCTTATCAGTAGAAACAACAGTGTTACTTCTGACTTGAAACTTTTGTTCCTCAGTTCTATCTTTCTTGTATTCATCTTCAACATCTTCTTTAGGTTTACTAGAAGAAGATTCACCATTTATTGAAGTTGAATTCACACTTGAATTTGTCCATATTGGCATCATCACATAATCCTGATTTGTCTCCTTCTTTAATCCTTCTTCGTTTGTTACATCAGCAGTTTGTGAACCTGAAAATTTATTGGTTTCTGCAACAAAAGGCACATAATTCATTGATTTGGATAGAGATTCAAGATCAAATAGCCATTTGGGACCTTGACCTTCTACATTTGTTTTATTTTCCAAAAACTTCACATGTAGATTTTCCTCTACTCTTCTAGTTCTCATGTTGTATACTCTGAATGCTTTGCTATTGATAGAATATCCAACTAAGAATCCTTCATCTGCTTTACCATCAAACTTTCCAAGATGGTCTAAGGTATTCAGAATTGTCACATGACTTCCAAAAGGTCTAAGAAATCCTATTTCAGGAGTTCTACCTCTAAAAAGTTCATATGATGTCTTATTGTGAGGTTTTACAACTAAAACTCTATTTTGAACATAGCAAGTAGTGTTGACTGCTTCTGCCCAAAAAGTTATAGGCAACTTAGAGTTAGCTAACATAGTTCTAGCAGCTTCTATTAGTGTTCTATTTTTCCTTTCAGCAACTCCATTCTGATGTGGAGTTCTTGCAACACTAAATTCTCTTTTAATACCTTTTTCTTTGGAGAAATCATCCATAACTCTATTTTTAAATTCTGTCCCATTATCACATCTAATGACTTTTACTCTTTTGCTTACTAGGTTTTCTATCTTTGTAATGAAAGTCTTAAGGATGCTAGAAGTTTCATCCTTAGTACTTAAAAAGAATACCCATGTAAATCTACTAAAGTCATCAGTAATAACTAGACAATATCTCTTATGCAACAAACTTCTAACATTTGTAGGACCAAATAAGTCCATATGCAGCATAAACAATGATTGATTGATAGAGTTAAAAATTTTGGGCTTACAAGTGGCTTTATGTTGTTTGCCTTTAAGACAAGCAACGCATGTTTGATCATTTTCAAATCATTTTTGAGGTAAACCTCTTACCAAACCATCTTTGACAATCTTATTTATGGTTGTAGAATACTAACTATGTTGGAAACATGTTTGCTCTTGTGTTTGTGTGGCGTTAGAGAAGTAAGAAGGAGGGGAAGAGAGGAACCTTGAGAGAAAAGTGAAATATTAGATTGAGATTAAGTGAAGGTCCAACCCTCTCCACATGTGGAGAGGGGTATTTATACTTACAATAAAACGCCCACTCCCGGGCTGTGGATCAGGCATACAGTGGGTGAAGACCCGTCCTTCTTCCACGGTGTTACTTAAACTAATACTAATTAACTAATAAACAAACTAACTACGAGCTAACTTAATGCTATTACAATCATTAGGTGACCGAGACTTTTACAGGAATATTTGTATTCCTAACAATCTCCCCCTAAGCGAGGTCACCTTTGAAATTAAGATCTTTGGTCTTTAAGCATTCTTTAGACTTTGTAGCTCGTAGGATCTGATTCTTCACTTTTCAACACACTTTGTACTTCAAGCAAGCGAACTTGTGATTTGAATTCCTTTGAGATATGTGATCTTTGAGCTTCCTTTGAGATCATCAGCCAAAGTAAATCTCCAAGCTCATCCATAGTTGTATTGCCTTCATGTGATGTAGTGACTAAGGACCATCATGCTCACACCCTTCTGTATCTGGAGACGTTGCATTGGAGTTTGTGAATCAGGAGACTTTTTCATCAGAGTTGCGGAAACGTTGTTAGAAGTCTCTCAACATTTTGTTGTAGCAAGTCTCTCATCTTCATTGATAGTGTAGAGGATGTGTGAGCATGAGGTATGGATTGACCCGATTCAGCTGCAGCCATCAACGTCATCTTTATATGTGTCCCTGAAATAAAACAGTTAGCAATAAAGATAGAGAACGAATATGGCTTTGTCATTCGTTCCGCGAGGATAGACTACCCTCCGGTTTTGTGAAAACCGACCTATGATCAGGTAGAGTCTCTTTAAAGAGGACTCTCCTTGACAGGAATTTCCAGCTTTTAGTAATGAATTTTCCAAAGAATCCACTTTGGAATCTTCATACTTAGCATGTTCTCATACCGGAACGTCTCAAAGCAGACAGCACGATAGAGTGAATCGGTGAATGAATATTCACGGATTGATGAGAAATAGATTTATAGAAATCACTCGTGTGTCCTATGATAAACATTTTTGAGACACAACGAGAGTTTTGTATTTTGAATCACATTTCCATCAAAAATACTTTTGTTTGAAAGATATTGTACACAATCAATGTGCTCGAAAGATTAGTTGGTGAGCACATTGAGAGGTTTTAGCAAAAGTATCCGTCAATCCATATCCTGGAACAAGTTTGATTCAATTTTGAATCGCACCATCATTGCTTTCCAGTTGTCAATTGATCATTGATCCAAGATGGATCTCACATGTCACCTACCAAGAGCTTGAGTGATGTTCACTCTAGAAGGATTTCCATCTTCATTGTGAATATTTTCATATCACTCGGATGTTCTGGCAATACCACAAGGATAATGCATAGGACTCTAAATATTTTATCTTATTTTCCACATTGTGTGAAACAATAAGCATATTTGGAATGTGTCCTATCGAGATTTATGGATGATCTCATGGCTCTAGACTCAATAGTGCATTTTGATCCGCTCCTGGAGACTAGGGAGGCGTCTCCTATTTTAGGTATCAACATAGCTCGCAATGAGCGGTCGATACATGGCACAGGGTTCCCCGTGAGAATGAAACAAGCTCTTTTAAGAGAACTTGAGTGGTTGGGAAGTTTTAGTGCAGTGCGTCACTGGGTCCATGACGTCTTGTCTTCAATACCGGTGTTACCTTAGTAACCGCCAGTAGATTATGAATTGAACCCGGTTTCTGCCCTAAGGTTGAATATTTGGAGGGCTATTTCTTTTCACCCTTTCTCATTTCATTTATTTTTCATTCTTCAACCCCTTCAGTGCTTACCGAGACTTCACCACTAGAACCTTGTTGGGTTTGTTCCAGTCCTAGCTCTATCTCAGTCTGCACTCTTCCCTTTCTCACTTTACTCCTTTTTTCATAATCATTCCTAAGGACTTCTAATCTATCTATGGATTGTCCCTGGGAAGATCCTTCCGGTTCTGGTGGATCATGGGAATTCATACCTAACCTTAACCAACCTTATAACTCCATGCATAAAGGTAAATGGTCGGTCTTTGGTATAACTTCCACAAACCCCGTTTGCTCCCCCTCAATATGTGCATCGATATTCGAAAGTGTTTAGCACATATGCGAGAGCCTTTTATTGAGTCTTAAAGATCACATTTGATTATCAGATTGCATATTTAAATCACATTCTCTCCCCCGATCAAAAATATCAAATCTTTCGAGATTTTTTATCTCAATTGATTTAAATAATTTAGAAAACTTTTGGGAGAGAAATGCGGTTAATTTTTAATGTTTTCTCATTAAAAGGAACTTTTTCTTGCTCCCCCTCAAACTGTGAGGGAGGTTGTTATGTGTCAGATTTGAAGAGTTTGCAAAAGATTCGAAGTTTTAACAAAAAAAAAACTCTTTGAAAATTTACTCATTCTGACACATAACCATCACAAATCGTATTGTTGTTTTTGTACAAAGTGGGGAGTTTTGATGATACATAAAAAAAATTTTGTTGAAAATATTCTCCCCCTCAATCAATGACGGATGTTTTAAAACATAAATATGTTATGTCATTGGTTGAGTGAAAAATTTTATCAAAGATTTGATTCAATTTGATTTTCAATCAAAATCTCATGGTACCACCAAGTTTTGCACAAATACTTTCCGAAAAAATCATAGAAGGGAAAGTAATTGGCGATAAAACGAAGACTTCTCTTCTTTATCAAGAAATAATGCACTGAGACATACATTAGATCGAGGAAACATGGATATAACGTAATCCATGCCCAGGTGAACTTCACCCGGTAAAAGGAACAGCCGTCTTTTTGGCGACGTGTTTTCCCTATTTTGAAAAACGGGTTGCTATCTGAAGTAATAGCAAACCATAATTTTGAAGTCCGGGTTGTAGCCTGAAATGACTACAAGCCATATTTTAAGAATGTTTTGAGATACGACATGTTTTTGAAAAGAACTTTATTTGAAACCGAAGAACTCTTGCTCAAGCATATGTATGATTCCGTGTCATTATTGAATGACATTTCTAGAAACGTACATAATATTGATTATACAAGAGACATGTCGTGAGAAGAATATTTTTGTATTTTTGCAGTTTTTCAGATTTTTATGGGATTTTTGTAATTTTATATTTTTCTATTTTCTTTTGGTGTTAATATTATATACAAAGGATATGTGAAGCAACCCCTTTACTCCTCTTGATCTTCCTGAAGACAAATGAGATCCTCAGGCATGAGACTCTTCATGCCAAGGCGTGGGAGAATGAAGTGAAATCGGTCCCTAGAAAGTGCTTTAGTGAAGATATCAGCTAGCTGGAACTCAGTCCTCACGAAGTAAAGTTCCACAATTCCTTTCTCAACTTGCTCCCTGATGAAGTGATATCGAATGTCAATGTGCTTAGTCCTTGAATGCTGGACATTGTTGCAGCAGAGTGCAATTGCACTTTTGTTGTCACAGTACATGGGAATCTTGTTGCATATGAAGCCATAGTCTGAAAGTTGAGATCGCATCCATAAGATCTGAGCATAGCACGATGACATGGCAATGTATTCAGCTTCAGTGGAGGAGATAGATGTACTAATTTGTTTCTTTGACGACCAACTGACTAGCTTATTCCCCAAAAACTGTGCACCCCCAAATGTACTGCGACGAGTGTCTTGACATCCCGCATGATCAACATCAGAATATGCTGTGAAAGCCATAGAAGTTTCCTTAGGGTACCAAAGGCCCATGTGGATTGTTCCTTTAAGGTATCGAAAGACCCTTTTGACAGCTTCCAGATGTTTCTTGGTGGGTTTGGATTGATACTGAGCACATATGCAGACTGCAAATAGAAGGTCTGGTCTGCTAGCGGTAAGATACATTAAGGAGCCAATCATGCTTCGATACATGGTTTGTTCGACCGGAATTCCCACATCATCTTCATCTAGTTTCGATCTTTCAATCATAGGACTATCAACTGAATCATAGGAGTCGAATCCAAATTTCTTCAAAATTTCATTGGTGTATTTGGATTGATTGATGAAGATGCCATTGGGATTTTGAGAAATTTTCAATCCTAGAAAGAAGGACAATTGACCCATCATAGACATCTGGAATTCGGAACTCATCTCTTGGGAGAAACGATCACATTCTATGGGATCATAGGAGGCAAAGATGATGTCATCAACATAGATTTGTACATGAAGAAGGTTCTTGCCCGTTTTTCTGGTAAAGAGTGTAGGATCAACAACGCCTTTGGAAAATTTGTTAGCCAGAAGAAATTTAGACAAGGTGTCGTACCACGCCCTAGGTGCTTGCTTAAGCCCATAGAGAGCCTTCTTTAACCGATACACATGATTAGGGCATTCTGGATCCACAAAACCTTCGGGTTGAGATACATACACCACCTCTTTTAGATCGCCATTTAAGAATGCAGTCTTGACATCCATTTGATAAACCACCATGTTTTGACTTGCAGTATTTGCGAGAAATATTCTTATGGCTTCAATTCTAGCAACAGGTGCGAAGGATTCTTCAAAGTCTATACCTTCTTTTTGTCAATATCCTTTTGCCACAAGCCTAGCTTTGTTTTTCAATACATCTCCATGCTCATCAAGTTTAACCTTGAATATCCATTTGAGAGCAATGATCATTGCACAATCGGGAGGTGGTACTAATTCCCACATATCCAGTCGGTCAAACTCATGAATCTCGTCCACCATTGCAGTGAACCAAGAATGTTTAGACATTGCATCCTTGACGTTTTTTGGTTCAGCTTTAGAGAGGACAGAATTGAAGAAACACCACAATGCGTCAGTTGCAAGTTGCTTGCGGGTAGATACTGGACGCGAAGGGTTTCCAATAATGTTGTCTATAGGATGATCATTGGTCCATTTTCTAAGGTATTCATGGGGTTGAGAATAGGGAACTGAGGTAGCCGTGTTGGATTCATCGGAGGATGTTACATCATTTGACGATTCAGGGGCAAAGATGTTAAGAAATGGCTCATTATCAGGTGGAGCAAAAGGATTTACTTCAGATGTATTATCTACAGTTGCCGCTCGCTGTACAGGTGAAGGTTGGACATTAGAAGTGGTAACCGATTGACTGATGGTGGGGGCTTCAGGATCCCATGACAACGAAGTGGATGGACCGTTATTATCAACTTGAATATTCACCACCCCAGCTGGTGGTTGAACCACTGTAGCTTCAGGAGCATTCATCTGTTGAGGTTCAAAGTATTCATCAAACATTGGGTCAAACAGTTTATTCCAATCTTCACTTGAAGGAGGTACAAAAGGAGCAGCAGGAGTGGGATTCTGTACAAGCCTGGAACTAATTGGTCCAGGAGACAAAAGGTTAGGTACGGGTCCAGAACTTGATTGTCCAGGAACCGGTTGCTCAGTCAGCTCATCGAAAGTGACGTGGATCGTTTCCATTATGTCTCTGGTATGTTTGTTGTAGATTCGATACCCCTTGTCACACCCCCAATTTACCTGACTTGCAGCGGAATGGAATGCCTGAGGGTGTAACTGTCATAGCACCATAACAAGGAAATATTGAACGACCTAAAGTGTCGTTTGGAAAATACATATCGTTTGATTTATTGAAAAGCATCAAGTGCTACAAAACATAGGTCCCCAACTGTTGAAACGTTTACAGAAAACAAGTTCTGAAAATGTCAAACGATAATTTACACAAGTGCATGAAAATCCCAAAATGTAGTGCATCATCCCTGGCACACCCTAATGACTCCATGCATGTAATATGATGATGATGCCTTAGTTACCTGAAAATACATTGCAAAAACGGTCAACACGAATGTTGGTGAATAATCATAGGTTTATGAAATAACATGTTTGTACGGCCACCACAAGTATAAGTGCATGACAAAAGTCACGTAAAAATATATAGTACAATAGCCTTAAGCTCATGACACCGAAGCTATGACTGATGAAATTCTATGCCCCTCCCGAATGTTCTGCCAAACACTCATATGTAAAAGACATGACATGCATCCGCTTACTGTTGGTATCCACTACCACAGATGGAGGCGTCACCCTCGATAGATCTATCCACTCACTCTCGCTTAGCGGTAAATTAACGGTTCATGATGTTACAGGGGACTTATCACATGGCAGAGAAGCTACTTAAGCTATGTACATAGGTTTTGATACTTGGGCTCGTACTAAAATGGTGCAATGTATTCTCCCCCGTGGGATTTGAAAACAATAAAAATGTATACGGGGCTATGAATACTCACCTCAACTGATGATACTGCGATGATATGTAATGAACAACAATGATCGGTTAACTGCCGCAACCTATAATGAATGATGCATGATCTCGTTAAGATCACCAAATGATGTTTATGAATGTCCATGCTCATGTTTCTATACCACTCTACTCTTTAGGAAAACACTTGTATTGTCAAAAATATATAATCCAAAACTTTGGAAAATATTGCTATTAGAAAATATAAATGGCTTGTTATAACATATATACTTATATATATATAACGTAAGTTCTCATGTAAGCGTTGAAATACTCGGGTTGTAAACCTTGAAATGATGAAAACATACTCATAATAACTAATACTACGTTAGTTTAAAAGCTCGGTACTTGATATTATGTTTAGCTTGAAAATGCACTTCGTAGTTTTTGCGCCAAAATATATAAAAGCTGTCAATTAATAAAGGGTTTTAGCCGATATTCAAACGAGTATATCTTTGTCGTTACTTGTCCGTTTTACTTGTTCTTTATATCCACGGTTTCGTCTTAGTATGTAGTAATATATTTTGGAAAGCTCGGCTCCTCCGGGTTACGTTTAAAGCCTCTTTTTGACCGACGAAAAATGTCCAACAGCAACTATTTTTCCAGAAAATACTTTTCGTCTATAATCTTGCAAAAGTCATAACTTCTTCGTTATAAGCTCTTTTTAATCCGTTCTTTCGCCTACGGATTCATTTTTGAAAGTATTTTCTAAAAATTTTGCCAAAGTTTCCTTGGTGTTTACTGATTTTCCAGATTTTTACAAAATGGGACAGCATGTCTAAAATAGTTTCCAAATCAAGTTTCCAAGGTTAAAAACCAATTTCTACCATCACCAATCCTCTTGTAATCACCACATGACTAATCTAATCTTACCATACACCTTCTTAGGGTGCCATGGACTCCTAACCAAGTTATTAGAGCTAGGGGATTCATAACAAGAAAGTTAGGGTTTGTATGTTTCATTTTAACAAAAATAAAGTATAGTATAGCTACTTATACATGGTTTTTAGCATGATTCTTATGTAATACATGTAAAAATAGGATGATTCATGAAAAAATAAAGATGAAAACTTACTTGATAAAATGAGGTGATTATTGGATGATTAAACTTGTTGTTCTTGTGTTTTTGTTGCTTGTATCTTGATTAGAATCATAAAAGGAGTAAGATTGTAGCTTTAAGTTATGAAAAATAATTAGTTGATCATGGAGATCCTTGGTACCTTGTTGATGCCGTGGGTATGGAGGAGAGCAAGAGAGAAATGATCTTGAAAATTTGATCCAAAAGTAGTTTATGATTTTAGGTAATTAGTAAAGTTAAGGTTTTTATGTTTATTAGTATTATACTTAGGAAAATTAATGCCAAGGGTTAAAAGAAAGGGCACATGGCCGGTTTTATCAAGGGGTGTAGGGGGGGGGGGGGTTAGGGTGCTTGGTAGTTAATTAGAAACCTTGTAAGAAATTTGCACTAGTTAGCGTTTTTAGTTACGATCGGGTATCGGTTTTATTAGAAATAAATGTTCACGAAGTATACCGGGATGAAATTAGTTATAATAATGTTAAAAACATATTAAAAATATGTTGGGTACATTTACTGAGTGATCGGGTGATTATTGTTTAGTTTTAACGAAAACCGTCGTTATATTCATACGCGTACGTTAAAAATAAAATAAATTTCCAAAATACTGGGTAACTGAATGTTATAACTTTTATGATGTTAAAATGGATATAAAAATATGTCGGGACCATTGTGGGAATATTTAGATATATTCGCCGTGTATAAACCAAGTGTTAACGTTTACTATAAATACTTATACGTAAAAACGTTAAATGTACTGAATATGGAAATTTGAAAATCCTAAGAGTGGTATAACATGAAAATGCTGTTATGATGATATGCAGACTATCCCCAGTCCGTATGCAGTGTACTCAACACTAATGAAATGAATTCGCACCTAAACCAATCCGGTTACGCGAATTTGAATACCCGTAAACTAAATTTACGATGAAATGATTAATGCAAGCGAATGGTGAAAACTTTTCCGGAAATGAATAGTGTTCGGTGAATAGTAATTTTCCAAAAAGTTTCTCAGAACATCAAACTGACCTCGAAAACGATGAATAGTAAAACGATGAATAGTGTTTTGATGAATAGTGATTTATGAATAGTAAAAAAGTCGAAGTTTCGGAAAATGACCTGAAATGGTAAATGACGTGAAATGGTGAGTTGTGACATCCGCCCACCCAAATAGGAATTCAGTCCCTGAATTCAGCTAGTGTTGGTCTCGGTAATAGGTTTAGTGAAAAGGTGTGGATACTTGCGTTGCATTTGGTCCTCTCGTTCCCATGTAAACTCAGGACCTCTTCGAGAATTCCAGCGAACCTTAACGATCGGAATTCTACTCTGCTTTAACTGCTTGACCTCTCGGTCCATGATTTCAACCGGTTCCTCCACAAAGTTAAGTTTGTCATCTAGCTGAATCTCTTCTAATGGTATAACTGAAGACTCATCTGAAAGACATTTCTTGAGGTTTGAGACATGAAATGTATTGTGTACGTTGCTAAGTTCTGCTGGTAGTTCAAGCTTGTAAGCTACTGGACCAATCCTTTCCAGTATCTTAAATGGACCAATGTATCTCGGGTTCAACTTCCCACGCTTTCCAAACCGTATCACGCCCTTCCAAGGCGAGACCTTTAACATGACCTTGTCTCCAACCTGGAATTCCAATGGTTTGCGTCTAACATCTGCGTAACTCTTCTGTCGACTTCTAGCTGTTTCAAGTCTATCTCGAATCTGTATTATCTTTTCTGTTGTTTCCCTAACCATTTCTGGACCTGTGCATTGTACCTCTCCAACTTCTGCCCAACAAACTGGTGAACGACACTTACGACCATACAATGCCTCAAATGGTGCTGCTTTAATACTTGAATGGTAACTGTTGTTATAAGAGAACTCGATTAATGGCAAATGGTTAGCCCAACCATTCCCAAAGTCAATCACACACGCTCGCAGCATGTCCTCCAGTGTCTGAATAGTTCTCTCACTCTGACCATCAGTCTGTGGATGGTAAGCAGTACTCATGTCTAACTTAGATCCAAAGGAATCTTGTAATGACTTCCAAAAGTTTGAAGTAAAACGACTATCCCTGTCTGAAATGATAGAAACTGGTGCTCCATGCCTCGAGACTATTTCCTTGACATAAAGTCTGGCAAGCTGTTCCATGGAATAAGTCTCTCTAATAGGGATAAAATGTGCTGATTTAGTAAGACGATCAACAATTACCCATATAGCATCGAAACCTCCTGACGTCTTGGGTAGTTTAGTAACAAAGTCCATTGTAATACGTTCCCACTTCCATTGTGGAATTTCTGGTTGTTGAAGTAGTCCTGACGGTTTCTGGTACTCGGCTTTCACTTTAGCACAAGTAAGGCATTTGCTGACGTACGTAGCTATTTCTGCTTTCATGTTCGGCCACCAATACAGCTTTTTGAGATCCTGATACATCTTGTCAGAACCTGGGTGAATAGAGTACTTTGACTTATGTGATTCATGCATAATCAAATCTCGTACTCCACCATAGAGTGGTATCCAACTTCGATCCTTGAAGCATAACACTCCATCTGCTCTCTTAACAAAGCCATTCTTGCTTTCTGGCATACCATAAAGTTTCTCCTGTGGCCGATTTTCCTCCTTGAGAGCCTCAATCTGAGCTTCTAAGATTTTTGATGGTAATGGTGAGATAATAGTCATTCCTAATGACCTGACCCTCAAAGGTTTGAGTCGTTCCTTTCTGCTAAGTGCATCTGCTACGACATTTGCTTTTCCTGGGTGATATCGGATTTCACAATCGTAATCACTCAACAATTCTAGCCAACGACGTTGTCTCATGTTAAGTTCCTTCTGATCAAGTATATGCTGTAAGCTCTTGTGGTCAGTAAAAATTACACATTTAGTACCATAAAGGTAGTGTCTCCAAATCTTGAGTGCAAAAACAACAGCACCCAACTCCAAGTCGTGTGTAGTGTAATTCTTCTCGTGTGTCTTAAGCTGTCTAGATGCATAAGCTATCACCTTCTCATTTTGCATTAGCACAGCTCCAAGTCCTTTATGCGAAGCATCGCAATATACCACAAAGTTCTCAATACCTTCTGGTAGTGACAAAATCGGTGCACTACAAAGCTTCTGCTTCAATAACTGAAATGCAGATTCTTGTTTCTCTCCCCACTCGTACTTCTGATTCTTTTGTGTCAGCTTAGTCAGCGACTTCGCTATCTTAGAAAACCCTTCGATGAACCTTCTGTAATATCCTGCAAGTCCTAAGAATTGACGAATTTTTGTAGGAGACTTGGGCGTAGCCCAATCCTTTACTGCTTCAATCTTTGCTGGGTCGACTTGTAATCCTTGGCTATCAATGACATGGCCAAGAAATTGAACTCTTTGTATCCAAAAGTCACACTTTGAAAATTTGGCATACAATTGCTCCTTCTTGAGTAGTTCCAATATTGTTCTGAGGTGTGCTTCATGCTCTTTCTTACTCTTGGAATAAATCAGGATATCGTCAATGAACACAATCACATACTTATCAAGATATGGTTTGCATACTCTGTTCATGAGATCCATGAATACCGCAGGTGCATTCGTTAATCCAAAAGGCATCACTTGAAACTCATAATGACCATAACGTGTTCTGAATGCTGTCTTCGAAATATCTTCTTCCCGAACTCTGAGTTGATGGTAACCTGATCTTAAATCAATCTTAGAATAAAAACAGGAACCTTGTAGCTGATCAAACAAGTCATCAATCCTAGGTAGCGGATAACGATTCTTCACCGTTAACTTGTTCAGCTCACGATAGTCTATACACATCCTGAAAGATCCATCCTTCTTCTTCACAAACAAAACCGGTGCTCCCCAAGGCGAAGAACTCGGTCTAATGAATCCTTTGTCTAAAAGCTCTTGCAACTGGTTAGACAATTCTTGCATTTCAGAAGGTGCAAGTCTATATGGTGCTCGTGCAATTGGTGCAGCTCCTGGCACCAACTCAATCTGAAACTCAACCTGACGTGTAGGTGGCAGTCCTGGTAATTCTTCCGGAAAAACTTCTGGAAATTCCTTCACAATTGGCACATCTTCAGGTCGTTTCTCATCCGACTTCTTTTCCGTTATGTGTGCCAAGAATGCATAACAACCCTTCTTTATGTACTTCTCGGTTTTAATGCATGATATGATACTGAGTCTAGTTCCACTTCGCTCCCCGCGAACAACCAAAGTTTCACCTCCATAAGAAAGATGAACAACTTTCTCATCACAAATGATCCTTGCACGATGTCGAGACAACCAATCCATACCGATAACGATGTCAAAACTTCCAAGTTCTACGGGCATAAGGTCTATATTGAATGGGTGATTTAGGAAATTGATGGTGCAACCTCGGATAACGGTGTTTGTGTTAACTAAAGACCCATCGGCTAATTCAACAATGTAGGGAATGTCTAAGGTAGTTGGTTCTATGTTAAGTAAAGGTGCAAATGTAGTAGAAACAAAACTTCTATCCGCTCCTGAATCAAATAAAATGGATGCATAACGATTATTAACGAGGAACGTACCCGTAACAACATTCGGGTCCTCACGGGCATCTTCTCCTCCCATGACATAAGCCCTTCCTCGAGCTACTCCACCCTGATTCCCAGCTCTTTGATCATTCCTCCTTGGGCAATTGTACTGGAAATGACCCAACTCTCCACAACCATAACATGCTCCTGGTTGGTTCTGATTATTCGTTCCTCGTGGTGCTTTGCAGTCCTTAGTCCAATGACCGACCTTTCCACAGTTCTGACAAGCTCTTGGACAATTCCCAGGGTTATGATAAGTTCGACATTTGTTACACTTGGGTAGTTTTCCAATATATCCTTTTCCTTCTGTTGGTCCTGCAGCATAAACCTTTGCCGCATCCTGCCTCTTTGGTGCTGGTTGGTTAGCATTCCCACCTTGGTTATTATCAAACTTCCTCTTGTTGTTATTGTTGTTTTGGTTATTGGGGTAGTTGCGGTTTCGGTTATTGTTATAGTTGTTGTTGTTGTTGTTTCGATTGTTGTTGTAGTTGGTGTTGTTGGAACGGTTATTGTTATTACTTGCAGCAGACTTTCCCTTCAACACTTGGACCATAAGTTTCTGAGTTATGCGAATGGCCTCCTCCATTGTTTGTGGGTCGAAAGACATCACATCCCCTCGGATGCTTTCGGGTAATCCCCCAGTAAAGTTCTCCATCTTTTTCTCAGCGTCCGGAACCATAGCTGGACACAGTGTAGCCAACTCCTGAAACTTCCTGATATAAGTCTCAATGTCATCTCCTTTAGTCACTAGCTGGTAGAACTCTGTTTCTAGCTTTTGCACCTCAGTACGAGGGCAAAACTTCTTTGTCATCAGCTTTTTGAATTCAGCCCAAGTAAGTTTGTAAGCATTCTCCATGCCAATGGGCTGAGCATACGAATTCCACCAAGACATGGCTTCATCCAGCAGCATACCTGTAGCAAACTTCACCTTGTTAACCTCCTGACAACCACACATGAGAAAGACGTTCTCAGTCTTCTCGAACCAGCGGATTAAAGCAACCGCTCCCTCAGTTCCCTTATACTTGATAGGATCACTAGTCTTGAAATCCTTCCAAGTACATTCACGCCTAGTAGTGGGTTGAACCACTTCAGCAGTAGGTGGAACCTCAGCATTCCTAGCAGCAACTTCAGCTCTCTCAGTCTCTAGAGCTTCTGCTACACTATCCCTGACCAACTTGCGGATAGCTGCTTGTGTCATAGCAGGTTTTGGCGCCATATTTCTGATAAATAATAATCGACAACAACCATGAGAAAACTATAATAGAAATAGTCATCGTACAAAAATATACGCCCACAACATGTATATATACAACCATGACATGTACGAGTACAACCACAACCTGTAATAATACAACCACGACACGTATAGATACAACCACAACAAGTATAAATACGTTAACCATAAAGAGCAACCATGAAACATCATAAATATAATCACAACACATGAATATAATACATGAAAATTTCGGTCGACGTAGGCCGATATATATATATAGCACAACATTTCCAACATAGTAGAGTCGCACTTGATATATTTGTTTGTACAACAACCAAAAGACTACAAGTTCTTGAACTACGTCCCACACCTTGGGACTAGGAAATAGTAAAAGCTAATATAATACTAGTCTATGTCTATGCTCCTCCTGGTGCTCTAGATGGTCCAGGAGCTCCAGATGCTCCAGGCTCTCCCCTCAAGCGGCGAATCTCGCGATCCATCGCAACCACGATCTCCTCCAGATGCTGAACTCGTAACTGAGTAGAAACATCCCTGTTCTCCATCACTGTCAACCTCTCACGAAGCACTGCCAACTCCTCAATCTGCTCCTCGACAGCCTCCAGTCGAGTAGTAATGATCTCATCAACTCTATACTCCAACCTATCAACTTGCTCCTGCTGAGCACCCAACTGATCCTCTAATGTGACAGCTGTAGGGCTCCTAGCCGCAGCCGCTCTAGAACTCTCTCCTAACAGTAAACCCTCGATCTGCTTCTCAGCCGCCTCTAGTCGAGGAATGATATCCACATCAACCCTATAGTCTAAACTATCAATCTGATCCTGATGAGCCCCTAGCTGGCCCTCCAATGTAACATCTGCAGGCTCCCTAACAACAGTAGGCTCACTAGCCACAGTAGGCTCACTAGCAACTGTAGACTCCCTAGCAACAGTAGGCTCCCTAGCTGCTGCTGCTCTCGAACACTCCCCTACTTGGTACACTGGTGGTGGTTCTGCTGACTCTGACTCTGTAGTGGTAGGTGAATCTGGAGTGGTAAACCTTGCGCGCTTCCTGAGCGGCAAGAGTGAGGTGGATATAAGGGTAGCAGTAGGTATGGCTGGTGGTGGTGTAGGCACAGTAGGACTAGGTAGGTTCCTATAAGTAGATGTAGGATAACGAACTCTCTTACTAGCAACCTGGATAGTTTTCTCCCTACGAAACATAAGTCTAGGTTCTGGTGGACTAGTGGTAGCAGGGGATGATGTATCAGTGGGTGTACAGGTAATCTCGGGTGGTGCAATAGGGGCAACATAAGGAGTAGGAGCCGTCTCCTCATCCTCAAAAGGTTCTGTGTCATCATCTGATGCCAAACGTGGCAACTCAGGTACAATAGGGCTAGGTGGTGATGAACGGACAGTAGAAGACATAGAGTCTTCAATAGGTGGTGGTGAACGGGCAGTAGAAGACATAGAGTCTTCACTATCGGAATCTGTGATGGTGTACAGTACAACAACATTTGGGTTTGCAGACATGGTTCTGTGATAATCAAGGTGAAATAAAATAAATAACTCGTAATGAAATCACTATAAACAATGAACATGCACATATGATGAAATGATGAGATGCTATGATAATGTGGTTATAGTCTAGGGTCAATGATACATCCTAGTTCTCTATAACCTTAGCTCTGGTACCAATCTGTCACACCCCCAATTTACCTGACTTGCAGCGGAATGGAATGCCTGAGGGTGTAACTGTCATAGCACCATAACAAGGAAATATTGAACGACCTAAAGTGTCGTTTGGAAAATACATATCGTTTGATTTATTGAAAAGCATCAAGTGCTACAAAACATAGGTCCCCAACTGTTGAAACGTTTACAGAAAACAAGTTCTGAAAATGTCAAACGATAATTTACACAAGTGCATGAAAATCCCAAAATGTAGTGCATCATCCCTGGCACACCCTAATGACTCCATGCATGTAATATGATGATGATGCCTTAGTTACCTGAAAATACATTGCGAAAACGGTCAACACGAATGTTGGTGAATAATCATAGGTTTATGAAATAACATGTTTGTACGGCCACCACAAGTATAAGTGCATGACAAAAGTCACGTAAAAATATATAGTACAATAGCCTTAAGCTCATGACACCGAAGCTATGACTGATGAAATTCTATGCCCCTCCCGAATGTTCTGCCAAACACTCATATGTAAAAGACATGACATGCATCCGCTTACTGTTGGTATCCACTACCACAGATGGAGGCGTCACCCTCGATAGATCTATCCACTCACTCTCGCTTAGCGGTAAATTAACGGTTCATGATGTTACAGGGGACTTATCACATGGCAGAGAAGCTACTTAAGCTATGTACATAGGTTTTGATACTTGGGCTCGTACTAAAATGGTGCAATGTATTCTCCCCCGTGGGATTTGAAAACAATAAAAATGTATACGGGGCTATGAATACTCACCTCAACTGATGATACTGCGATGATATGTAATGAACAACAATGATCGGTTAACTGCCGCAACCTATAATGAATGATGCATGATCTCGTTAAGATCACCAAATGATGTTTATGAATGTCCATGCTCATGTTTCTATACCACTCTACTCTTTAGGAAAACACTTGTATTGTCAAAAATATATAATCCAAAACTTTGGAAAATATTGCTATTAGAAAATATAAATGGCTTGTTATAACATATATACTTATATATATATAACGTAAGTTCTCATGTAAGCGTTGAAATACTCGGGTTGTAAACCTTGAAATGATGAAAACATACTCATAATAACTAATACTACGTTAGTTTAAAAGCTCGGTACTTGATATTATGTTTAGCTTGAAAATGCACTTCGTAGTTTTTGCGCCAAAATATATAAAAGCTGTCAATTAATAAAGGGTTTTAGCCGATATTCAAACGAGTATATCTTTGTCGTTACTTGTCCGTTTTACTTGTTCTTTATATCCACGGTTTCGTCTTAGTATGTAGTAATATATTTTGGAAAGCTCGGCTCCTCCGGGTTACGTTTAAAGCCTCTTTTTGACCGACGAAAAATGTCCAACAGCAACTATTTTTCCAGAAAATACTTTTCGTCTATAATCTTGCAAAAGTCATAACTTCTTCGTTATAAGCTCTTTTTAATCCGTTCTTTCGCCTACGGATTCGTTTTTGAAAGTATTTTCTAAAAATTTTGCCAAAGTTTCCTTGGTGTTTACTGATTTTCCAGATTTTTACAAAATGGGACAGCATGTCTAAAATAGTTTCCAAATCAAGTTTCCAAGGTTAAAAACCAATTTCTACCATCACCAATCCTCTTGTAATCACCACATGACTAATCTAATCTTACCATACACCTTCTTAGGGTGCCATGGACTCCTAACCAAGTTATTAGAGCTAGGGGATTCATAACAAGAAAGTTAGGGTTTGTATGTTTCATTTTAACAAAAATAAAGTATAGTATAGCTACTTATACATGGTTTTTAGCATGATTCTTATGTAATACATGTAAAAATAGGATGATTCATGAAAAAATAAAGATGAAAACTTACTTGATAAAATGAGGTGATTATTGGATGATTAAACTTGTTGTTCTTGTGTTTTTGTTGCTTGTATCTTGATTAGAATCATAAAAGGAGTAAGATTGTAGCTTTAAGTTATGAAAAATAATTAGTTGATCATGGAGATCCTTGGTACCTTGTTGATGCCGTGGGTATGGAGGAGAGCAAGAGAGAAATGATCTTGAAAATTTGATCCAAAAGTAGTTTATGATTTTAGGTAATTAGTAAAGTTAAGGTTTTTATGTTTATTAGTATTATACTTAGGAAAATTAATGCCAAGGGTTAAAAGAAAGGGCACATGGCCGGTTTTATCAAGGGGTGTAGGGGGGGGGGGGGGGGTTAGGGTGCTTGGTAGTTAATTAGAAACCTTGTAAGAAATTTGCACTAGTTAGCGTTTTTAGTTACGATCGGGTATCGGTTTTATTAGAAATAAATGTTCACGAAGTATACCGGGATGAAATTAGTTATAATAATGTTAAAAACATATTAAAAATATGTTGGGTACATTTACTGAGTGATCGGGTGATTATTGTTTAGTTTTAACGAAAACCGTCGTTATATTCATACGCGTACGTTAAAAATAAAATAAATTTCCAAAATACTGGGTAACTGAATGTTATAACTTTTATGATGTTAAAATGGATATAAAAATATGTCGGGACCATTGTGGGAATATTTAGATATATTCGCCGTGTATAAACCAAGTGTTAACGTTTACTATAAATACTTATACGTAAAAACGTTAAATGTACTGAATATGGAAATTTGAAAATCCTAAGAGTGGTATAACATGAAAATGCTGTTATGATGATATGCAGACTATCCCCAGTCCGTATGCAGTGTACTCAACACTAATGAAATGAATTCGCACCTAAACCAATCCGGTTACGCGAATTTGAATACCCGTAAACTAAATTTACGATGAAATGATTAATGCAAGCGAATGGTGAAAACTTTTCCGGAAATGAATAGTGTTCGGTGAATAGTAATTTTCCAAAAAGTTTCTCAGAACATCAAACTGACCTCGAAAACGATGAATAGTAAAACGATGAATAGTGTTTTGATGAATAGTGATTTATGAATAGTAAAAAAGTCGAAGTTTCGGAAAATGACCTGAAATGGTAAATGACGTGAAATGGTGAGTTGTGACACCCCTTTCGCTCTGGAGCATAGCCAACGAAGAAACCAATGTCGGCCTTGGCCTTGAGTTTCCCAAGGTTTTCACTGTCATTAGTTGGATAGCAAAGTGCACCAAAAACTCGAAGAAACAAAAGATCGGGTTTTCTGCCATGAACCAGTTCACAGGGAGTCTTGCAGTGGAGAGGATGTATCAAGGATCGGTTCTGTGTGTAACATGCGGTGGCAATTGCCTCAGCCCAAAGAAACATAGGGGCTTTGGAGAAGATGAGCATAGTTCTTGCAGCTTCAACTAAGGTGCGATTGCGTCTTTCAACAACTCCATTTTGTTGAGGAGAACGTGGAATGCTCTTTTGATGACTGATGCCGACACCTTCATAAAATTGAGTAAGTTGTTTGTTCACAAACTCCGTTCCATTATCAGTACGAATGAATCTAACTGTTTTGTTGAGGCGTACTTGCAACATCTTGATGAGTTTGATGATGGTTTCCGGAGCTTCATCTTTTGATCGTAGAAACTTTACCCACGTGAATCGAGAGTAATCATCAACAATAACCAGCACATGTTTCTTTCCATTGATACTTTGAATCCTCATTGGTCCATAGAGATCCATGTGAAGAGTATGAAGAACTTCCATGATTGAATTGACAGTCTTGGGTTTATGGGTATGCTTTTTGCTCTTGCCCATTTGACAAGCGGAACACAAATGGTATTTTTCATACTTAAGTCTGGGCAAGCCTCGAACAAGATCCTTATGTGTAAGTTCATTGATGGTACCGAAGTTCAAATGGTTTAAACGACGATGCCACAACCATGATTTGTTCTTGGAGGCTTTAGAGAGCAGGCAAATTGGAGAGGACCGTAGCATGTCTTCGATGGAGATGGTGTAAAGATTAGTGCCCCGACTCCCCTTGAAAAGATCAACACCATCTAATTCTCTAACAAAACAGGTGTGCTTTCTGAAAGCAACTTCGAGATCTGAGTCACAGAATTGACCAACAGAAAATAGATTGTGCCCAAGTCCTTCCATGTAGTAAACTCTGGATATCACACTGTCTCCAAAGACGTAATCACCATAACCCATTATAGATCCAAAATGGTCATTCCCAAATCTAACCGTACCAATAAACTTTTCCACGAAATTCTTGAGCCGCGAGCGATCTCCAGTCATATGTTCTGAGCAGCCTGAGTCCAAATACCAAAGGACGATTTGTACGACCTGCATTTGAAACCAGACAATCGTGGATAACTGAAAAAGCTGGAGCCCCAGAAACATTTGGGGTCCGTTTGGTTAGCACACACAAATATTGGATTATCATATGTTACAGATATCTCACTGGAATGTTCACATTTTGATGCACTAGAACTAGGAGTGGTACTAAGTGCTTCTATTGGGAACAGTCTACCAGTAGGTCTCCACTTCATAATAGGCACAACTTTGGAGTTAGTGATCCTAGTCATTGGGCACTTTTCCCTTAGAGTGAATTTCCTTCCAGTAGGTTTCCATTGATAACCAACATTAGTGAACACTTTTCCTGTTTTATTCCATACTTGTTTTACCCGTTTAACACTTGAAACATTCATAACTGGAGATTTCATAGTGGATTTAAGAAAGGACACAACACAAGCATCATGATTACCATAAAATAAGCATTTGTTACAAGTCTTACAAATAGCACCAGAATTCGAATTAATTACATCATTGTTAACACAAATGTTTGAATCAACTCGATTCCTTTCACTAAGCATAACTTTATTGTTCCTAGATGATTCTTCTACTTCCTTCATAAGTGTACTCTTAGCCGGCAAAGTCCTATCATTCTTTGTATTGCACTTAGGCTGTGACTTGCTAGCATTAGATACACCTTTTACTCCTGTAGAAGCAATGACGGGAACATTAGTCTGATTAGTTGCTACTTGTTTACCGGTGATCAAGATGGTGGATTGTGACATGGTTTGGGGAAAATCAAATGTAACATGTTTGTTGCCACTGTTAGGGTGCAATGCAAATGTCCTATCCGACTTGTTATCATTCTTGGGGCATGATCCTATAGCATATTCTAATAATTCCTGGGCTCTATTAGTGAGGAAGCAAGCACCAATAATAACATCATCAAGTGGTTTAGATATCCTCTCATCTTCAATGGTTTCTCTAAGTATGGCCAGACAATCCTTAAGATTTCTAAGATAGTTGTTATGAACTAAATTATTGTTCCTAAGGGGAAGAGAGACATTCACAGCATCGCACGCATATTTCATACAAGCATGTACATTGGAAATTGCATGATCACATGAAACGACAGGCATTTTACCCTTCACCATAGTCTTTAGATTCTCAATTTCATTTAACAAAGAAGTGATTCTTTCATTGTTTTGGTCACGTGTTATTTTAATAAACTCAAACAATTCTTTGTAACGTTGTTTAGCGTTAGACATTTCAGCACGAAGCCACTCATTTTCATGTTGTAATTCATTGATAATGCCCTGTTTCTAAAAGTTTTGAGAATCTATCGACTTCTGGTAATTGGTATTGGTCACATCGCTTTTGTTCGATTTTAATTGTGCAATTTGGACCTTCAATTTCCGAATCGTGTTTGAGTGAGCTTGAATTACTTCATCCTTTTTGGCTAATTCAAAACATGTGTCAAACTCAGGAGCATCCGAAGATGTCTTGGCATTTGATATTTTTATGCTTTCTTCTAGATGTTGATATTTTAATTGTAGGTTCAGATTATCAACTTCTAGTTTTGAGAAATTCCTGACCATGTTATCATGGTCGTCGTTTTGAATTTTTTCAGTAAGTTTGTAATTCTCCCCCTCAAGCTCAATTACACGATTCTGGAAGACATTCAAAGTAACCGACATTTCATGAAATTGTCGAGCAGATAATGCTGAGTCGGTAATAGTATAAAACATATCTTTTGCAATGCAATTTGCAATCAAATTTTCATTCATGATGAGAATGTTTTTCCTGTCAATTTCGCTGTATTTAAGATCTATAGCTAATTGGTTACCCTCACTTTCCACTTCATCAAAAACCTTTTTCATTTAAGTCACATCATCATTAATGATGTTTTTAAGGCCCTCAAAATGTTCTTTGAGAAGTTTAAAAAATGGCATAACTTCAGTTAGGTAACACTGTTTTGTTTGCTCAAAACCCCTTTCCCCTTCTGTAATCCCTGTAGGTGTAATTCTTATTTTATAGGTTTTCTCAAAGTCGTTGAACAATTGACCTAGAACATACAACCCAATTAGAGTGTTACACTGTGTGGGAAGAGTGAATGGTACGAGATGACTAGGTGTGTTCAGGGGGTAAATGGTTGGGTCAGCAATTCTAAACATTGTGCATGTGTTACCTACAACTCTTTCAGCTTGCATTTTCTCAATGTCTATATTCCAAAACACTTTGTCAGGAAGAATTCTCTTTTGAGGAACAAAAATGGCAGAGTGATTGTCATTCGCATAGTCATAGTGAAACACAATATTCTTAGCAATGCATTTAGGATCCTTTAATCGTTCAGCAAGTTTTACTCTAGTTCTATCCTCCGCCTCATTAATGTGATCATAGGATCGCGTATCAGGAGGGGCATGGTTAGGTTCAAGCATAGTGTTTGCATCATATAATGCAGGTTGTGCACCTAAACCAATTCTAAGGTATCTTGCTTTGGGCTTGGAGGCATCCTGTTCACTAAATTCATCACTTAGTTTCCTATGGTTTTGCATCATTTGAGCAGATTGAATGGTTTGGCCCTGTGTATACAACTTATCTTCCAATTTATTTTTCAACATTTTGAGTTTTGAGAAATCATTTAGAAGTTTAGTTTCTTTATCTTTGAATTCGAGTTTGATTGAAGTCTAACCTTTTTGAAACTCTTGTTTTTGTTTGACGGTTTGATCCAATTGGTTTTTTAGAGAAACTAGTTCCCTTTTCAATGTTTCTTGTTTGGAATTGTTTTCAGATATGTAAGTACACAGTTGCCATTCCATTTTCTGCTCACGTTCATTCAGCTCAAACTTTGCACGCTGCTCATAAATATTCACTTGATCCTTAAGGGTGTTAATTCTAGTAATCAAGGAATCATCAGGGTTGTATATTGTGTGCTCATGTACCTCATGTTCACTAGAGTCAATAGACGGCATGTCACTTGGTACAACTGGCGGTCCATTGTCATTCACATACATTTCGTATGGGATATTATTGGTATTACCCATATCAATGACGTTTGTGTTGACAATATTCTTGAGTTGTACCGAGTCACATGCCCCCTGTACAGTTGTAGGATTATTCAGATCATGATTAGGAGATGTTGGTACCTCAGAGATAGCAGATGTAATGGATGAATCAGGATGCTGTGAAGAGGATGCAGCTGCAGACAGATTAGCCATGAAAATGGTTTGAGCAGTAGGTTCGTCATCCACGTCTGAGTCAAATGCATCACACTCTTCAACTTGAAAGATATTCGGGTTATTAAGAGCCATATCCTGAACAGGCTGATCATCCACATCAGCATCAAAGGTGTTCCCATCATTACCAGCCAGAAAGAGCAGAGCTTCTTCATCCAACACCGTCCCATTTTCTTGTGCCTGCATCAGCAACATCTTGTCCTTGAAGTACTCAGAGTTTTGAGGACGTTTTGGAAGAGTGCAATTCCTAGCTATATGGCCCAACCCTCCGCAGTTATAGCATTTAGGTTGCTTAGCTTGTGCTTGAAGAGCATTTCCAACTCTGTACTGCCCATTATCTCTACTAGCATTTCTTTGGTTGAAGTTCTGTCTTCCCTGCACATTCTGCACCACCACACGACCATCCTCAATGACTGCCTGATTACGTGGATTAGATGAGATCCTAAGTTGGTTGTTAGTAGATGGAAGTGCAGCCCTGAACTGTTGGACCAGTAGAGAAACTTGGTTGGAGAGATTATCAATCATCATGTCAGTGTGAGAATACCCAGAATCAAGTTATGTATTCAAAGCAGATGGTAAGGGAGTTGATGATTGACTATTGGTTGGGGGAGACCTGGAGGATGGTTGTGATGGTTGAGATTGATCATTTGAGGTTTGGTTAGGTTTTTGAACATTAGAAACAAAAGCAAGAGATTCATTTGTTGCTGACGGATTGAGCTTTTCTCGCATTAGCCGATCATAAGCAGCATGTTTCTCATGTTGTTGGAGATATGCATAGAGTTGTTCATGATTGGTATGCCTGAGACCTTTGTTGAGTTTAACAGCCGTGACAAACCTATCCCATTCTGGTGCCATGTTATTCACGAATTTGGAATTAAGCTGTATATTGGGCATTGTCATCTTGATGGCTCTCATATCATTGACCAACTTGTGAAATCTGACGTAATAGTCAGTGATGCTTTCACCTGGGTTCATTTTGAAATGCTCAAATTCATCGTATAGCTGAGACTCACGATCTTCTTTAGTTAACTCAGACCCTGCAAGAAGCATTTTGACATTATCCCAGACCGCCTTGGATTCAGTGTTGTAGTTGATAAGTTTGTAGACATCTTTGGGAAGCCCTTGAATGACGATATTTTATGCTCTGATGTCGGCATCATAGCGTTTCTTTTCTTCATCAGACAGCTCATTGTAAGTGCGAGGTCTATCAGGACCAATTACGGCCGGTTGTTGATCAGTTGCTGCAACCGTGTCTCTAGTAGTACCCATTTGAAAGGGTCCCTCATCGATGGATTTCAAGATGTTAACCCCATTTTCCTTACCCATACAATAAAGACGAATCCTTTGTGCCCATGATTCATAGTCAGTTCTGTCCAACATCGGAGGTCGGGTGTCGGACCCAGCAGCTTGAATGTCATCAGAAGATGTCGACATCACAAAATAGAAACTACCAAACCATAAAGTAGGAGATACTCGCAATGTAGTGTACTAGTCGCAGGAAAGTTTAACCGCAACTTGACCTAACCGCAGATATAGTAAACCGCAGACAAGTAAACCACAGTAAACACTAATCGCAGGACACTAACCGCAGAACACTAACCGCAGAAAGTACCAAACCGCAGAAACATCCCAACCGCAGAATGATCCAGTCACAACTTGAGTAAACCGCAAACCAAGGACACTAACCGCAGAAAGTACCAAACTGCAGAAACCTCCCAACCGCAGAATAGTTAAACACAATTGACTAACCGCAGACAACTAATCGCGGTGACAATGGTCCAAAACTGTCACTATCCTTGCGTTTTGTTTGTATTCCCAAAATAGTAATCGCATTCAAACTAACCACAGATTTTAGAAACTAAACGCAACGAAGTAATGGAACAGTAGACTTAACCGCAAGATAGAAATTCGCCCAAAATCACCTCCAAACTTCAAATAGATTAAGGAAATGGTAACACAAACTAAACCACAATGTTCTACAAACACTAATGAACATAAAAGTACATCACTAACATGTATAACAACACTAGAGAAGATCAAACAAAGAGTTTTTACAAAAAAAAAATTACACCAAACTCACAAAAGCCACACAAAATACCATCAAATTCGATTCTACAAGGTCCTAAGATGAAACCTTGGCTCTTGATACCAATTGTAGAATACTAACTATGTTGGAAACATGTTTGCTCTTGTGTTTGTGTGGCGTTGGAGAAGTAAGAAGGAGGGGAAGAGAGGAACCTTGAGAGAAAAGTGAAATATTAGATTGAGATTAAGTGAAGGTCCAACCCTCTCCACATGTGGAGAGGGGTATTTATACTTACAATAAAACGCCCACTCTCGGGCTGTGGATCAGGCATACAGTGGGTGAAGACCCATCCTTCTTCCACGGTGTTACTTAAACTAATACTAATTAACTAATAAACAAACTAACTACGAGCTAACTTAATGCTATTACAATCATTAGGTGACCGAGACTTTTACATGAATATTTGTATTCCTAACAATGGTTTTGAAGTTAATATGAACAAGCCTCCTATGCCATTTCATAGATTCATCCAATGTGGCCTTAGCAATAAGACAAGTAAGAGAATCTTTTGGAACAATCTTCTTCATATCAACACTGTACATGTTGCCTTTTCTTGGAATTCTAAGAAGTGCTTGACTTGCATCAGGCATCTTAAAATCAGAAGAAAATACAAGACATTCAGTGTCAGTAAAGAGAACTTTGTTCTTTTTGTCACACATTTGTGAGACACTAAAAAGATTATACTTAAGCTCTTGCACGTAGTACACATCTTCAAAATCTAATTTACCAGTTTTAATAGTACCTTTACCAGTAATTCTACCTCTAATTCCTCCTCCAAAGGTAACATAGCCTCCATCTATTGATTGGAAATCTGAGAGATAAGACTTGTTGCCTGTCATGTGCCTTGAACATCCACTATCTGAGAATCCTTGATCTTCAGTATCTGCTGATGAATGTCCTTGCACATAAATAAAGGAATTAGTTTTGTTTTAGGATCCAAACCATTTCTGACTTGGATCCGCCTCTTGCATCAATGAAATGTAATCTTTTGAGAATAGTTGATGCAACATTGGATTTAAGAATCCAACATGCTGAGGCCTTAACAGCATTTGCCCTGTTTCCCTTAGCAGTGATATGAACTGTTTGGCTATCAGCTGAAACTGATGGATTTTCAGTTGTATCCTTTGGTTTCCAAACTTGTTTTTGGACTACTGCTTTTGTTAGAATGGGTCTTTTAACAACATTTAATGCATATTTGAAAGTTGTTTTAGCACTTTTAACTGTTTTTTTTTTGGGTAAACAGTCAGATATGGTCTATCAGCAGAAACCATTTTCCTATCAGCAGGAACTGAAACTGTTTTGGGTTTTGTTCTAGTAAAGTTAGAGTGACTTTTAGGTGTTTGCCTTTTTAGATTCACCCTATTGTTTTTATACCCAGATACCCATTGGTTACAGAAAGCTGCAAGATGGTCAAAACTACCACATGTGTAACAAGCTTTGTTATCTCTTTGTTGGAGAGACTTGAGGCTATACCAATTCCTTTGGTTGCCTCTGGGCTTGTTTATGGTTCTATATTGTTCACAATATCTTACTGGTTGCCTAACATGTTTAACATTGTTTTTAGGCTTTTCAGTATTATGTTTGACTATCCTAGGAACACTTGTTCCTGCTTTCTTAACCACTTCAGGTTTAGACATAACCTGTTTAACCTTTTTATCATCAGATGTTAAGTCATCAATGATTGGACCATCTGACTTTCTACAAGAACACACCTTGTCCTTAGGAAGTGAAGTTTTACTTAAACTTTCACTTTCTTTCAAAGGTTCATTATCAACTACATTAGTCTTTGATTGAACTCCATATTTGAATTCAGGTAATCCTGTGTGTTCTAGGTCAATTCCTGGGGGAGCAGGAATGCCTCTATATGGTGGAGGAACATATTTGTATCCAACACCAGACTTAGCTTTATTTATTACTTGACATTCAATTAAGTTGGTTACACCCTTAGATGCATAATCTAGTGTTTCTACGCTCGTTTGAATGTTTTCTTTAGCCTTACTAAGCCTATCTACTTCAGCTTTCAAGTTACTAATGTCCACATCTTTAAACATTATTTCTCTTTCAAGAAGAATTTTGACATCAGTAAAGGTAGATTCATTTGTTTGAAAATGTATGACTTGTTCTTCTAGAGTAGCTATACCTCTTTTATGATTGGTTAAGTTATGAGCTGTTTCAATTAACTCTGTCCTTTGATTCTCATAACGTTTGGTTAAGGTTTCTAAACTTTTAAGAGCAGAACAATTATTTGAACAAATTTTATCAGATTGTACCTCTGTAGAGAAAGCCATAAGAGCTGTCTGAGGAGAAGCTTCTTCTTCATCAGCTGTAAAGCTCCAATCAAATCCTAATCCATCAATAGCTACCATAGCTTTTGGATTGGTTGATTCCCCTGTTTTGGACTTGCTTCCAAAACCTCTATTCTTGCTATCTTGCTGCCTTTGCCTTCTACATTCTCTTGAGAAGTGCCCCAACATATGACAGTTATAGCATTCTATCTTTGACTTGTCAAAACCAGCAGTATCATTGCTGCTGATGGTGAGTTTCTTCCCCGTCCTTTGATAGAATTTCTTAGCCCTCATGCTAAGAAGAGAAATTTGCCATTTTAAGTCCATCTCTTCTAAATCATCATTGATTTCTAGAAGATCTTCATGAGTAAGCATGGACCCATTATTCTGACTTGTGAAAAAGGCACAACAAGCCTTTTCATTCAATATACCAAAAGTACTGCTTGATGAAATAGCAGCACCAATTCCATTATCAACCTTTTCATCTTTAACTGGGTTTGAGATACTAGGAGATGACATAAAAGCCATGTTCCTAGTATATGAACTAGAGACACCAGTTTTCTTTACTTCTTGTTCCACAATTTTAAAGTTGCTATACAAATCCATAAGATCCATAGTGTCTATGTCTGGTTTATTCTTCCAGACAACAACATGCATAGCCCACTCTTCTGGTAAGCTTATCAGAAATTTTGAGTTTAAAGCTTCTTGAGGTATATCAACCCCAAGAACAACAAGTTGGCTCACAATTTTCTGTAGCCTTGTAAACATGTGGTCAAGAGATTCATTCATGGTTGATGAGAAATCTTCAAACTGCTGCTTGAGAAGGGTTTTATGGGTCTTCTTTGTGGCTTCATTCCCTCCATATCTTGCAATAATTGCCTCAAATAATGACTTGGCATCTTTGAATTTGCTGAAGTTTATAAGTTGATCATCTGGAATGGTCATCATCAGCATGCTTCTAGCCTTGAGGTCATTCTTCTTATTTATTCTTTCTTCAGCAGTTGAAGGGATAGTTTTAAGAACTATTATTTCCCTACCTTCAACTGTTGATATAGTAGTTGTGGGTTTGAAAGAGTTTCCTTCTTCAATGATTTCCCAGAGAGTGTAATCCTGCACCTGGAAAAACTGTTCTATTCTTAACCTCCACAATTCAAACTCATTCTGTTTGAGAACTGGCAACTTTGCAACAACATTTGTTTGAACAGACTCCATGTCCATTTCTTCTTCTTCTAAATCAAAGATATCAACCTGGAAGCTCTGATACCAACTGAGAGGATCACTTGATTTGATCACACACTATGAGGTGTTGGACCTTTGTAATGTGTAAATATGATACTTTGAGTGAATATGATTAAGTATACGGAATCTACTTAACCACACTTAGAATGTTTATTGGAAATGGAACTGTGACACTTGTGTTTATTTAACAAAGAACAATGAAAGTATTTCACCAAATGATTCAATGTTATTCAAAATAATACGAGTGATCTTCACTATCACTAGGGTTACAAAGACCTTGAATCTTGTGTTTTGTTCTATTGTTTTTCTCTATGTATATCTCTGCGTACATATATTTTCTGCACACTTAAGACATATCTAAGATCTTCCTTTTATAGTCCAAGGAAAAGATCTTTTACAATCTATATATCTTATCTAAAATCACTAGCTTATGACTTATCTTCATTCTAGCTATATGATGACTTATCTTGTTAGTCATTAAGATACAACATGTATCTAGGATTACAACTCACTTGGAGTGTTCAATTTGATGACTACAACAAAGATATTTCCTTGTACACGTATCAGTAGAATAAGTCGTACTTATCTACACAGCTGTTGAATGAGTCATAACAGCAGCAGAATCCATCAGCAGAAACATCTTCAGTAGAAACACTCTTGTGTTTATCAGCAGGAACGTATCTTGAGCTTTATTATCAGGAACATACTTGATGTATTTCCTTGAGCCTTTATGCTGATTCTTCTGATTATTTAATTCCTAACAAAACTTAAGTTGCATTTAGGCTAAAATAATCATAAAAATCAGTTGCTATTAATTAAAAAGTCAAAATCACTTTTGCTTCTTCATAGTTGCATATCTGTTAAGTAATCTAGGTTGCATAATCATATTAGCAGTTACATTAGTTGTAGGTTTAGCTTATTCCACTTACAAATTAGGTTAATATAACAATCTCAGTAAGATTTAAGCATTTACAAGTCATTTTAGTCAAAACAACTTGGAAATCAAAAAGTCAAAGGTAATTGTTACTCAATTTTTGGTCAAACTTTTGTGTATCTTTCTAGTAATCATTACTGGTTGAAATTACTTGTTGTTTGCTGATTTTAGAAGCTTAGTAGTTAGTTAAACAATTTCAAAGAGAAAATTCTGGTTTGGCACTCATTTGCTTATTGAATAAGTTGTTTGAAGTTAACTGATTGAGCCCTGAGTCTACCCTGCACACCAGTTTTTGACCAAGCTTCTAGGCTACTATTAGGTAATTAAATTGGATTGCGGATCAGTTTTGTTGGTGAATTTGGTATTTCAGCTGGATAGTTAGTTGTTTACCCCCATAAGATCACCATCTACAGCTTATTGAGACTGCTTATTTAGTCACTCAAGTTGTGAGGTTTGAGCATAGAATCTATTTTTAGTATAGGGCTGCAAATCTGTTCTTTTGTTCATTATCGGTGATTATTTGCTCATCTGAGTTCACTAGTACCTGAAGTTGTTGTTTCCATTGTGATTTTACCATTTGCTTATCCTGATTGTGCACTGCTTATTTGATAATAGCTTATTTGCATCTACTTTGACCTCATTTGTGTTTCTGAGTATAATCTGGTTTAAACTTTGTTCATCTGAGCTTATTAGGGTCATAAGTACATTTGGTTAAGTCTTGGTCAACTCTAGGTCAAAGTTGCTTATCAATAAGCATTTTCTAATAAGCAGTTTCATAGCTTATTGCATTTCCACAGCTTATTTTCAAGTTTTCAAATTTTTCCTAAGTTTAGAATATTATTTTAGATTTTCTCTAAATTTTTCATATTTTTCTGAGTCCATTTACTATTTTTCTTATTTAATTTCCATTTTATTCAATTTTTAATACTTTTTAATTACCAAAATTTCCAAAAAAATCAGAAAAAGGCTAGAAAAAACCAAAAATATTTTAGAAATTTATTTTCAGTTATTTTAGATTTTTAGAAATTAATTTTGCATTTTTCCCATTTATTTTTCTATTTTTTAATTAGTTTAAATACATTTTAATTCCCAAAAATTACACAAAAAGCCAAAAAAAATTAGTTTTCAGTTTTAAAATTACTATTTAGTTATTTTATAATTTTTAAAATTTATTTTGTATTTTTCTCACTTTATTTGAATTTTCTTTTAATTTTTAATTAGATAAATCAATTTTAATTCATAATAATTAAACAAAGTCAAAAAAATATTTTTCTTTTTCTAAAAAGTTTCTTTTATCATTTTTAACTTTTTAAAATTATTTTTAAGTCCGTAGGATTAGTGTAGCTTAAAATTCACTTTTTATTTCGTACGTTTACGTTTATTTCGCGTTTTGGCTTACGGTTTTAAGCTTACGTTACGTTTTTAGTTTAATTACTTGAAATACGTGCTTAAGTGATTATTTGTGCTTCATTTACTTATTCATTAGTATAATCTCATCAATATCACTTTTTACCACTTTCACGACACGTTTCACGAATCGGGAATTCGAAATTCCATTCACCCTTCACACGGACTACGACCTCAGGTTATCCGTATTTCTTTGCGGAATTCTTGAGTAATACTATATTATAATATAATTGATTTGATTTTATCACACCAGTCACCACCATTGTGATGGTGCAATAAACTTATTTGGTTATTTGTTTGTGTGTTTTAACACAATGAGTGTATGGATTATGTAACTGAGTTTCTGTCTTCTAGACAATAATTTGTACTTGGTTTGTTTTTAGACTTTGATTAATTAGGAATGGTATTTGTTTTCATTTGGGTTTACAATCATCATTTGCTGCATAATGCTCTGCACAATTCTAAGACTTTGTGGTTTGACATCATCATATAATTAGGAATGGTATTTGTTTTCATTTGGATTTACAATCATCATTTACTGCATAATGCTCTGCACAATTCTAAGACTTTGTTTTGACTTTAGTAAGTCAAAGTTGATAAGGAACCAGAAACCAAGTTTGCTACATAGTGATTTAGCAAGTAAAATGAACATTATTGACTACATTGGTCTTATTATAATAACAACAAGCAACTACGATGATCCCACTATGTAACACCCCCAAAAATGGGTTGCAGCGAAAGACGATGTCGCTGGGGTGCTACTCAATTAGTATCACAACACTAAGTACAAAGAACGGTTTTATAAAATCCGTTTAGTAACTTTTATTAATGAAATAATAAAGTTTACAAAAGCTAAATTATTGCAGAATATGACCCATATACAAAATGTGGTCCCATTACAAAAGTGGTTATAAGTGTATGCCAAAACACTTAGAAGTGTGTTCTATGACCATGCCATGCCACACCCTGCCTTGAGAGTCATCAATTATCTTGTACCTGAGAAACACATGCTTAAAAGGGTCAGCTATAAAGCTGGTGAGTTCATAGGTTTTCAGAAAAATATTTAAGCAATCAAGTTTAGTTTATAGACAAAGATGTGCTCGATACACCGCGTGTAAGGAGGCTTCCAAATAAAAGTGTGTTGTGTCTATTACTCTAGCGCTAAGCTCACAGTACCGAAGCTACAACAGTTCTGCATGCGTCTAAGCATGTCATTATGTTTATGGTGCCCTCAGTAAGTGTGTATTCCCATTAACACTTAAGTTCCGACATGGTATACGTCCGTAAGTCCATAATTTGGCATAGTTGGAGCGACCAACCCGGACAGAGGCGTTACCCTCAATAGATCTATTTATAACATTCGCACTCCCCAGCAGGGATTAATGGTACATGAAAGGCGGGCAAATAGTGGGAAATAAGTAGCTTAGGCTGAGCTTGTAATAGTTACACAAGAGTTTCAGTTTTTAGTCCATAAAAGTGTTTTGCATAAAAGCAATTGCAGGAAAGTGGTTGCATAAATGCAATCAAGAGTTCATAAGTGTGTTGCATATAAGCAATAATTCATAAAGTGTGTTGCATAAACGCAATAATTCATAAAGTGTTTGCACGTTTCTCACCCCAAGTTTGTAAAGCAAAGTATAGTAAAGATGGGACTATAAACTTACGGTAATATGAAATGTTTAGAGTACTTGAAAGTAAAAATAAGTAGTTGAGCATGTATCTCCCCCAAAGAAACTATAAAGTAATTAAACGAGTATGGGCTATGACTCATCTCAGTAATCTTCTGAGTGGAAAAGTCAAATAGTGGTTGTGCACGGCTCCAACACGCCACCTAGATTAGTATGGTATGGTTTTTAGTCTAAGTCTTGAATTCAAATATATGTTATAAAGTTTAAGCAATGTCTGAAAGTTTACAAGTGCTTGTGTGTTGTTTGAATAAATTTCAAAAAGTTTTCAAATATTTGAGTTGTTATAGCTTATGTGGAAGTTTCATAAGTTAATTTGATTCTCGATAATGCACATAAAATGTAGTTGTGAAATACTTGTAAGTATTGGCTCTTGGAATAAGTATGTGAATATATACAATATATTCACATAAGAGTTGGCTCAAATATTGGCTTAAGTACGATTGAAGTGGGAATAAATACAAGTAAAGTTGTATTTATTATATTTGTTTGGTTTCGAGGTTTGAAAATATATATACAATATATATTTATCGAAGTTGTGGTTAAATAATATATTAGAACAAATATATTGTTTATAGTTTTACGCCGATGTGGTCGCCAAATAAAAATGTGTTAGACATATTTATTAGATGAAAAGTGGGTAAAAATGTGTTAGAAAATATAAGTTTTTCTTATTTATATTAAATTTGTCAAAATATGTAACTCTTGTCAAAGTTGAGGGACTGAAAGTGAAAATATCGCAAAAATAACAAAAAAATGATAAATTGAAATTGCCAAGGCTCGAACTATGGTCTGTTGGTACACCAACAAACAAACCAACAACTGGACTACAAGTCCTTTTATGAACAATTAGTACATGCTTGGTATTTATACAATTTCTTAACTGTGATATAATGGTTTGTGTAAAAACTGGATTTCGTATACATTTGGTATATTTCGTATGCTCACTATCTCCAAATAAGCATTAGTCGTTACGTGAGCTTTGGAAATAAGCATATATCCAGATTTCGGTTTTGAGAAAAAGCACTCAAATAAGCTATGGGTTCGTCATTTGGGCTTCTCGGCCCAATTTAGTAACCCGATAGCCATAATGTTTGAATTTTGCTACATCCACTCAAATTCATCCACAAAAGAATCTCACACGCTGAGGTAGTGCTGGATGATTGGTTTTTTGTGAGAGTGGCTCCCACAAAAAACCAATCATACGGCGCCACCTCAGCGTGTGGGATTCTTTTGTGGATGAATTTGAGTGGATGTATCACTCCACATAATGTTTTTAATCAAAAGTTTTTCAAGTCCAAGTGAGTTCGGTATTTGGTTGATTAAGTTCCGACTGTCCAATAAGCACTTGGTTAGTTTTTTAAAATGAATAAGTACTACAATAAACCACCCGGTTTATTTTGAGTGTGTTTAACACCAAATCCAAGTTCATTTTCAATTGTCCAAAACACATTTTGCATACCAAAACAAACTCAAATTTAAGACACTTTTACTAAGTCCTTGAGATGGTATTTTGAATGAAAAGAGGATGACCAAATGAGTGCCCACTGTTGAGTTCGAACAATGGGTTTCGACCACAAATCACTCGACCAAAATAAAGGTAGTCGATCCAAAATAAGCTCGATATATTATTGTTAAGTTAACAAATATGCAAGATAAGCTAGTAAGGTATAAATAAGCTAATATACACTCTTCCAAGGGTTTAGCCAATACTCATGTTTACTTTTGATTTATAATCTCTTTACTTTACTTTTAGCAAAAAAAATCTTAAGCATGTCCATAAAAATTTGTAGGTGTCGATTTGTTGGAAAATAAGCCAAAGCTCATTTTCTTTGTGTTAATTAGTGTATCAAAAGGCTTCTTATATCACACAAGTTCAAATAAAACATTCTAGTTTATAATAGTTAAGGGAAAAAAAAATGTTTCAATATTGTTTTTATTTTAACGAGGGTAGTATATAAAATCGAATAAGCAGGGTCTCCAAATATTAACATTTGTTTCGAATGAAGTGCTTGTAAACAAAATATAGATAGAGTTTGCTTACAATGAATTAGATATGTACGAGTGCATGAACAAGAATCAAGGGCCACAATCTAGAACTCGTGTGTTTTTCCTCAAACGCATCTCGATATGCTTCCAAAAATTTTGAAACCCAATTCCCTTTTGTTTTCATAATCTTTAACCCGTTTTCTTTTGCTCCTTAAACCTTTATATTTGTTTTGAAATAACTAAGTTTTTCCTTTGAGTTTTTGAGATAAAATGTATGTTGTGGAGCTTGTTAGTGCTCGGTATAAAAGGAGAAGGCACAAGGAGATTGCTTGCTAAAATTTCAATTCTTTAAAAGAAAGCATGGTCTAAAAGAAAGCATGAAGTAGTGTGTTGAATAAGTTTTCAATGACAAGAAGTAAAAGTGTAAGAAGAAGAACATGGTCTATGTCCTTTTTGTCTATGAAATCCATGGGACTCTTGGTGGTAAAATCTTGAAACCAGTCATGGATTGTGGAAGGAGGGGAAAAGTCTTCAAACAAGGACTTTTGTGTTAGCGAAAATTACTGCAGAGGCCTCTGCAGTAATTGGTTTCCTTTTTCAAGGCTGGTTTTTTATTTATTCCCTAGAAGGCCTCTTATTTCGCTGCAAAATGTACCAGAAATATATTATGGACACGTGTCAGCTTCTTGTCAATTTTAAAATTAAAAAAAAAAAAATAACGTATTTCACATACCCTTTGCAGCGAAATACACTGCAAAGGGTCCCACCACTCACCTCACTTCTTTTTTGGGCCCACCCGAATATAAAAAAAATTAAATTTTCGTATTTCTTGTTTTGTTTACAGCGAGATAGAGCATTAGGCCCACTCAAAAATTAAAAAATATTAAATGTTTGTATTTCTTGGCTGCTTTGCAGCGAGATACAAACTTTTGTCAAAAGCATTAACTATTTGTCAAAAGCATTAATAAAAAAAAAAATTATATACATATTTCTGTTACCCCATGCAACGAAATATATGGGGAATCGACAAGTGTCAAAAGCATTAACTAAAAAAAAACGTATCTCGAGTATACTTTGCAGCGAAATTACATGGGGAAGGAGCGAAATCAACAAGAATCCGGTTGATTGACAACACTGTCACCGGAGTAATTATATACCGTTTGTTTTACCTCTTTTTCATACGTAAAAAAAAAATTGCTAAGCTTTTCTTGAATCTCTCTCGAAAACAAGAATCTTGGTGGTTGTTTGTGGTGGAGTATTCTTGTTTTTGTGTTGTTGTCGTGGTAGTGGTGGTAGTGTTGTGGTGTTGGTGCAGCTGCCGAAGCTGGTTGAGTTGTGGCTGGTGTGTTTTGTTGGTGGTGGTCTCGTGGTGTTGGTGGTTATTTGCTGTGGTAGTGGCTGTGTTGGTGGTGGTGGAGGTGTTGTGTGGTGGAGGTAAGGTGTTGTACTGTTGTGGTGTTGGTGGTTGTGTGTTGTGGTAGTGGCTGTGTTGGTGGTTGTGAGGTGTTGTTAATATGGCGCAAAATAATGATGTTCCGGTAAATATCAACATTTGTTCTTTTAAATTTGTTTGATTTTGATCCTTATTTGTGTAGTTAATACGTATATGTATATTATATGTTTTTTTAGGATTTTGCCGTTGATCTTACATGTAGAAGTAAGCTAAAGTTGATTCACGACATTAAGGAAAATTTTAGAAATACCAATAAGGATGCCATGTTTAGGCGAACGTGTTTTGGATGGTTGTTTGATTTAGCAAAAATGCAAGAGACATGTATCCTTGTACATTATTTTAGTTTATGTCAAGAGGAACTTGCCCAGGGAGACACGGAAGTCGTTCCCTTGACGTATCATGTAAGAGGGTACGAGTTAAAATTTGGTAGGCAGGAGTTTTGCCTCGTAACGGGGTTACGATTTGGGATTGAATTTAAAGACTTTTTAGAAGGCCGTACTACTCCATTTAGGCGACGTGTGTTTTCATCCGTATATGATGGTTGTAGCATAACTGTCGGAATGGTGTATCATAAGCTTTATAGCGAGGACTTTGATAAACTTAGCGATAATGATGCCGTTCGCTTTAGTTTGGTAGGACTGTTGGTGCTAGTGTTGTTAGGGCTTGAGTTTAATTGCAAAGTCGATAATTGGATATGGAGTTTAGTAGACAATTTGGATGCGTGGAACATGTATCCTTGGGGTAATGTTGTATGGAGAACGTTGTACGATCAGTTAGCTGGAGCGGTTGATAAACGTCTTGAAGCTTTTTATGCGATACCGCCGCCACCGCCCGATGCTAATGGTAAAGTAAATAACCCTAAGTATACGTTGATGGGGTTTCAATGGGCCTTTAAGGTGCGCCTATTAATATTTTTTGTTCTTTATGTTTATTTATAATTTTATAGAAATTAATCAATTAACTTTGTTTTTAGACTTGGATATTGGAAAGTTATAGAGTCAGGGCTGTTAATTCTTTTACTCGTGAAGACCGCTATCCTAGAGCGTGTGCTTGGGGTTTTAAGAGGAGGTTTAAACGTAGTATGCTCGGTGAATTTTTGGTGAGTTATTATTTTAGCATGCCATGTACTTGTTATATATAATTTATATGAAATGAAATTTATTGTTCGATATTTTATATGTATACCATAACAATATTGATTTTTTTTATACATATATATATATATATATATATATATATATATATATATATATATATATATATATATATATATATATACTTTATAGGCAACGCAACCTATTATAAGGCTTTTCCCTGATGAGCGTGAGCGTAACGAGGATTGGTGGGTTCATAGTTTAGCATACTTCGAGGGTCGTTGTACCCAACCACCGCCATTACCCCCTCCCACGGACCCTTATAGTCGAGACGACGTTCCGGAAGAGATATATCGAAAATTAACGGAATATGAGGAAAAACATAAGCAATTTGAAGCTTTGAACGATAAAGTACAACAACACGAGACTTTGATACAACAACTATTAGGTTACATGCAGGTAATTTTAAGTTTTTAAATTTGAAGCGTATACATATATTAAATAATAGTTGTTTATTATTCCACAAGTAGTTGTTTATTATTCCGATATAAAATTTGATTCAGACCCAGCAAAGGGGTGTTAGTGGATTTACAGGGTTTCCGAACTCTAAGGTATGTTTTTAGTCTACTATAGTTTATTTATTTTTTATCACATAACTATTTATTTGTCTCATAAATGAATAAACATTCTAATATTGTACGTAGGGATTCGGCCAGGCTAGTGAAACATTTCCGAATACACAGGTATATTTTGTTTGGTTATAAATTCTTTGTTAGTTAGAAAACTTATTTAAAAAGTTACGCAACATTATAATAATTTATGCTTCGTTTTGCGCAGGCTAGTTCAGCAGGTCATGGTCCGCCAAATAGTTCTTTCTTTCGCGGTTTGCCTAATTTGTCGCCACAGGTAGCCTCACAGTTTACCCCTATGCCACAACAAGGATTTGCACCGTGGTCGGGTATTAATATGCATGAAGCTGGTACATCACAGGCCCCTGTACGTAGCCGTGTCAACACGGTAAATTCATACTTACCGTAAATATATACAATTTTCCAAATTACTTGTATATTTTGAATTATGTGCGATTAACAAATGTTGAATTCGCTTTCTTTTCATCAGGGGATTTCGCATAACAATGCGACCTCGTTCACCCCTATCCCATTTCTAGGATTTTCTTCATTGTCGGGTAATAATATGCAAGAAGCTGGTCCACCACATGGCACTGTACCTAGCCACTTCATCCCGGTAAATTCACATGTTCATAGATATATATCTTTTTTCAAAATAACTTGTATAATTTTAAGCATGTGCAACTATTAAATGATGATTTATTTGTGCTAGGCTGTCATGAATCGCGAGAAGCGAGATGTCCGGCCTGGACCTTGGCAGAAGGACCCGTACGGGCCTTTTCCAGATACTACTGCCATGCCTAAGAAACGGGTTGGACGGAGGAAAAATATTGCGGACGCTGCCGATATTCCCCCTCTTGATTTTGACGTTGCAAATGACAACGATGTTGAGGTTACACATGCTGAATATACCGGCAACTTTCTTTCGTTTCATAACGTCGACCCTAATAAGGTAATTGCAACATTACTTGATTAACAAGTTTGTTTTGATATTGATATTGTTTTTTATTTTCGGAAATTTAGGTAAGGCGGTTACCTGCTACTTATCCTAACTTACCCACGTTCTTGCAAAAACTCGAATATATTTATTTGGACTGCCACACAAAGGGTTATAGTTTGGATCCAAAGTTTTGGGTAGACCTACTCCCTTTTGAGTTTGCTGGTAACCATGATGGTTGGTTGTGTGATGAAGTAAGTTTACTACTGAATTTTTATACTTTATTTAAGAAATCTTGTTCAAAGAATGCCCAATAATATATATATATATATATATATATATATATATATATATATATATATATACATATATAATTTTTTTTTCTAATTAAATTAGCATATCAATGCGTGGATGGAGTTGCTAATACGATCGAGGAGAGATGGTCAACATTGGACAGTTGCGAAATCTACGCTTGGATCTTACCATGCCAGTAGTAAAGTCTTCATACTCACCACGGATCCGGCGTTGCAAGGAACCTTGAACGGGCAGACACGCCTGTACCCTTCTTGGGCAACGGTAAATATGGTAAGTATTTATGTTTAATAACTCTAAAAACTTTACAATTTATTAAGTTTAGTATTTAATACGTTTGTTTCTTTGATATACATTAATTTACTATGAATTTGTAGGTGTTTATGCCAATACATATCGAAGGGAATCACTGGGTCTTGGCTGTGATTAATCTAGTATGTTCAACATTTACGGTTTTTGACTCGATGCATAATGAAGGTCGAAAGGATAGGTTGCAACAACACATGGTTTCATGGACCGAAGTTCTGAATGAATACTTGACTCAGCAAGGGTATTTTCAAATTACTAACCGAGCACCCTATAACTTCGCTTACACCTACAACGATAGCCAAACTTGGCGTTTCTTGACACCTCAACAAGAAAATGGGATGGATTGTGGGGTGATAACATGTTGGCTTGCCACACAATTTTGCAGAGGAGCTATCCCGATTTCACATATTCCTAATATTTCAGAGTTTTTTTTAAAACTTTTAGATACACGATGGCTTATCATTTGTATCATACCCGGTGTGAGGCTACTACAGACTGTGGATATGATTAGCTAAACTTTAACATAGTTTACTATTTCTGATGGTCATCATATCTTTTATGTATATTGTGTAATTTTTTGTATACGAGTAAAACAAAACAACTAGATCGGTTAATTAGACGAAAAAATATTACAAAATTTTTTACATTAAATATGATAACAAAAGTTAAATTAAAACATTACTCAAACATTTCGCACAATACTTATTAACTAATAGACGGTGTCCTTGCCGAAAACCTCTTCCATGTTTTTCAAAGTGATGTTAAGGTAATGGTTATGTGGTTTTGGTGTAAACACTGACACATTCTATAGACTCAAAACAGCACCGACGCTTATTAACTTTACATAACCCTTTTCCTCAGCAAGGACTTTGTGATGGATTGTACCAGACATTGTTCCCGATGGATCTTTGAGTGTAACTGTTAAATCACCTAGAATATTTTGTGAACAACTCTTGATAACAGCTACAACTAGTTCAACCTTCCCTTTTTTAATAAATTTTTCAATATCGCCTAGACAAACATCTACCTGGATCCCAAAAGCATCACAAAATGCAAGGGCGCTTAGCCATGGGCCACGGGTAAAATGATCATCTTTGGATGCATCCTCCACGATTTGTCTGACATATTCTTGTGTTGGCATCAAAGATGAAGGGCCACCTTTCGTAATGTCTCTAAATTTTCGGAGCCTCGCCGCCTGAAGAATACCGGCTGGACCAGGTATTATTCGTGTTTCACCTATAGTAGGTGTGGTTTCTTCGTGTTGAGCAACGTACAAATGTGGTATAGAATTAGGGGATTGACAAGCACACAAACCAAATAAGCAAACATCATCGTCGTCGTTAATCTCAACCATAGTATCTGGTGGACTTAGCTTACAGGACATACTGATTTGTTTATTTGGATCCAACCCGAATTTGGTAACCAACATTTCAACCAATAATGAGTATGTCATGTCGTTGTACATAATGACACCACTCTCAATGTCATTGAAATGTAACTTACATTTGAATCTCTTGATAGAATCAGCCATTAGTATTTTTGTTGAAATTATGTTTGTTGCTATTATTTGACGATGGATGTTGTGGATGTTATATATACATATATATACATCAACGTCATGAACACAGTATACAATGACAATGTGTAATTCACAATACTGACATAGATGTGACAATTCAATGACAATGTGTAATTCACATGTTTTGTTACACGAAATATGACAACTTTAAGCACAGTGTACGGACATGGATGTGACAATTCAATGACAATGTGTAATTCACATGTTTTGTTACACGAAATATGACAACTTTAATCACAGTGTACGGACATGGATGTGACAATTCAATGACAATGTGTAATTCACATGTTTTGTTACACAAAATATGAGACATGGATGTGACAATTCAATGACAATGTGTATCTCACATGTTTTGTTACACGAAATATGACAACTTTCAGAGTTTCTTACTACACTATCAATCTATAAATATAGACTTAGTTTATTATTTCATATACAACTTGACTATTATCAAAGCCTTTAAGTATTTTAAATTTGTCATTCACTCCAAAAAAAGTCCGATATGTCTTGTTTGGTTCCACATAACCTTAATGAAATCACGGCTTTAGTTGATCAACTAATTGCGGAGGATAGAGTTCGTCAACAAGCATTGTATCAATTAGCCATGCAATTTGAAAAGGCATTTGAAGTTAAAGATGTTTTGAGACAAGCATACCAGAAATGCCAAGACCTCTGATTGATGCTAAACCACCTAACTTAAATTAACCAAAGAATGGTCAACTAAGTCAAATAGTCTATATCAATACTCCGGGTAATATAATGTATCACCGGGTCGTGAAATCCCGTTGAAGTGTGAAATGTGACTTTAGCGTATTAGGGATCGGGTAATTATTCACAGGAAAGGGTTATGATCAAAATTATTTGGATTTTATAAACAAATATAGTTTAGGAAAGCTACGTGAGTGATTACTGGAATTTGGATTACAAGGATTTGAGCTTAAACCAAAAATTATACGTTTAAATTAAAAACGTATACTGATGAATCGTACAAAAAGTACAACTGAAGAACTGAGAGGGGTAAAAGTGTAAATTTGATATTTTTACAATCCTATGAATTAAAGAAAATTTTAAGAAAAATAAAAAGTATTTTTATACTATTTAATTATTTAATATTAATTATTTTACTAATTATCTATTTAATACTAATTTAATTAATTAAAATTATTAGAAATACTAAAAAGGTTTAGAAAATTAAGAAAAATTTTATAAATCTAATTAACCATCATGGGATTCCTAAAAAATTATAAAAAGTTAATTCTAAGTATTTTTAAGCTAATTTAATAATTATTACTCTATTTATTAATTAATATCTAATTAAACTATTTAAATTATAAATACTATTAAATGAACAGTAAAAATTCTAGAAAAATTTATAAAATTATTTTAACTAAAATAAAAGCTATAAAAATTATAAAAACTAGGTTATACTATTTAAAAACTAATTATGCTATTTAATTGATTAATATTAATTAAAACTAAATTAAATTAAAATTAATTAGTAATACCACTAAAAGACAAAATAAAAATCTGGAAAAATTTGTAAAATTACTTTAACCTAAATAGTAATTTCTAAAAATATAAAAGTGATATATTATTTAGAAATTAAATAAAAAGAAAAATAAATAGATAAATCTTATTAAATAGAAGCTATCACTATTCTTAAAAGTTGGTTTTTTTGGTTTTTTCTTTTTTCAAACTAATTATAGGATAAAAATGAGCACTTTTAATTAAGACACCTTTTTACACCCCTGGAAATAAGCACTTGGAGTGCTTATTCACCTCACAGTTGACTTTTGTTGACTGTGATGGTTAATAAGCTCAAATTGGAAATGTGGGGGTCCACAATGGTGATTCTTGGTTTCTCTGAGTTTAAGGAACACAATTAAGCAAAACTTGAGCCAAAAAGTAGCCTGAATAAGCCAAAATTAACAAATAAGCACTTAGCTTATTTGCTGACTGAGCAGTTTGAGGGACAAACTTTATAGGTCAAATTAAGTAGGGTCCACAGACTTAGAGGTCAAACAAAAGGGTCAAATACACTCCCTGGTAGGAGGGGGGTTGAGGGGAACCAAAATCAAGTGGAATGAACCACTAGGGTGATCACAAACCACCACAAAAGGTGGTGGTGTGAGGGGGGTCTGCTGAGAACAGGGCAGACCTTTGCCCTGCAACCAACTTCAAGGCCTGATGGGACCCACTAAATAAAATCCATAAAATCTGAAATAAATCTTAAAAATCAAAAAAGTGACAAAGATTAAGCTTGTGAAATTTCAGACCTTAAATCCTTAAACTAAAAAAGTTACAGACCTCAAAAGTTTGGTAAAAATCCAATGAGACAGATTTGACTTTTAAAGAAAACTAAACTCTTTGACTTTTGTGAACTTCAAACACAGATTTAGTGATCAAATTAGTTGTGATACACTATATGAAAACTGATTTGAGTAAAATCATCAACTTAGAAAAAGGTTTTGTGGGATTTGAACTCCAAAAATCACCACAGTGAACTGTGGTGATTGTTGCTTTGTGATTTTGACTTTGGAAGTGGTTTGGACCAAAACACTTGTTTCCCTGAGCTATTTTACACCCAACAAACTATTTCAAACAAATAGATACTAAGTTATGCAGCTGGAACACACTGAACAAGTTAAAGCCAAACACTCTCTTAAAAACAGTTATGAAAGAAATTTGCACTTAAACAAATGATGAACACAAACAGATTATCAAATCTAATCTATAAGCTTTTAGATGAATGTAATACACTTAAATTAACAACCTAAACTACTTTAAGAGTAAGAATGAAAAAGTAAGTAGCTTACAAAGCCTTCCAAGCTATTTAGTGAATACCAAGGACCAAACCAAACAAACCTATGCCCTCCCCTGAGGTTCCTAACCCACAGCCTTCCAAAATACACTGTGCTCCATGCTTTTCCAACCAATGATCACACTTTTTTATTTTTATTTTTATTTTTCTTATTTTCTTGGTTTTTGTTGAAAACTGAGTTGTAGCAGTTCAAATAAGCTTATGAAACTTGAATTATCTTATTTTTAAGCATACAAGAGCTTCTGAGTACTTTAGAATACAAATAACTTAACTTAATTAAAACTTGAAAATTTAAAGTAAGACTTGAAAGATTGAAATTGAGAATTAAACTTTAAATTGAACTTTTCATTAATAAAAGAGTTACATTACATATAAAATAAACTGAAAATACAATTTTAACTAAGAAAATTACACATACATAGCTTCTATGAGCTTATCCTTATATACCGACCTAAAATTAATCCCTTCTCTCTTCCACACAGCTTCATTTTGAAATTTAAAAGTCCCACATGCTTTGTCTTTGACCTCTGACCAAATCCCCATCGTTGAATTGTTATGAGATCACTCCTAGCCTTTGATCATGAATTTGGCGCCAAAAAAGGTACGGGGCCAAATTGGGTGGTACTGGTGAGGGAATTGGGGAGCATTTATGGTGGTGGAGTTGGTGGGTGAGAGCATTAATGGTGGGGGTGATAGTAGGTGAAAAAGGCGAGGGGGGGGGGGAAGGATTTCTCCCTGGTTTTACGCAGCTTGGTTGGGAAGAAGAAGAGTTGACCGGGTCAACGTTTGTATTATTTAAAACGGTTAAAGGATTTTTGGGCTAAGTGGTGGGCTTGGGTTTTTGTTACTGGATCAGACCATGGCATGTGTTGGGTTTGGTTTGTTTTGGGTTTAGCAAATAAAAGGGTCCGGATTGGTTAAATGGTTAACAAGGACCAACTTTGCAAATTTATCAAAACCTAAGGACTGAAAATGCCAAACTCCCAAAGTTCTCCAAAGTGTCATTTTTTTTCACATGCCAATAATTCAAGGACCAATTTTGTATTTTCCCACTTTTTCAAAATTTCAAAACATCCCAGGGACTAATTTTGCCAACTTTGGATTTTCAGGGACTAATTATGTAATTTATGAAATCTTGCAACCCAATTGTGAAATTTTGACTTTATTTGACTTTTAAGACCTTGGGTTGACTTTTCCTTAAAAATAAATGCATAGGGACTAAAATTGACAAGTTTTGAAACTTGGGGGACTGAAACTGCCAATACTGCAAACTTTGTACGTTTTTTCTTTGTTTTTGCACATTTTGCTTTTAAAACACATAAAACACAATCCCTGGGATAATTTAAGTATTTTGATATCTTTTTGATTGTTTTTGTGCGTTTTGGCAGTTTAAATATATCGAAAACGATGAGTGTTTGAGCACTCATCAATCCCCCACACTGAACTATTGCTAGTCCCTAGCAATCTTTTTAGAAAACTTGATGGATTTTAAACTCTTTACCAAAAGCCATCACTTCTGGAGTAGCCAGGTGTAAGAACTGTGGCACACCTGATAACCGTGTGATTTTGAGCAAACCACCAGCTTTCAACGGATTTGTTAAGTCTTTACCAGGAGCCGTTTGCTCCTGGACTAGCCAACTCTTGATGGACCTAGTCAACATCTTGGTGAGCTGATTACCAATTATGGATTTTTCCACGGCCTTTACCACAAGCCATAATCTTGCGGGCTAGCCAACTCATTTGTTTTCGGGGAGTTGATGACCCACACAATTTTGGGCAAATTGCCAGCCGTCAACGGATTTGATTTATCTTTACCAAGAGCCGTTTGCTCCTGGATTAGCCAATCCCTTTTGTCGCTTAGACGAGGCGGACTGATTACTCTAAAAATTTTGAAATAAAGTGAAGAATTTTTGAAAATTTTGGCCAAAACGGGGGGGTACTTGAAGGATATTTTGCTAAAATTCAATAGAATTTCCCCCCCACACTTAGAAATGAATATTGTCCTCAATATTCCAAGTCCCGGCTATTATGCCGAAACTAGGAATGTAAAAAGCCAAGATTCGAATCTAACTGCGGAAATACCAATTTCACTTTATTTCCATATATACAACTTTTTTTTTTTTTTTTTTTTTTTTTTTTTTTTTTTTTTTTTTGAACTTATATACATATATACATTTTTTTTCAAACAGCGGGGGGTTGGCCATTCCCCCACACTTAGTGGTAGAAAATAGAAAGAATCAGAGATACGGGTGAAAACCCGTATTGTTGCTAATTTTTGGTCATCGAGTCGCTAGCTTGACTCTATCCCCGAATTCAATTGTCCTTGGGGAAAGTTTGGAGATCCGGGACAACCATGGATGGTACGTCCTCTCCAAAGTAGTGCTTTAACCAATGTCCATTCACTTTGAAATTTGGACCGTCATTTTGAGATAATTCGACGGTACCATAAGGATAAACTTTTGCGATAGTGAATGGACCAGTCCATCGGGTTTTGAGCTTTCCCGAGAAGATCTTGAGTCTAGAATTGAAAAGAAGGACTCGATCACCAACGTTGAAAACGCGGTTTTTGATTTTTGAGTCATGAATCTTCTTTGTCTTTTCTTTATAGATCAAAGAGTTCTCGTAAGCTTGATCACGTAGTTCGTTTAATTCGTTTAGTTGAACTTTTCTATGATCACCCGCCGTTCTGAGGTCGAAATTGGCATGCTTGAGAGCCCAATAGGCTTTGTGTTCAAGCTCGATCGGAAGATGGCACGCTTTCCCGTACACAAGTTTATAAGGCGTACACCCAATGGGTGTTTTGTAAGCCGTACGGAAAGCCCAAAGTGCATCATCTAATTTGTCCGACCACGATGCACGATTTTCACCTACAGTTCTCTCCAATATTCTTTTAATGCCCCGATTGGACACTTCGACTTGTCCACTTGTTTGAGGGTGGTACGCAGTGGAAAGACGGTGAGTCACACCGTATTTTTGCATGACTTTGTCAAACTTGTCATTACAGAAGTGCGTACCACGATCACTAATAATAGCACGTGGAGTTCCAAATCGGGCAAAGAGAGCTTTTAAAAATTTCACCACTACTCGGGCATCATTTGTGGGTAAGGCTTTTGCCTCAACCCATTTTGACAAGTAGTCAACTGCCATGAGTATGTATTTGTTGCCGTGAGAAGATGGAAATGGCCCCATAAAGTCGATGCCCCAGATATCAAAGATTTCACAAACTTGAATTGCATTCTGAGGCATTTCATTTCTTTGTGAAATATTCCCGTGGCGCTGACAAGCGTCACAGGACTTGACCAATTCTTGGGCATCCTTGTAGATCGAGGGCCAATAAAAGCCGGAATCAAACACCTTTTTGGCGGTGTAGTTGGGATTGTGGTGGCCCCCCGTGGGACCAGCATGGCAAGCCTTTAAGATTTCAGTGGCTTCCTGACCATACACACACCGCCGGATGACTTGATCCGCGCATATCTTGAACAAATAGGGGTCGTCCCAAAAGTAATGTTTTACGTCTTTGAAAAATTTATTTTTTTGTTGGGACGACATCCCTTTCACAATGAAATTACCCGCAAGATAGTTTGCAAAATCGGCAAACCACGGGGTAACCGAGTCTCCACGAAATGAAACCGCATTGAGGGTTTCGAGAGGAAATGTTTCATTTATTTCCTTTTTCTCGAAATCATTTTGGTGAGGGTTTTCAAGTCGGGAGAGATGATCAGTAGCTAGGTTCTCAGCTCCTTTTTTATCACGAATAATAATATCAAATTCCTGAAGGAGGAGAACCCATCGGAGGAGTCTCGGCTTTGCATCCTGTTTTGCAAATAGATATTTCAAAGCCGAATGATCCGTATACACTATGCTTTTTGTCAGAATCAAGTATGGCCGGAATTTTTCAAAAGCATACACTACAGCTAATAGTTCTTTTTCAGTGGTGGTGTAATGGCTTTGTGCCTCGGTCATAGTCTTGCTGGCATAGTGTATAGGCTGAAAATGTTTTGTTTTGCGTTGCCCCAAGACTGCCCCTATAGCATAATCACTAGCATCACACATGAGCTCGAAGGGCAAGTCCCAATCGGGGGCAACAAGAATCGGTGCCTCGGTAAGCCTTTTCTTTAATGTTTCAAAGGCTTCGATGCACTCAGGGGAGAAGATAAAAGGAGCATCCTTCTCGAGGAGATGGGTCATGGGCCGGGCAATTTTTGAAAAATCTTGAATAAACCTACGATAGAAACCGGCGTGACCCAAAAAGCTCCTAACACCTTTCACGGTTGTGGGATGAGGCAATTTTGCAATGACGTCCACTTTGGCACGATCAACCTCAATCCCGTTTTTTGAAATTTTATGGCCGAGGACAATGCCCTCTTTGACCATAAAGTGACTCTTCTCCCAATTTAGACATAACTTTGTGTCTTCACAACGTTTTAGCATGCTGTCTAAATGGGAGAGACATGTTTTAAACGAATCCCCAATGACCGAGAAATCGTCCATAAAGACCTCCATACTTTTCCCGATCATGTCGGAAAAGATGGCCATCATACATCTTTGAAACGTGCCCGGAGCATTACATAAGCCAAATGGCATACGTTTATATGCGAAGGTTCCATAGGGGCACGTAAAAGTGGTCTTTTCTTGGTCTTGCGGGTCAATGGGAATCTGAAAGTAACCCGAGAAACCATCGAGGAAGCAATAGTACTCATTCCCCGCTAATCTCTCGAGCATCTGATCTATAAAAGGCAGAGGAAAATGATCCTTACGGGTAGCGTCATTCAATTTACGATAATCAATGCAGACGCGCCAACCCGTAACCAAACGAGTTGGAATTAACTCATTCTCCTCATTTGTGACAACGGTAATGCCACCCTTTTTTGGAACACAATGGATTGGGCTGACCCAAGGACTGTCCGAGATAGGGTAAATCAACCCGGCATCAAGAAGTTTTAAAACCTCTTGTTTGATAACCTCGTGGATTTTTGGATTTACCCTTCTTTGTTGTTGGACCGCAGGTTTGAAATCGTCCTCCATTAAAATTTTATGAGTACAAAACTCAGGGTCAATGCCCTTGATATCTGAGAGACGCCAAGCAATTGCTTGTTTATGAGATTTCAAAACCTTGATAAGAGCAGCCTTTTCCTCATCGCTTAAGTCTTTGGCAATTATGACGGGTAATTTATCATCACCCTCCAGAAATGCATATTCAAGATGAGGCGGCAAGTCCTTAAGTTCAACCTCGGGGAAGTCATCAGTTTTCTCAACATGTTTGACCTCCTCATTATGAAGTTGTTGTGGTAGAACCTGAAGATGAGAGGGATCCTCGTTTAACAATTTTTCAAGCAGGAGAATATCCCTCTCAAGGTCGATCTCTTGGCTATCGACTCCATCGGGAATCGAATCACTTTTGAGAAACGCTTCCATTTCTTCTAAGATGAAGTCACTTCCCTCAAACGGAGTGAGGGAAGGAGAAGAATTGGCTATGATGGGGTGAGAAGACTGAGTGAGATCTTCACTCGAAGAATCATCAATGAAACCTAAAATCTCTTGAGCATACTCCTCAGCAGCAACATCGATGACATCAATTTGATTCACCGACTCACAATCATAATTGGAGGAGTATCTCGAAGTTTGATTCAGGTTGAAGGTAATAGCTTCCGTTCCAACACGCAATGTGATCTCATGCTCAAATACATCGATAAGAGCGCGCCCAGTTCTAAGGAATCCCTGCCCAAGGATGAGAGGGACCCTAGAATCGGCATCAAAGTCAACAATCACAAAATCTGCTGGAAAATGGAACTTTCCTACTTTAACGAATACGTCCTCGGCAATGCCAATGGGACGAGAAATCGAGCGATCGGCAAGCTCTAAAGTCATGCACGTAGGAGTGAGTTCTGGGAGAGAAAGTTTCTTCCATACAGAATATGGCATCAAGTTGATGCTAGCACCTAGATCGGCTAGGGCGAAGCAATCAACCATTCCCGGAAAAGTACAAGGAATGAGAAATTTCCCGGGATCTCCAAGCTTTTCAGGAAGCTTTTTCAAAAGAACCGCAGAGCAGTTCTCATTCAGAGGAGTTCTTGCCATCTCGAATAACTTTTCTTTATTACTCAACAGATTTTTGATTGTCGATGCAAACTTGGGCATCAAGAGAATAGCGTCCGCGAAGCTAATATCAAAGTGCAAATCTTGAAAGATTTGGAAAAATTTATCCATTTGGTGATTAGCTTTTTCGCGGAGCTTTTGTTCACTGAGACGTGAAGGATATGGAATAGAAGTTTTGGATTTCGGGTTGTCCACTGGAGTTTCTGGTGGTTCAAAGACAACTCCAGGCTTACATCTGGTTTCAGGATTATCCTGAGGTTGGACATGTGCTGTACTTCGTGTGCTAGGAATTTGCACCTTGTCCTTTGTTACCTCAGGCTCACGATTCACTACCTTAGGAGGAGAGGAAGAAAAGGTAGTAGGAATCGCGGGCTCATCATATGAAGCACCACTTCGTGTTGTGATCGCCTTAGCATCGCCCCTCGGGTTAGCGATCGTGTTGCTCGGTAAAGTAGTACCTGAGCCCGAGGGTCGATCATTTAAAGACTTCTTAATGTCAGAGATCTGGCTGACCAGCAACTTGTTCAACTCTTCTTGGGACTTCATAAATTGCTTCAACAATTCATCAGATGAAGACCCGGTTGGAACAATGGCTTGATTCGGATTAGGAATATTTGGGGCACGATTGTTCGGGTTGGGGCCATGATTGAAATTTCCTTGATTTTGTTGATGGAAATTCCCTTGATTCTGGTGATTGTTTCCATGAAAGTTCCCGGGGTTGAAATTACCCTGACCTTGGTTCCGGTTAAAGTTTCCTTGATGTTGAAAACCTTGATTTTGAAAACTTTGGTTTTGATTTTGAAAACCGTGGCCCTGATTGAAATTATTTTGGTTTTGATAACCTTGGTTAACTCTATTTTGATTTTGGCCACGGTTTTGAACATTTTGGTTTTGATTAAAACCGGGAGGTCCAGGATAATGGTGAGGACGATAGTTCGGGTCAATAGGAGGACGGTATTGATTTCCCCCTTGATTTTGGAACCCGACAACAGCATTAGCTTCATATGGAGTACCATCAGTAGCTGTGCAATTGTAGTAGGCATGCGGCCCACCACAAGTCACACAGACTTCCACTTTTTTAACCTCAGCATGGGGAGGATGTTGTGGAAATGAGACTTTCTTTGTTTGGGCGAGAACCAAAGCTTGGATCGCTTCAGTGAGCTTGTCAAGCTTAGCATCCGTGCTAGATTGACCCACAGAAGATGAAGTAGAAGGACCCGCATTAATTTGGGAAACAATCGGTTTGCTTCTTGTGGAGCGGACCTTAGACTTGTTTTCTATGATTTGCAAAGCTTCTTTCGTGGTTCTACTCAAAAAATTTCCTCCCGCGGAGGCATTGAGAGAATCCTGATCAGCTTGGCTCACGCCATTGTAAAACGTATCGAGTTGCATCAACTCAGAGAAACCATGATGTGGACACTTGCGAAGTAATTCTTTGAAACGATCCCACGCTTCACCAAAAGATTCATCGTATTTTTTAGTGAACTTGGTGATTTCGTTCTTAAGACTCGTGGTCTTGGAAGGTGGGAAGAATTCATTCACAAATTTTTTGACGAGATCTTCCCAAGTCTCAATGGATCGTGGAGGTTGTTTTTCAAGCCAAATCCGGGCTTGTCCCTCCAATGAGAATGGGAAGAGAAGGAGTTTGATTGCTTCACACGGGACATTTTTGTACTTGATGGTTGATGTAATTTTGTTGAACCATCGAATATGAGCATGAGGATCGTCCCGCTCAAAACCATAGAATTGGCTTGAGGTTACAAGATTGAGTAACCCGGTTTTGAGCTCAAAATTATCAGCCACAATGGCTGGGACAACAATGGCATCTCCGTAACCCTCGATGGGTGCTTGGAGAAGTTCACACATGGGACGGTCTTCCGCCATGGTGACAGTGGGTGTGGCAACAGTACGGATCTCAGATCCGACTGTTGGTGCTGAACGTCGTCGAGGTCTTCTAGGTTTCCGAACAAGCTCACGTAATGGGCTCGTGGACCTTGAAGAACGAGTGCGCATGCACTAAAAACCAATCAAAACAAAAATCGAGGCAAAACAACAGTGAACTTAAACCAATAATCGCAAGCAAGTGGCTTCTTTAAGAAAGGTACACCACTTACCAGGATACAAAGGCAAGTTTTAATCTTTTTGATTTGGGAACTTATTTGTTCACACCCCCAGTTGGAAGGTGTTCTGTCTTGGTTTGCGACGGTTTATTTTTATGTAAAATTATTATAAACAAGAAAGAGACGGATGTTTTTGTGTTTTGTGAATGGGTTTAAAAACTTTTGGAAAATATTTTTGGTATCGTTTCGTTTACCAAAATCGTTTTTCTTTAAGAATCACCTTAAAAGAAAACCGAATCAGAAAACGTTACGATTTGTTTTGTTGTTTTTAATTTTTTTTTTGGTGTTTTAACACTTTAGGAAAAGTGTTAATGACTTTTTTGTATTTTGATTATCAAAATATACACAAGTGATGGTATTTGTACAGTGAAAGATGTGTGATAATACTAATCTCAAATAACGCTAAAGATACGCGCACACTTCCCCGGCGGCGGCGCCATAATTTGATTGATGCTAAACCACCTAACTTAAATTAACCAAAGAATGGTCAACTAAGTCAAATAGTCTATATCAATACTCCGGGTAATATAATGTATCACCGGGTCGTGAAATCCCGTTGAAGTGTGAAATGTGACTTTAGCGTATTAGGGATCGGGTAATTATTCACAGGAAAGGGTTATGATCAAAATTATTTGGATTTTATAAACAAATATAGTTTAGGAAAGCTACGTGAGTGATTACTGGAATTTGGATTACAAGGATTTGAGCTTAAACAAAAAATTATACGTTTAAATTAAAAACGTATACTGATGAATCGTACAAAAAGTACAACTGAAGAACTGAGAGGGGTAAAAGTGTAAATTTGATATTTTTACAATCCTATGAATTAAAGAAAATTTTAAGAAAAATAAAAAGTATTTTTATACTATTTAATTATTTAATATTAATTATTTTACTAATTATCTATTTAATACTAATTTAATTAATTAAAATTATTAGAAATACTAAAAAGGTTTAGAAAATTAAGAAAAATTTTATAAATCTAATTAACCATCATGGGATTCCTAAAAAATTATAAAAAGTTAATTCTAAGTATTTTTAAGCTAATTTAATAATTATTACTCTATTTATTAATTAATATCTAATTAAACTATTTAAATTATAAATACTATTAAATGAACAGTAAAAATTCTAGAAAAATTTATAAAATTATTTTAACTAAAATAAAAGCTATAAAAATTATAAAAACTAGGTTATACTATTTAAAAACTAATTATGCTATTTAATTGATTAATATTAATTAAAACTAAATTAAATTAAAATTAATTAGTAATACCACTAAAAGACAAAATAAAAATCTGGAAAAATTTGTAAAATTACTTTAACCTAAATAGTAATTTCTAAAAATATAAAAGTGATATATTATTTAGAAATTAAATAAAAAGAAAAATAAATAGATAAATCTTATTAAATAGAAGCTATCACTATTCTTAAAAGTTGGTTTTTTTGGTTTTTTCTTTTTTCAAACTAATTATAGGATAAAAATGAGCACTTTTAATTAAGACACCTTTTTACACCCCTGGAAATAAGCACTTGGAGTGCTTATTCACCTCACAGTTGACTTTTGTTGACTGTGATGGTTAATAAGCTCAAATTGGAAATGTGGGGGTCCACAATGGTGATTCTTGGTTTCTCTGAGTTTAAGGAACACAATTAAGCAAAACTTGAGCCAAAAAGTAGCCTGAATAAGCCAAAATTAACAAATAAGCACTTAGCTTATTTGTTGACTGAGCAGTTTGAGGGACAAACTTTATAGGTCAAATTAAGTAGGGTCCACAGACTTAGAGGTCAAACAAAAGGGTCAAATACACTCCCTGGTAGGAGGGGGGTTGAGGGGAACCAAAATCAAGTGGAATGAACCACTAGGGTGATCACAAACCACCACAAAAGGTGGTGGTGTGAGGGGGGTCTGCTGAGAACAGGGCAGACCTTTGCCCTGCAACCAACTTCAAGGCCTGATGGGACCCACTAAATAAAATCCATAAAATCTGAAATAAATCTTAAAAATCAACAAAGTGACAAAGATTAAGCTTGTGAAATTTCAGACCTTAAATCCTTAAACTAAAAAAGTTACAGACCTCAAAAGTTTGGTAAAAATCCAATGAGACAGATTTGACTTTTAAAGAAAACTAAACTCTTTGACTTTTGTGAACTTCAAACACAGATTTAGTGATCAAATTAGTTGTGATACACTATATGAAAACTGATTTGAGTAAAATCATCAACTTAGAAAAAGGTTTTGTGGGATTTGAACTCCAAAAATCACCACAGTGAACTGTGGTGATTGTTGCTTTGTGATTTTGACTTTGGAAGTGGTTTGGACCAAAACACTTGTTTCCCTGAGCTATTTTACACCCAACAAACTATTGCAAACAAATAGATACTAAGTTATGCAGCTGGAACACACTGAACAAGTTAAAGCCAAACACTCTCTTAAAAACAGTTATGAAAGAAATTTGCACTTAAACAAATGATGAACACAAACAGATTATCAAATCTAATCTATAAGCTTTTAGATGAATGTAATACACTTAAATTAACAACCTAAACTACTTTAAGAGTAAGAATGAAAAAGTAAGTAGCTTACAAAGCCTTCCAAGCTATTTAGTGAATACCAAGGACCAAACCAAACAAACCTATGCCCTCCCCTGAGGTTCCTAACCCACAGCCTTCCAAAATACACTGTGCTCCATGCTTTTCCAACCAATGATCACACTTTTTTATTTTTATTTTTATTTTTCTTATTTTCTTGGTTTTTGTTGAAAACTGAGTTGTAGCAGTTCAAATAAGCTTATGAAACTTGAATTATCTTATTTTTAAGCATACAAGAGCTTCTGAGTACTTTAGAATACAAATAACTTAACTTAATTAAAACTTGAAAATTTAAAGTAAGACTTGAAAGATTGAAATTGAGAATTAAACTTTAAATTGAACTTTTCATTAATAAAAGAGTTACATTACATATAAAATAAACTGAAAATACAATTTTAACTAAGAAAATTACACATACATAGCTTCTATGAGCTTATCCTTATATACCGACCTAAAATTAATCCCTTCTCTCTTCCACACAGCTTCATTTTGAAATTTAAAAGTCCCACATGCTTTGTCTTTGACCTCTGACCAAATCCCCATCGTTGAATTGTTATGAGATCACTCCTAGCCTTTGATCATGAATTTGGCGCCAAAAAAGGTACGGGGCCAAATTGGGTGGTACTGGTGAGGGAATTGGGGAGCATTTATGGTGGTGGAGTTGGTGGGTGAGAGCATTAATGGTGGGGGTGATAGTAGGTGAAAAAGGCGAGGGGGGGGGGGAAGGATTTCTCCCTGGTTTTACGCAGCTTGGTTGGGAAGAAGAAGAGTTGACCGGGTCAACGTTTGTATTATTTAAAACGGTTAAAGGATTTTTGGGCTAAGTGGTGGGCTTGGGTTTTTGTTACTGGATCAGACCATGGCATGTGTTGGGTTTGGTTTGTTTTGGGTTTAGCAAATAAAAGGGTCCGGATTGGTTAAATGGTTAACAAGGACCAACTTTGCAAATTTATCAAAACCTAAGGACTGAAAATGCCAAACTCCCAAAGTTCTCCAAAGTGTCATTTTTTTTCACATGCCAATAATTCAAGGACCAATTTTGTATTTTCCCACTTTTTCAAAATTTCAAAACATCCCAGGGACTAATTTTGCCAACTTTGGATTTTCAGGGACTAATTATGTAATTTATGAAATCTTGCAACCCAATTGTGAAATTTTGACTTTATTTGACTTTTAAGACCTTGGGTTGACTTTTCCTTAAAAATAAATGCATAGGGACTAAAATTGACAAGTTTTGAAACTTGGGGGACTGAAACTGCCAATACTGCAAACTTTGTACGTTTTTTCTTTGTTTTTGCACATTTTGCTTTTAAAACACATAAAACACAATCCCTGGGATAATTTAAGTATTTTGATATCTTTTTGATTGTTTTTGTGCGTTTTGGCAGTTTAAATATATCGAAAACGATGAGTGTTTGAGCACTCATCAACCTCCCTCCTGCAAACCGTGCTCAAATAGAGACTTTTTTGTCCGTGGAGTCAATCAAAGATTATGAGATGTATAATTCTATGTTTAGAAAAGCCGGGAAAATAGAAAAACAAGTCGAGGGGAAGTATATTTGGCTAAATGAGAAATACACTTAGCATGATTATGTTTATTTTCCGTATGTTTTACTTTTATTCTACTTTTCTTTTTCGTTAACATACGTGTTTTTTCTTTGGAAGATATTTATAACGAAGTGGAATGAAATGAGGGAAGAAATGCTCTTCGTCTTTCATTTCGTTCCGCTTCATTATAAATATCTTCCAATAAAAAAACATGTATGTTAACCATTTTCCGAGTTGTAATTTCAAATTTTCTATTATGATTATATATTGTGTATTTTCCTAAGTCTCGTGTTATAATAAATGAAAGTACTTTGTAACATCTACAACCAAGAAATCACATGCTATATTCGTACACAGTTATGCAGTCCAATTAAAATTCGTAACATACAATACAAATAACAGGTAGATATTACATGAAAGTAGTAAACGATAACATTAAAGATTAAATCCGACGAGTAGCTCTTTTTGGTCAAAATTAGATAGAACCAGTTATTCTTTGTTGGCTCCAATGAAGAATGATCCAAAATCTCCTTCAACACCCACATTTTGAAATGATTCAGCATTCGGCACGAATACTTGGAGTGATGGACGAAGTTGTTGGCTGATATTTGCTTCAACTATTGGTTCCTCGTCATTAGTAAAACCCAACAGTTTTAATACATGTTCAACTGGGAATGGAATGTTGAATAACATTTGAAATGAGGTTACAAAACCACCAACAACTTCTAACACCCATGCACAAAGAAATCGGATGTCCTCTAGGTAGTAACTAGACGAAACTACAAGACAATTTCCCAGCTGGGAAATTTTAAATGGGAAGGGAATCAAAACCCTTAACTCTTCAGGAAGGTTGAGAACTAGGAATCGGTGAGTAATCAAATCAAACGAAACAAGCATGTATATTTTGTACACCATACCATCATCGTTGATGAATCTTTCATAAGCATGCCAGTAAATTTTACCCCCCACACATGCTTGCCCTGACCTTTTTAGGCGGATTGTTTGACGGGGTAAACGGTAAGTTTCAAGAATGTTCCAATGACCGGAGCTCAATGTGAACACAGAAACGTACCATGGTCCTTCACCATAGTAAGGGTAATTGATCTTCAAAATAGTAGGGTCTAAAGTGTCTGGTCGGACACCAAAACCAAAGATCAATTTTGGTGAATCTGGAGGTTGCTCCATGTAACTAGGAACTAAAACACCAACAGATCGTTTTATGGATGGGTTCCACAAAACAACCATAATATTATCCAAATACGAAAAACACCAGACACCTTCAGAAGTAGCAATTGGCTTAACCGTGTTGAGCATCAAATCTGTAATTAAGGGTGTTAACCCAAAATTTTCATCGACATAAAACATAAAGCCTATATTATCTAGCTTGTATGTTAAAATAAAGCTGTTCGTAGAAACTTCATGAGAACCATAACGACGGATGAAGTCGTTACAGTCAATTGCCGCTTTCCAACTTTTGGAGACAGTACGAAACTGCATTAAAGACTTAACAGGAAGTCGATTCATGATATTGACTTGAATATCAAAGGGTATGTAGTCTGACATTGTTACACCTTATAAATGATTAAATTGGAGCTGCTTACGAGTATTTGTTTGTGTAGTTGAATGTGTAGTGTTATGGTATCAAAATTCAACTTAAATAGACTGTTTGTATGAGGGAGGTAGTAAGTTAATCGGTTAAAAGTATACACGAAATATGAGATCTTTTTTAATCAAATAAAAATGTACACGAGCTGTGATAAACAGTGATGTGACAACACTTATTTTTTTACATAATAAATTACAAGAAATGTGACAACTATGAAACATTTTTTTTATTGTTGAATTGATAGTATATTAATTTGTAGTATGAAGATCCAAAGTAGAAGAGAACCTTTTATTTATTAAATATAAACGCGATACATAAAATAAACACACGAAGATTAAAACATGTAAAGTTAATCCAAATAGTAGCACACCACCAAGTTGTGCTAATGCTATAACTATTTATAGAAACGAGGTTTCCATATCGATTTTTGATGTTCATCTGCTTTAGCTTCCTCATTCTCAAAGTGTTCTTGTTCCCCCATTCAACCATTTGATCAAATGTGTAATCTGTTTGTGATATAATCTTTTTTTCATCTTCGTTGTCACTAGTGTATGGTGTTATAACATGATCCATCATTGCTGCCAAGGTAGCATTTGGGCATATATATCTTGATATAATAAAATCCACACCGACATGGTCAACGTAAATTTCCAACTGGCCTTGTGATGCTGAAATATCAAACATCACATGCATATCATAGTTGTTTCTTAGTTTGACGATGACTGAATACCCGGTGTCTGGTACTGCGTAATAAAGAGCATGAATCTTCCTATCAACAATGTTACACAAGTATTGCTTCAACTCTTCCATCTTCGTTCTTGGAATAGTGATTTTCATCTTCCAACCGTTTACATAATTGGGGTTTCCGCCATTGCAAACCAATTGACCATTATTGTGGACAAGGAAATTAAAATTGGTTTGGGTATATGGGGTAGTAGGTTTGCTTGTTTTCATCCGGCCAACTTTAAACCGGATACGCTCTTCACGTTTGTTTTTTCTCTGAACCATTTGATGCAGGTACGCGACACGCTCTTCACGTTTTAATTTTGTTTCTTCTGATATGACACAACCAAATGATTCTTCCAAAGAACCATCATTTGGAATCAAAATTGTGCTTATATCAATAGGATGCTCAGAAACAAAAATTTGAAGCTCCCCAACAACTTTTGCAATGTCAAACATAACATCAAGATCATAATCATTTTTAATTTCCTTCATACCCACTAAGTTGTTGTTTTGTGGCAATGCGTAATATAGGCTGTGTACCCTTATTGGTAATTCGCTCTTCAGATAGGTAAGCATATCTTGAAAATCAATTTGTGGAACAATAATTTTCGTGCATGATCCATCTTGATATGTTATTGGGTTGAATATAAACTGCCCGTTGTAGTTTACATTCAATTCGAAAGTATGGTTATTAGATGTTGACATTTGGTTATAGAAAGAAGGAAATATTTAGTTTTATTCAATGAAACCACAAAGTGGTATTTATAGAAAAACGGTAATGATAATACAACATTACAAGCTGAACAGACCCGTACTTCCTATCTAGTCAAACAACTTTTTTGAACACAAAGGTTTATCTTGAATATTCTTCTTGGTACCCACATGATTGCATTGAGCGGCCACAACAAGTGGGGATAACTCCACACGTGATACATACACATGTAGTTTGTTTTGATTAAGTTGGGTATATGCTAATACAGTTTCGCGGTCGTCAATAACATCAGCCAAACATACGAGACCTGAATCAAGACAACAATTAGGTTTCTTTATATAAAAAAAGGTTGTGGACCTTTCATCGTAACCTAAAGAATTGGTTAATATTTTTTTCAATTGCTCTGCCGAAAAGGTTTCAATCTCAACTGGATCTACACAAGCAATTAAACCACCTACAAATTTTCTTCCAGGTGGGGAAGTGAACATTCTGTAATGGTGAAGTAGGACTTTGAATGTCATTTTAATAGCTATAGTAAGAATTTAAAAAAAAAATCATAAGGTTTTTATGTAATTGAAGTGCAACAATATGGTTTATATACCCAGAAAGTCACATAAAATTCTACACGAAATATGACAATTATTAAAGTAAAGTGGCCAATGATGTGACAGCTGATGCGACGAGTGAAGGGAAATTTCTTGATCACATAAAAATCTACACAAAATATGCCAATTATTAAAGTAAAGTGGCCAGTGATGTGACAGCTGATGCGACGAGTGAAGGGAAATTTCTGGATCACATAAAAATCTACACGAAATATGACAATTATTAAAGTAAAGTGGCTAGTGATGTGACAGCTGATGCGACTAGTGAAGGGAAATTTCTTGATCACATAAAATTCTACACGAAATATGACAATTATTAAAGTAAAGTGGCCAGTGATGTGACAGCTGATGCGACGAGTGAAGGGAAATTTCTTGATCATATAAAATTCTACACGAAATATGACAATTATTAAAGTCAAGTGGCCAGTGATGTGACAGCTGATGCGACGAGTGAAGGGAAATTTCTTGATCACATAAAATTCTACACGAAATATGACAATTATTAAAGTCAAGTGGCCAGTGATGTGACAGCTGATGCGACGAGTGAAGGGAAATTTCTTGATCACATAAAATTCTACACGAAATATGACAATTATTAAAGTCAAGTGGCCAGTGATGTGACAGCTATCAGCGACGAGTGAGGGAAATTTCTTGATCACATAAATTTCTACACGAAATATGACAATTAACTATGAGAAGTTTAGTATCACATATAATTGTACACGAAATATGACAATCGAAAGAGTGACTTTATAAAAACACACACGCTTACTAAGCCAACTATATATATCACATCAACAACTTGATGTGCATACACACTTTCACACACAAAAGAAAAACAAATTTGAAATGAGTTGTAAAAAAATAAAATACAGGTTACATTATCATGATATAGATCGTGGTGTCATAATTTATGATGATGTAACGTATTCCGGGTTAGTTAATATGGTGATGAGCAAGTTTAATTTGAACCAGAATGACCGGGTCAATTTAAAGGTTAAACTTCCTTCAATTGACTCTCTACTCGATATTACTGATGACAACGAGGTAATTTTTTTGGTTGAATGTGCTTTACAATCTCCTAGTGAAATTGTAGAATTGTTTGTTTCACAAACAAAAAATTTTGAAGCAACAAAATCTTTTTGTACAACCCAGCAAGTGCCATACTTTTATAACTTTTTTTCATCAAGAGTAGATGAACACATTGGCTCACCTAGTGATGTTCCATTTATGTATGCCGAAAAAGATGATTTTCAAAACAATGACTCTGGTTATAAACATGAGGCCAATTTCACAAAAACGGACTCATCATTTGCTTTCAATTCGAATAACGAACAAGAAGATGATTTTCTAAACAACTACTATGCTTATAAAAATGAGGCCAATTTCACAAAACCTGGGTCGTCAAGTGCTTTCAGTTCTTATAACGAACAAGAAGATGATTTTCTAAGTATTGATTCTAGTTATAAAAATGAGGCCAATTTCACAAAACCAGGGTCATCTTGTGCTTTAAGTTCGGATAACGAACAAGAAGATGAGCCAACTAATACTTACTTGGATTTAAATAATCAACCGCAACCCATTCACCAAAATTGGACAAATTGTTTTAAATATATCCCCCAAGTTCCTGAAACACCACTTTACAAGTCAAAACCATTTTCTACAGAGGTTTATGATAAAGAAAATAGAATAAAAGTCAACGAGCTTTTTTTAGATAGGGCTACGTTAGACATGGAATATAGGTTGAAATCTCTAGAAGATGGTTTGAATTTGTTTCCAAAAAAAGTAATCCGAGTACGCATAGTGTTAAATGCGTTCAACATGGAAAATGTGCATGGTTTGTTAATGCAAAACGTTGGAAGAATTCAGATGTTTTTCAAATTACAAAGATGAATGATGTTCACACCTGTGATAGAACTCAAACATTTCCTAACCATCGAAATGCAAACAAAAAAGTTATTGCCCACATTATGAAAGGCAAATTACAAGATGGTAGCCGTGATTTGAAACCCAGAGATATACAAAAAGATATATTGGCACAATATAAAACATCTATATCTTACAAACAAGCATGGAGAGGTAAGGATTATGGGTTAAAAAAGTTAAGAGGTTCACCATTAGAATCCTTTGAGATGCTACCCTATTACTGTTACAACTTAGAGAAAAAAAACCCAGGGACTGTGACACGAATCAAGACAAACAATGCAGGAGTTTTCGAAATATTATTCATTGCAATTGGTGCATCAGTAAGTCTCGTTATTTTTTTAATTTTTTTTATTAATACATTTTTTTGAGATACGTGACAACGCGTTTGCTTGTAAAAATTGTTTATATTCAGTTGCGCACGTTTTGGAACCATCTTCGCCCAATACTTATAGTGGACGCGGCGCATTTGAAGGGTGTATACAAGGGTACCAATTTCCAAGCTGTAGGGATGGACAGAAATAACCAAATTGTGCCAATTGCTTACGGTATATGCAGAGGAGAGACTGGAGATTTATGGTCGTGGTGGATGTCAGTACTTAAGGAGTGTGTAGGCGATAATCCAAATATGGTTATCATATCTGATAGGCATCCTTCAATAGCTTTATCAGTAAGGAATGAGTTTCCGTCGGCGTTTCATGGTATATGTTGCCGTCATCTAATGATGAACCTTAAACTAAAAAATAAAAAAGTTAAAGGTCTATACTGGGGCATATGCAAAGCGTATACAACAGATGAGTGGCAAAGAAAAATGAACATACTCTTGTCTGTTCAACCAGAAGCATACCAGAAGCTAATGGAGGCTGATCCTACACGTTGGTCTAGAGCGCATTGTTCACGTACTCGTTTCAATTACTGTACATCCAACAGTGTCGAGTCTCTTAATTCTTGTACTGTTAGGTACAGAAACCTACCGGTCACAATGTTGACCGACACGTATCGAGATATGGTGCAGAAGTGGTATTTTAACCGTCGAAAAGCTGCAGGTATTTCTTGCTTAAAAAATTAAGTATATATTAAACGTGTGAGTTGGTGGTAAAATAATTAACGGATTTATATTCAAATTTTTTTGTAGCAACAATGAAGTACGAAATCACTGATTGGGCAGCAGATAAGGTGGAAAAAAGAAAAAGAAAAAGCGTCAGATGGGTTGTATACGGAATTAACCAATTTCAGTATCAAGTTTCTGATGGGCTATATAACCGTGAAGTGAACTTACTGACCAAACAATGTGAATGTCGGAAATGGGAGCTTTCTGGGATACCTTGTGGGCATGTTATTGCTGTTAGTAGGTTTTTGGGTCAAACAAATTGTGTACAATATGTCCATCACTGGTTTAAAAAGGAAAAATATCAAGCAACCTACGCGGAGTCAATTCAATTTGTTGGCAATTTTAACGAATGGGAGTATCCAACCCATATACATCCTGTTATTCCTCCAAACATGAACAACCCTCAACCAGGTCGTCCAAAAAATACAAACCGTATACCATCACAAGGTAAGGAACCAAGTACAAGACATTGTAGCAGGTGTAATGAAGTTGGCCACACACATGGGCGTTGCAACAAATCATTCGTCCCTGATCCGCCTGTACGCAAAGGTAAACAAAAGCAACAAGATTTTTCAATGGATGAGCAACCATATGCCCAAAACTCGTACTTTTACCAAGAGTATCGTCAAAACACATACCCCACAAACAATTATGATCAAAACCAATACACGCAAACATTCGATCATACCCATTACGCGTCTCAAAGTAACTACCACAACGGATACCCATCTCAACAATATGATCAAAACACAAATGCTTCACAAATGTATGATCACAATCACACACAACCATCATTCAACATGTCTCAACAATACGATTCCCAGCAGTATGCCTCTCAACATATAAATGATCACAACACGCAACGTTCAAATAGTTGGTTTAATCACATTGGTTTTTAAGATGGTAGAACAGTTTACGTGTTTCTAATATTTCCAACTTACTATGTAATGTAATTTATGTATCCTGTAAAATAAATTCCTTCTTTTTTAATATTATCGTAAGTTTATGTTTAATTATCGTAGGTTTATGTTTAATTATCGTATTTTATGGTTCATGTTTGCAGTAGTTTGTTGTAGTTTCTTTAATGTATGTTACATTTTAAGAATTATTGTAAGTGATTTTTCTTGAGTTTAGGTTAATGTATGTTACATTGGGATTGCTCTTATAAGCTAAAAACTCTAAAAAAAATTATAACCTAAACCATAAAATCTTACAAATAATACACACTAAAAAAAAATATAACCTAAACCCTAACAAAACTTAACCATATTTCATATTAATTTATAGCAGTATTATGAATAACTTTTTCTTTTAAATGAAATTCGCTGCAAACAATATGTGAAATAAATATTTTTTTTTGTTTTTAGTTAGTGTGACTGACATGTGAGTGACACGTGGTGGTTGAGCATGTAATTCGCTGCACCTTAAAGCAGAAATACAATTTTTTTTTTTTATTATTAAAATCGATATATAGTGGGTCCCCTTGATGTATTTCGCTGCAAATTAGTGCAGAGATACATTATATATATTTTTTTATTACAAAAGTTGGTCCAAATGGAAGAGAGAGGTGGAGTGGGGCCATTACTATTGCATTTCGCTGCAAGTAGTATGGGGAATACATTATATATATATTTTTTTATTATAAAAGTGGGACCAAATGGAAGAGAGAGGTGGGGTGGGCTCATTACTATTGCATTTCGCTGCAAGTAGTATGGGGAATACGTTATTTTTTTTTTTTTTTAATTTTAAAATTGACGAGAAGCTGACACGTGTCCATAATATATTTCTGGTACATTTTGCAGCAAAATAGGAGGCCTTTTAGGGAATAAATAAAAAACCAGCCTTGAAAAAGGTAACCAATTACTGCAGAGGCCTCTGCAGTAATTTTCGCTTTGTGTTACTTGTTTTAATTTAACAAGACATGTGTATAAAACAACTATATATACTAAGACTTCCATCTATATGTCGACATATATCATTCTTAGTCGAGTTTTTGTCAACCAAAATGGGATACGACATTTCAAGGATTTAAGAAATGTTAAATGATATTTATAAGTTTGTCATTTACATGTAGCAATATACATAACGCATAAGTGTTTTCCAAAGATTGTGTTTTGTGTCGACTTACGATATATCGCGACATTCATAAGGATTTAGGAAAAGTTGAACGGGGTTCTTAACTCGACTTGTTAGTTTAATGTTATGTTTCAACGATTTGGTCCAAGTGAAAGCGTTTTTCATAAATATATATGTCAACATTATCGTTTTCAGTGTCATATGTAGAAAGTGGCACGTTTAGGGTCGTGCAAGGGTGTACTCGACATCACAAGTATTTAAGAATGGTTAAACGAGGTTCAAAACTCGTGTGGTAAGCTTTGGTTTGTTATCCGAATAGAATTTGTTTCGAATCATAAAATGTTTTTACCAAAAACGTATATAAACGAGTTGGAGTGTGTTTGGTTGTCTCAAACGCGGCACAATGAGTTTAGAAAAGAGTGGAAAGTTAAAACGTGAAATTCCATATTATTTATACGTATTACGTTTAAGTTTAAATGTGAGTCGGGATGTTTTAGTTACACGTTGAAAATCGTTAACGTGTAAAATATACTTTCGAGTGTGTTTTTATAAAAATAAATATAAAAACATTAATACTGTTCCCAAAATTTGTTTATTAGACTAAACCATACTATTTATGGGTCGGTTCGTGCGCGAGCTCGTGTTTCCAATAAAGTGAGATACTTTCTCGTGTGAGTTTGAAAACTCATAATGGTCAGAAAATAAATAATATGCATTTTCTCATAATGTTAGACAGTTCAACATGTTCTATAGTGCGGGATAAATTTCCTTAATTAATTCGAGTGAGCTAATGCATGCTCAAAAATGTTCAGGTAATAATAAATAATAATTTATTATTAAAATATTATTTTGGAAAAATTACCGATTGTCACACACTATAATGCCAAAATCAAACACTTTTTATTAACATAATATGGTCAATACAAACCAGGGATTACCTTAAACCCTGTGATGATCCAACCTAGAAAGATATCAATACACCTAGATACCAACCTAAACCAACTTAAAGACAATGAAAAAAAAAAATATCCAACTTAAAAGCAACAACTTGTTGAGCCTCTTCAACTGCTGATCCTTCTCCCTCATCAACCTCAACTGCTCCTCCAACTCTTCTTGAAGCTCATTCCTCGCCCTCAATAGGCCAAGAATCACAGTGACTGCTCGGCAACACATTGGAGGATCCGTTCATCCAATAAACCCACATGAAGGATAACAGTAGAATCGTCGTCCTGGGTTCCTGTTTGTTCAGCTTGTTTTGATTGTTTCTTGTTTCCCACTGATGTGTGCTTATTCACACATCCTTTTTAGGCCTTAAATCAGACCAAAAATACCAAATACTAACCAAATATGCCAAGAGAATGTGTGTTTTTGTATTTGTGTATGTGCAGGTACGGATATGTGAAAAATGCACAAAAACAAGGCCAAAACTGAAAAAAAAACGAGCATGAGAATAGAAAAAGGTCAAAAGCCGGAGCCGGGGAAGCTTAATGATAAAAGAAAGCTCAAAATGTCAAAGGAAGTCCTCAGAGATTTACAAAATTGCAATAATAGTCCCTGATCAAAGTTTGAAGAATTTGGCAACTTTAGTCCCTCAGCTTTCAGGAAATTACAAAATTGGTCCCTTGAAGAATTATTTGAAGAAAAGACAAACATGGTCCTTCATAAATCAAAGAATTTCGACATTAGCCCTTGGAAGAAAATTTGGATGAAAGGCAGAAATGGTCCATATCATTTTCAATTTTACAAAGTTGGTCCTTATGTTTATTACTAATCCTAAGCAAACGGATCCACAACCAAATCCAATACCAACTCCCTGCTTGGCCCAAACAACACAAGCCCAACACCTTATTACTCCATTACCCGATCCACTACCAAACCTATACCCGGTCAACCCTTGACTTAACCCGGTCAACACCCACTTATTAATAAAAACACCTCAAAAATATTACCCGCCCCCCAATTCCATTTTTACCCAGAAACAAAGAACCCTAAACATTATTCACTCACGTAAATTCCCAATTGACAGTGATTAAGGGCAATTAGGACAATATAAGAATGTTTCTAGAAGAATTCTGACATGGCAGGCCTGCCATGTCAGTAATCCGTGTGAGAAAGCGTGTCTCATGATTGGGTAATCATTGATCCAAGGGCTAAGAATTGAAGATTGGGGACCAAGGTGTATCCAAGGGCTGATATCTACTCAAAGAAGCACAAATGCACCTCGGATTGATGACATGGACTGCTAGAAGGATCCAAGAGCACTCCTCAACTCCCCTATATATACCCCTCTCATTTCCTGATTATGTGTGTAGGTTTTTAATATAGTTTGCTTATGTTTCTGCTTTGAATTGTATTTTTCCTTTCAAAAGTATTGTACTCAGATTTGTCATTAATATAATTCAGTTTTTAATTGTTCATCTTATTTCTTATTTAGTTTTATTTATGTTTTTATTTACTTTTTTTTTTAGTTTAATATAATCACATTTAGTTTATTTCAGATTCTTATTTCATTCCTGTTTCATTTAAATTGAAAAAACCAAAAAAATCAGAAAATTATAAAAAATAAAAAATATGTTTTCAATTCTATACTTAAGCTTCATTAAGCTCAATTTCTGTTTGTAAGCTCATATAAGCTCATCAATAGCTTATTGTGAGTATTACTTAGGCTTGTCATTGTTTAATTATTAAAAACTCATAAACAGTCAACACAAAGTCAACACTAGATTATTTCAATAAGCTCAGCTTATTCAGTGGAGTTAGGCAGCCAATAAGGAGTCTATTGGCCTGTCAAAAGACAGGCTAGCTAAGTGAACCCCCTCTGTTCATGCTGAGGGGGATTAGCTTGTAAGTTCCTGATTTCCAATACTCTATATTGCATAATTAATAGTTGTAGTTTGAATCTGTTTAATAGTGCTTGTTTCTGTTTGTTATCATTAATTGCATCATAATTAGTTTAGTAGTGGCTTATTTTATCATTTCATCATAGACTTGTTGTTGTTTGGTCATATCTGTTTTATCATCTGTCTTACATATTGGATATGTGTTTCTGTTGAGATTTGTGTTTGAGATCTTTGTTTTGGCTTCATTTAAGCATATTTGATCATAATCTCAGTTTGCTTGATGGATTGGTTGTTCATTGCTCATAACTGCTTCATTAATAGTTGCATAAGTCTCATTCAGGAGTGTTTGGATTAAGGAGGTTTGTTGGTGTTAGTTGTATTTCAGAGGGTATTGCTTGTTTAGGTATAACACTTAGGGTAATATTAAGTCTCATCTTGCATAAAATTCCTTAGTATAACATAAAAAGTCAAATTCCTTTTTGTCTCATCATTTTTTGCATAACAGTTAGGTTTAGTAGTTGCATAATCTAAGAAGTAGTTGCATAAGGATTTAGCTTATTTCACTCATACATTAGGTTAATATCATATTTTCAGTAAGATTTTAGCAATCATAATTCATATAAGTCAAAGTTCCTGTCAAATCAAAAAGTCAAATTAGTTGTCACTTAGTTTTTGGCAAATACTTTGAGAGCTTTTGTAGAATTCAATACTCATTGGAAATAAATTTGGTTTGCTATTTTTAGAAGATTAGCAGTTAGGGAAACACAATCAACAAGAAAATTGAGGTTTGGATTACATCTGCTTATTGGAAAATTGATCTTAAGTTGTCTGTTTGGTTTAAAAGTTCCCTTGTTCATCAGCTTTTCATCAGTCTTCAAGGCATTCATTAGGCTAGTAGTTGAGTAGTATTATCAAGTCTTTTGGTGAATTTAGTATCTCAATAGGTTAGAGTGTGATTTGCACCCATAAGCTCTCTAGTCTCAGCTTATTGATACTGCTTATCATACCTATCTAGTTGAGTAGTTTGAAACAAGTGACTGATTTCAGTTTAGGGCTGCAATTGTGTTCTAGTACTTGAAATCTGTGATTTGTGGTTCATATAAGATCATTTGTGCTTATAGTTGCTTATTTCACTTATTTGGTTCCATTAGCTTCATCTGTTTGCATACTACTTATTCCATAAGTGCTTGTTCAAACTGATTTTGGCCCACATCTGTGTTTCTGTGAACATTTGATCTTAATATTGTTCCATTGAGCTTATTTGAATACCCTTGGTCAAAGTTTGAATTGATTTGGTCAAAGTGTGCTTATAAATAAGCACTTCCTATTAAGTTGTTTCAAGCCATTAAGCACTACCAGAGCTTATTTTTCAGTTTTTAAATTTTTCCTAGAATTAGATTAATATTTTAGATTTTTCCTGAAGTTTTCATATTTTTCTAAATTTATTTGCTATTTTTCTTATTTAATTTCAGTTTTTATTCAATTTTTAATACTTTTTAATTACCAAAAATAAAAATAAAAATCAGAAAAAGCCTAAAAAAATCAAAAAATATTTTAGAAATTAGTTTTCAATTATTTTAGATTTTTAGAAATTAATTTTGCATTTTTCCCATTTATTTTCAATTTTATTTGAATTTTAATTACTTTTTAATTAGTTTTAATAGTTTTTAATTTATAAAAATTACACAAAAAGCCAAAAAATATATTTTTAGTTTTAAAATTACTTTTTAGTTATTTTAGAATTTATAAAATTTATTTTGTATTTTTCTCACTTAATTTTCATTTTCTTTTAATTTTTAATTAGTTAAATTAGTTTTTAATTCATAGAAATTAAATAAAAAATCAAAAAAAATATTTTTCTTTTTCTCAAAATTTTCTTTTATCATTTTTAACTTAGAATAATTATTTTCAAGCCCGTTGGATTTGTCTAGCTTCAAATTCACTTTTTAATTCGCGCGTTTACGTTTAAGCTTACGGTTTTTGATTCTACGTTACGTTTTAGGTTTCCTTACTTGAATTACGTGCTTAAGTGATTTATTGTGCTTCAATTTCATATTCATTAGTGTAATCTCATTAAAATCATTTTTTCCACTTTCACGACACTTTTCACGAATCGGGAATTTGAAATTCCATTCACACCTTCACACGGACTACGACCTCGGGTTTTGCTTATTTCTTAGCAATTCCTTTGAGAAAATACTATACTATAACTAATTTGAGCAATCAAAATTTTGGCGCCGCTGCCGGGGAAGGTTGAAGTGAATTTTTGATTTTCGTTTTCAAAATTGTGTTTTGAAAACCTTCCTTCTATATATTTTTCTCTAAAAATATAAAAATTAAAAAAAATCAAAAACACTTTTCTTAAAGTGTTTTCAAAAGTACAAAAAGAAAGTTATAGCCTCGACTCCCTCGTGGAAGAGGGGGCGTTGTAAACCAAAAAAGCTTACCAATATAAGAACGCGTGAAATTAGTTGTTAATCGGATTACTTTAAATTTTACAACCGAATAAGCGGAAAATACGGAAGCTTAGACATTAAATTGCAAGCTGAAGAGAGAAACACTCTTCTCTCCCGTTCCGTCGCGAGTAGTTTTGAAGGAAACGGTTACGATTAACGTAACGTTTGAAAAAAGAAAATAAAAGTTTTAAGTTTTTGAATTTTGTTTTTCAATATAAAAAAAATACCAAAAGATTTTCCTTTTTCATTTTGATTTTCCTTTTATTTTTAAATTTGTGATTTTTGTGGTGTATGAACAGCCGTTCAACTTCTAAACGTCTTATTTCTCCACTTTTGAATCCGGAAAGTTTGATTCGACACACACACCGTGTCCATTTTCCCAACGTTGTGGGAATGGATCCAAACAATCAACACCCTCTGGTGGGTGGTGAAAATCACCAACACATGCCAGCTCCCGATCTCCGAACGATGGAGGAGCTGTGCCAACCAACAATGCACGGAAGAGGCGGTCCGATTGCCCCTCTCAATATTGAGGCTACGGATTTTGGACTCAAGCATCATATGATACAACAAGTCCAAAATTCTTGCCAATTTCACGGATTACCGGGTGACGATGCCAACAAGCATCTTGACAAATTTTTAACTGTCACCCAAAGTATGAAACAACATGGGGTCTCCGATGACGCCCTTCGTCTTTCTCTCTTCCCCTATTCTTTGACGCATCATGCCACTGCTTGGTTTGATCGTCTTCCCAAGAACTCAATTCATACCTTCGAAGAAATGGTTTCAAAGTTCTTGGCGAAATATTTTCCACCATCGGTGGTGACGAAACTCCGAAACGATATTAGCAATTTCCGTCAGCTTCCCGAAGAATCTTTATTCGAAGCTTGGGAACGTTATAAGCTTGCTATTGATCGGTGTCCAAACCATAATATGCTTCTTGTTATGATAATCGATACGTTTTACAATGGTTTGACTTTGCGACATCGAGACACGATCAATGCAGCTGGTGGTGGAACTTTTATGAAACGACACCCTGAAGATTGTTACAAACTTATTGAGAATATGACTGCTCATTACAATTACTGGGATTCCTCAGCCGAGAGGAATGAGTCAACAAGATCAACCGCTGCTCACAATTCTTCTACGTCTAATTCTAAAATGGCCGCCATTACTAAGAAACTCGATAATTTGTCTTCGGCTGTTTTACGAATGCATCAAACGACTCAGAATCAAAATCAAATCAAAAACCATCAAGTCAATATGGTCAACCATGTTTGTGAGACTTGTGGTGGTCCTCATTCGTATTTTGAGTGCCCAGCCTCCGGTGGCTTCACTCACGAGAATGTGTATGCTACTTCGGGAACCTACAATATGGGCGGTAACGGTTACCAACCACAGGGAGACCGAAATCTTATTAGCTACCGTTCTAACAATTATATTGGACCACCCGGTTTAAATCAACCGAATCAAGTCAATCAAGTCAATCATAACGTGCAAAACCGAAATAATCAATTTAACTAAAATCAAAATCAAAACCGGATGAACAATGGTTTTCAAAATCAAAATCAAGGTTTTCATCAAAATCGGGGGAATTATAATCAAGGCCCGAATCAAGGGAATTTTCAAGGAAATTACGGGAATTTTCAAAATGCTAATCATGGGAATTACAATCATGGAAATCAAAATTTTCAAAACCAAGGTTTCAACAACAATAACCGTGGACAAAATTTTCAAAATCCAGTTGTGAATCAAAATCAGTCACTGATGAGTGTGTGAATACTCATCATTTTTGGTCAATCTGAACTACAAAAACACTCAAATATGCATCAAAATACTGAAAATATTCCAAAATTGTGTTTTATATGTTTCAGATGCAAAATGAGTAAAAACAGATGAAAAACGCACAAAGTTTGCATAATTGGCAGTTTCAGTCCCCCAAGTTTCAAAACTTATCAAAATTAGTCCCTGAGTGTTTATTTTTAAAGAAAAGTCAACCCAAGTCCTTTACAGATCAAAAGTTATCAAAAATGGACTTTGGGTGAAAAGTTTGAGAAAAATGCAAGTTTAGTCCCTGGATTTTCAAAAATGACAATTTTGGTCCCTTGTGTTTTCAAAATTGGAAAAATAACTTTTAAGGTCCTTGTACTATTAATATTTGGCAGGAATGGCCCTTTGTAATACTTTGGAAGGATGGCAGTATACTACCCTCAAGTTTTAGTTTTTACAAGTTTGGTCCCTAGGCTTATTCTACTTAACAAATGGACCCTAGTTGTAATAAACCCACCAAAACCAACTCAGCCCACCCAATTATTCCTTGGCCCAATCTCAACACCAAGCCCACTCCTAATAAAAATAATACCCCGTTTTTATTATTCGGTCAAACCTTCCCAGTCAAAACCACTCAACACCCTTATCTCCACCTTCCCACCTCTTCTACAAAACCACCACCAATACCACCTCCATGTGACCCCCCCCCCCCCCCCCCCCATCATCACCTTCCCTGACAACACTCAACATCCCTAACCCCTATAATACTTCACTCCAAACACTCCACTCCAAATTACCCTTCTGGCATCAAGTATCAAAAGGAAAGGTCAAATTTACATCTTGGCGCCAAAATGAAGCAAAGGTCAGGATGAAATATAACCAATCAATGGTTGATATTTCTGATGGAAAAGCTCAATGGGTCCCACTGAAACCCTAAAGGCTTACTATTAAAGGAAGGAGACTCAGGGAAAGAGAGGAGTAGTTTTTAGTTTTAAAAGAATAGTTTGTAGAATAATGTAGTATGATGTGTATTTTCCTTTCAAAATTGTAATTCTAGTCTTATTTATGTTTTCCAAGTTCTATCATTGTATTTTAGAAACTCAGTTAATGAAATTTTCAAAGTTCTGTGTTGAATTCATATTTTGCTTTAGTTTGGTGAGATTGCCAATTTAGTTTAAAAGTTGTGTTTAACTATTTCCTAAGCTCATTATGGTCTGTTATAAGTTTTCACATGCTCAGTAAGGTTTTTAATATGTTTTAGTTAAGAGTTCTCAGGAATATAAAAAAGTAGTTAAATAATTGAAAATTTTAAAAAGAAAGAAGAAGAAAATGGTGAAGCAGGGAAGTCACCTTGGTTTAGACCTCCATGGGGAGTGAATAGGATTTGGTGGTGAGTTGTTTTGGGATACCATTGGCTGAGCATGGGACCTTTGTAAGGCTTTCTTGCCTAAATTTTAGCAGTTACTATAACTGAGTGTTCTTTCTACTTCTTTGAGTTTATTTAATATATTTATATGCTTATTGTTGCTAATTAAAGCCTATTAGAGTGTTCTTAGTTTATTTGTTATGGTATTGCTGAGATTTTCCATTCAACTGTCATCATTAGCTCACCATTGCATTTAGGTGTTAGCTTAGTATTCTGCTTATCATAGCCCCATTTTAGCTTGTAGATCTTCCACATAGTTTACATAGGTAGCTTGATTCAGTAAAACACCTTAGGTCATGCATTTGTTTTAGAAAACCTCCAATTCAGTTGTCAAAGGGGGTGTTTGGATTAGCACATTTCACCACTTTTGCTTGTATTTCAGTTGTTAAATTTGGTGTATTTAGTTCACATCAGGTCTCAGTAAATCATATTAGACATAAAAACAGTTGGTCCTTTGGACCAAAGTCAAAATTAGCTTGTTAATTCACTTTCTCAGTCATTGTTAGAAGTTAAACCCTAATGAGCATCAAATCTGTTTCATAGTTATTGCTATAGCTTATTATAGTCTCAATTTAGCATAGTGCATCATTTTCAGTTAATTATAATAGATTAAACTTCAATAAAGTCAACTTAGGTTTACAATTTCAAAAGTCAAAACTTGCATGTCTGTGAATATGGACAGACTTCTAGACCATGCACAGTGTTCAAAATGGATTGAAAATACATGATTCTTGTTGTTTTAAGTTAATTGGTAGCTTATGGATGTATTTCAGCCAACAACTTGGATTTTGAAACTTTTTTATGCATTGAAATGTGAGCTTGAAATTGACTGTGTGAGCACTTGCTTACCCTGCACCACAGTCTGATCCTTTTTTCCCAAGCCACAATAAGCTCACTTCTTGAGCTTATTGCCTGTTCTTGTAGGATTTGAGAAGCCCACCTTACCAAGTTGTAGTTTCTCATTTTTATTTGCATTTTATTGATTACTAAGTTTGCTTATTTTGTTCCTTTTGATTGCCTGACTCAACTTGCACACTGACTGACTAATCAGTGTGGATTGAGTGCACTTCATAAGCTCCTTTTGAGCTCATCTGTGAGTGTTAACTTATGTTTTTGGGCTTTTTAGAAATCTCTTATATCCCTCTTGCTAGTTACAGGCCTGAAATTGGTTTCCAAGCTCAGCTGATAAGCCTGCATGTGGCTTTTTCAAGCTGCAACCACTGCTCTCTCAGTGAGTTTGAGCTGGATTCACATGCTTATTTCTAGCTTGTTAGTGGGTCCCAGTGTATGACCCCTGGCTTTTTGGACAACCCACCAGCTCATCTTGTGAGTTCCAGGCTTTATTTTGGGTTCCAAGCTTATCAGATAAGCTTTAATTGCCCTGCTATTCAGCCCTGTGGACTGCTTGGTTTTTAGCATTTGGATAGTGCTTAATTTCTTGTTTCTGCTTATTCTGAGTGCTTCCTAGGTTATTTTGAGTTGTTTTAAGGTTATTAAAGTTGTTGGAACTGTTTCTGAGCTTTTGGCCACTTTTCTTGCAAAGTGCTTATTTATAAGTGCTTATTTCCTTGTGCTTTTTACCCATTCTGCTTATTTTAACTTCTTTTTCAGTATATTTTATTTTTCTTAAGTTCTTAATTATATTTTAGAATTTTCCTAAAAATTTCAGATTTTTCTTTGCCTTTTTAGTATTTTTAATAAATCAAAAGTAGCTTTAGTTATTAATAAATAGTTATTAATTAATAATAAATAGAGAAAAGGTAGGAAAAATATATTTTTAGTTTTAAAATTACTTTTATATTATTTTAGAATTTTTAGAATTAAATTTTCATTTTTCTAGCTTAATTTCATAATTAGTGTAATTTAAATATTATTAATTAGTAATTAAATAGTAATTAATTAATAGAAATTAATTAAATAGTGTAAAAATTATTTTTCTTTTTCTAAAAATTTTCTTTTATCATTAGGATTGTAAAAATGTAATTTTCACATCCGTAGGTATTTTATTTTTCCAAAACTCGCGTTTTATTTCGTACGCCAACGTAAATTTAAATCAAACGAACGCGTTTTTAGTCTTAGCTTACGTTTTTAGTAAATCTAATTATCAGTAAATGTTAATATAGTATTTCTAAGTTATTTTCATTTCTTATCTCGTAGTGTAATCATTCACAACCCTTTATACACCTTTTCCTGTCCAAATTCACCCGATCACAAAGCCGTTTTATAACCATCACACCTCGTCGGGACATAACGACCCGGGGAAGCCACTATACTTCAACGAAGATTGATTCTAGGCAGTTTGACTTGGTTGACCATTCCCTGGTCAATTAGGTTGACTGCTTTTGCCTCAATCAAAATTTGGCGCCGCTGCCGGGGAGGTGTGCGCGCTATTCTAAACGGTTTTTCTGATTAGTGATTTTGGAATTCGTTCCATTGTACATTTATCCATCCTTTGTTCATATTTTCCCATTATCAAAACAAAACCGTTCACGAAAACTTTTTAAAATCAGTTTTCAACGAACACAAAAAACCAAAAAGATTTTCTTTCTCATTTGTACAAAATGTTTAACCAAAAACCCAAAAATATCCATCTTTACCCTCCTACCTTTTTGATTCTTCATCCCTTTACCCTCTATCCGTTTGATTCTCACTTCTTACACTTGTCCCGTAATTGATTCTAATGGCATCTCTCGATGACGATTTCTTTGAACAATGGGCCTTTGAGAGCAAAATTGAAAAACTTATGGCCTTGTCAAAAATTTCGAGATGTCGTAGTGATTATGATGGACCTTCGATTCCTATTCCCTCTCCGGTGAGGGAAATGAATCAAGAAACCGAGGTGACAAAGGACCATGTACTTCCCTCTGACGATGGAAGTGCTAAATACGTCCAACCTACGGTTATCCAAAAACCTAAGCTCACAAATGCTCCTAAACCTTCAAGAATCAATCCTGATCTTTCATGATATAAGGTTATAAGGTCATCAAGCAAACGTACAGAGCTTAGGGCAGTGACTGAAAAGAACGACTTGCCCAATCTTCACGTTCATCAAGAACCAAAACCCGAGACCATAACGGAAGTGGTGGAAATTGCTAGCTCTAAGAGCACACCACTTGTCCCACCTCCGGATTTTATTCCTTGTGTTGGTTGTGGTGAGCCGCTTTTTGGTTTGCCATGTCGTTGGTGTACATGTGTGCAATGTGGTAATGATATTCAAAACGGGAGTTGTTTGTTTTGTGGGTCGAGTAATTCATTTGCTTATGATCCTAATCTGAACTCATTCAACGACTCTTCAAATTTTTCCAATTACCCATCACATTCATACGAGCAAGAATCATATTATCCATACCACAATGATTGTTCGTATCAAAATACACCAAACTTTTCATGTGAATATTGTGGAGGTCCTCACCAAGGTTTTGATTGTCAAAATAATCAAAATTTTGGTTACGACCAATATCCATACAATTCACCATACCAGACTCAACAGTTTAACTGTTGTGAGTACTGTGGTGGCCCACACTACAGTTCTGATTGTCAATCGGGCAACACGCTTGTCTATGAGCAGTTTCCTGATAACAATTATGACTCTAGCACATACGACCCACAGCCACATCAGTCTTACTGTTGTGAATATTGTGGAGGTCCTCACTTTAGCTCGGATTGTCAAACAGGGAATTCATTTCCTTGTAACAATTATGACTATTCATGTCAAGACCCACCTCCACAAGACCTAATTACCCAAGCAACCCCTCAATTCCCGCAAGACCTTTGTGATAAGGTTCTTGAAGCATTTAAAAAATTTAAGGAGGGGTTGGCTACTACATCGTTTCAAGAATCTCGTGAAAAATCAATGGCAGAATTACTTGCTGAAGAACAAGATGCTAGAAATGAAATGAGCATGGAAGAATTACTTGCTGAGCAAAGAGCGGCTAAAATACTTGCCAATCTTCGCTATGCTGCTCTATATGATGATGATGATGATGACAGTGATGATGATGATGAAGATAACATTGTTATTATTCAAAAAGATTCATCAGATTCATCTGTTGTGATTCCTTCCATAGAGAATCAGGGAGAAAATAATGTGACGAAGTCACTAGCCGTTGATCAAATGGAACTTGAAAATTCCATAACTGCTAGTACTTCTAAACTCCCTCAATCTGTTGTTATCACACCCGAAGTTCACACTCACTCTCTAAACATGGGGGATGAGCATCTTAGCACTGTTCCTGATAAGGAATCGGACGAATTAATAAAGTCTAGTGTTGAGATCCTTATCCCAATCCCAAGAGAGTCACAGGGAACTTTGGATGATATGTGTGATTTACCTTACCCTCTTTAGTGTTCAAACGATCATTTTGAGACTTTCTCAGATTTTAATGATGATTGTACATCTCATGGAGACTTTGAGTATATTGAGGCATCACTCCCTCAATCTGATGTTGATCCTCTTCTTGAGGAGTTCGCTGATGAACTTACTCACATCAATCCACTTTCATTGGAAAGTGATGATGGTCTCCTCGACTTTGAAGCCGATCTTGGAGAAATTGAAAGTCTCGTATATCATGATCCACCACTCACTTCTGATCCCGACAGTCAAATAAAGAATGTTAATCTCTTTGTTCCCGAAACATTCAGTACTACTCTCACCAATCCTCTATTTGAATTCGAATCTGAATTCACGTTGATTTCTGATAATCCACTCTTTGGTATTCGGAATGAGGATTGTGATGAGCCTATTCCGGAACATGAGTTCACAGATTCACATCTTGTGAATAATTCTCTTCATGAGGAGTTCTCCGGTGAACTCACTCATCATATCATGACTCCTCCGGAGTTTGATAGCCCGGGGGGAGATGCACTCAATCATGAGAATTTGCAAATTCCCACCCACCCTCCCGGGATGTTTTTGAGCTTACCCTTTGAAATCCAAACTCAGGCTTCGGAGCCTGCTCTCGAGGAAGAAAATCTTATCATGATTTTCATCATGGTTTTCTTCCTTTTCTTCACCTACAGGGTGACGTCTCTTGTTCTTCACTCCTTCGGGAATGAAGACACTATATTTGACCCCGGCATTTTCATGTATCATTATTTTGAGCCGGGATTATATCTCATCGGTGTGGAACTTTCACGTGCTTCAAATGTTTATCCAAACATCTTGAATGAAAGTCCGATGCAGATTATTTCTTCCACATCATGCTTCCCCATGGACAAATGAATTCGGGGTCGAGTCAAGCTAGCGACTCGGTAAACAAAAACAGTAGCATGCTTATAGGGTTTTCACCCTAAGTGTGGGGGAGTCCCCCATGCTATGATTACAAAAGTGAAAAACAAAATGGTGTTTTCCACGCTTAGCTTGTAATGTTGCCCTTTTACGTTCAAAGAGTCGGCATAATAGCCGGGACTTTGAATATTGAGGACAATATTCATGCTAAGTGTGGGGGGTATTTCGCTATTCTAGCGAATTTTATCACATTTTACATCTAATACCCCCGTTTTTGGCCAAAATTTCAAAAATTTTCAAAAATTTTTCACTAAAGTTTCAAAATTTTTGTGGTAATCAGTCCGCCTTGTCTAACCGACAAAAGGGATTGGCTAATCCAGGAGCAAACAGCTCTTGCTAAAGATATCTCAAATCCGTTGATGGCTTGCAATTTGCCCAAAATTGTATGGTATATCAACTCGCCATATCCCAAAAAGTGAATGAGTTGGCTAGCCCGCAAGATTATGGCTTGTGGTAAAGGCAGTGGAAAAACCATAATTGGTAATCAGCTCACCAAGATGTTGACTATTCCATCAAGAGTTGGCTAGTCCAGAAGCAAACGGCTTTTGGTAAAGACAAATCAAATCCGTTGACAGCTGGTGGTTTGCTCAAAATCACATGGTTATCAAGTGGACCATAGTTCTTACTTGAACTGATACATTTGGCTACTCCAGAAGTGATGGCTTTTGGTAAAGAGTTTCAAATCCATTAAGTTTTCTCAAAAGATTGCTAGAGACTAGCAATAGTTTAGTGTGGGGGATTGATGAGTGTGTGAATACTCATCATTTTTGGTCAATATGAACTACAAAAACATACAAAAACACTCAAATATGCATCAAAATACTGAAAATATTCCAAAATTGTGTTTTATATGTTTCAGATGCAAAATGAGTAAAAACAGATGAAAAACGCACAAAGTTTGCATAATTGGCAGTTTCAGTCCCCCAAGTTTCAAAACTTGTCAAAATTAGTCCCTGAGCGTTTATTTTAAAAGAAAAGTCAACCCAAGTCCTTTACAGATCAAAAGTTATCAAAAATGGACTTTGGGTGAAAAGTTTGAGAAAAATGCAAGTTTAGTCCCTGGATTTTCAAAAATGACAATTTTGGTCCCTTGTGTTTTCAAAATTGGAAAAATAACTTTTAAGGTCCTTGTACTATTAATATTTGGCAGGAATGGCCCTTTGTAATACTTTGGAAGGATGGCAGTATACTACCCTCAAGTTTCAGTTTTTACAAGTTTGGTCCCTAGTTTTATTCTACTTAACAAATGGACCCTAGTTGTAATAAACCCACCAAAACCAACTCAGCCCACCCAATTATTCCTTGGCCCAATCTCAACACCAAGCCCACTCCTAATAAAAATAATACCCCATTTTTATTATTCGGTCAAACCTTCCCAGTCAAAACCACTCAACACCCTTATCTCCACCTTCCCACCTCTTCTGCAAAACCACCACCAATACCACCTCCATGTGAACCCCCCCCCCCCCCCCATCATCACCTTCCCTGACAACACTCAACATCCCTAACCCCTATAATACTTCACTCCAAACACTCCACTCCAAATTACCCTTCTGGCATCAAGTATCAAAAGAAAAGGTCAAATTTACATCTTGGCGCCAAAATGAAGCAAAGGTCAGGATGAAATATAACCAATCAATGGTTGATATTTCTGATGGAAAAGCTCAACGGGTCCCACTGAAACCCTAAAGGCTTACTATTAAAGGAATGAGACTCAGGGAAAGAGAGGAGTAGTTTTTAGTTTTAAAAGAATAGTTTGTAGAATAATGTAGTATGATGTGTATTTTCCTTTCAAAATTGTAATTCTAGTCTTATTTATGTTTTCCAAGTTCTATCATTGTATTTTAGAAACTCAGTTAATGAAATTTTCAACGTTGAATTCAGATTTTGCTTTAGTTTGGTGAGATTGCCAATTTAGTTTAAAAGTTGTGTTTAACTATTTCCTAAGCTCATTATGGTCTGTTATAAGTTTTCACATGCTCAGTAAGGTTTTTAATATGTTTTAGTTAAGAGTTCTCAGGAATATAAAAAAGTAGTTAAATAATTGAAAATTTCAAAAAGAAAGAAGAAGAAAATGGTGAAGCAGGGAAGTCACCTTGGTTTAGACCTCCATGGGGAGTGAATAGGATTTGGTGGTGAGTTGTTTTGGATACCATTGGCTGAGCATGGGACCTTTGTAAGGCTTTCTTGCCTAAATTTTAGCAGTTACTATAACTGAGTGTTCTTTCTACTTCTTTGAGTTTATTTAATATATTTATCTGCTTATTGTTGCTAATTAAAGCCTATTAGAGTGTTCTTAGTTTATTTGTTATGGTATTGCTGAGATTTTCCATTCAACTGTCATCATTAGCTCACCATTGCATTTAGGTGTTAGCTTAGTATTCTGCTTATCATAGCCCCATTTTAGCTTGTAGATCTTCCACATTGTTTACATAGGTAGCTTGATTCAGTAAAACACCTTAGTTCATGCATTTGTTTTAGAAAACCTCCAATTCAGTTGTCAAAGGGGGTGTTTGGATTAGCACATTTCACCACTTTTGCTTGTATTTCAATTGTTAAATTTGGTGTATTTAGTTCACATCAGGTCTCAGTAAATCATATTAGGCATAAAAACAGTTGGTCCTTTGGACCAAAGTCAAAATTAGCTTGTTAATTCACTTTCTCAGTCATTGTTAGAAGTTAAGCCCTAATGAGCATCAAATCTGTTTCATAGTTATTGCTATAGCTTATTATAGTCTCAATTTAGCATAGTGCATCATTTTCAGTTAATTATAATAGATTAAACTTCAATAAAGTCAACTTAGGTTTACAATTTCAAAAGTCAAAACTTGCATGTCTGTGAATATGGACAGACTTCTAGACCATGCACAGTGTTCAAAATGGATTGAAAATACATGATTCTTGTTGTTTTAAGTTAATTGGTAGCTTATGGATGTATTTCAGCCAACAACTTGGATTTTGAAACTTTTTTATGCATTGAAATGTGAGCTTGAAATTGACTGTGTGAGCACTTGCTTACCCTGCACCACAGTCTGATCCTTTTTTCCCAAGCCACAATAAGCTCACTTCTTGAGCTTATTGCCTGTTCTTGTAGGATTTGAGAAGCCCACCTTACCAAGTTGTAGTTTCTCATTTTTATTTGCATTTTATTGATTACTAAGTTTGCTTATTTTGTTCCTTTTGATTGCCTGACTCAACTTGCACACTGACTGACTAATCAGTGTGGATTGAGTGCACTTCATAAGCTCCTTTTGAGCTCATCTGTGAGTGTTAACTTATGTTTTTGGGCTTTTTAGAAATCTCTTATATCCCTCTTGCTAGTTCCAGGCCTGAAATTGGTTTCCAAGCTCAGCTGATAAGCCTGCATGTGGCTTTTTCAAGCTGCAACCACTGCTCTCTCAGTGAGTTTGAGCTGGATTCACATGCATATTTCTAGCTTGTTAGTGGGTCCCAATGTATGAACCCTGGCTTTTTGGACAACCCACCAGCTGATCTTGTGAGTTCCAGGCTTTATTTTGGGTTCCAAGCTTATTAGATAAGCTTTAATTGCCCTGCTATTCAGCCCTGTGGACTGCTTGGTTTTTAGCATTTGGATAGTGCTTAATTTCTTGTTTCTGCTTATTCTGAGTGCTTCCTAGGTTATTTTGAGTTGTTTTAAGGTCATTAAAGTTGTTGGAACTGTTTCTGAGCTTTTGGCCACTTTTCTTGCAAAGTGCTTATTTATAAGTGCTTATTTCCTTGTGCTTTTTCCCCATTCTGCTTATTTTAACTTCTTTTTCAGTATATTTTATTTTTCTTAAGTTCTTAATTATATTTTAGAATTTTCCTAAAAATTTCAGATTTTTCTTTGCCTTTTTAGTATTTTTAATAAATCAAAAGTAGTTTTAGTAATTAATAAATAGTTATTAATTAATAATAAATAGAGAAAAGTTAGGAAAAATATATTTTTAGTTTTAAAATTACTTTTATATTATTTTAGAATTTTTAGAATTAAATTTTCATTTTTCTAGCTTAATTTCATAATTAGTGTAATTTAAATATTATTAATTAGTAATTAAATAGTAATTAATTAATAGAAATTAATTAAATAGTGTAAAAATTATTTTTCCTTTTTTTAAAATTTTCTTTTATCATTAGGATTGTAAAAATGTAATTTTCACATCCGTAGGTATTTTATTTTTCCAAAACTCGCGTTTTATTTCGTACGCCAACGTAAATTTAAATCAAACGAACGCGTTTTTAGTCTTAGCTTACGTTTTTAGTAAATCTAATTATCAGTAAATGTTAATATAGTATTTCTAAGTTATTTTCATTTCTTATCTCGTAGTGTAATCATTCACAACCCTTTATACACCTTTTCCTGTCCAAATTCACCCGATCACAAAGCCGTTTTATAACCATCACACCTCGTCGGGACATAACGACCCGGAGAAGCCACTATACTTCAACGGAGATTGATTCTAGGCAGTTTGACTTGGTTGACCATTCCCTGGTCAATTAGGTTGACTGCTTTTGCCTCAATCAGTCACCTTCGGATGAATTGATTAAACAATTGATGCTACAAAATCAGAATTTAATGAAAAATCAGGAATTACTGACTAAGGAAATCACTGAAATTAAGAAGTCTTTAAATGATCAACCCTCGGGCTCAGGTACTCTTCCAAGCAACATGATCGCTAACCCGAGGCGCGATGCAAAAGCGATCACGACTAGGAGTGGTTTTTCATATGATGGACCAACGGCTCCGACTACCTCTTCTTCTTCTTCTCCCAAGGTAGTCGCCCGTGAAACCGAGGTGACAACGGATACGGAAATTCCTATTAACAATGGAAGGACCGAAAACATCCAACCTCCGGTGGTCCAAACGTCAAAAGGAAAAGATAAAGTTGTTTACGATGCTGAGAAAGAAATTCCCGTCAAAACAAAATTGCCTTATCCGTCACGCTTAAATGAACAAAAGCACCGTGAAAAAGATAAAAACCAGATGGAAAAGTTTTATCAGATCTTTCAAGAATTGCATTTTGATATAAGTCTCGCGGATGCTATACTCTTGATGCCAAAGTTTGCTTCAATGTTAAAAGGTCTTTTGAGTAACAAAGAAAAATTATTTGGAATGTCAAAAACCGAGATGAATGAGAATTTCTCGGCAGTTATCCTCAAAAAGCTTCCCGAAAAGCTTGAAGACCCCGGTCGATTTCTCATTCCTTGAAATTTTCCGGGTATGGTTCAATGCTTCACCCTGGCCGATCTTGGTGCTAGCATTAACCTAATGCCGTTATCCATTTGGAAAAAGTTGTCTTTACCCGATTTGACTCCGACTTGCATGACCCTCGAGTTGCCGACTGACCTATTTCCCGCCTGATGGGAATAGCCGAGGATGTCTTCTTCAATGTGGGAAAATTTTATTTCCCCGCCGATTTTGTCATTGTTGATTTTGATGCTGATCCACGGGTACCTCTCATTCTCGGGAGAGGTTTCCTAAGGACTGGCCGTGCGTTAATTGATGTTTATGATGAAGAAATTACCCTACGCGTTGGTACCGAAGCCGTAACGTTTAATTTGGAGTAAACCGCGAGATACTCCTCCGATTATGACAAATTTTCCGTGAACCGAGTTGATGTTATCGATGAAGTTACGAAGGAGTATTCTCAAGAACTTCTTGGTTTTACAACTAATGATTCGAGTGGCAATCCCACTCCTTCTTCTGAACCAATTGTTTCCGATCCATCCCCTTCCCTTATTCCGTTTAAGGGAAGTGATTTCATCTTGGAAGAAATCGAGGCCTTTCTCTCTAATGATTCGATTTCACCGGAAATTGATCATTCCGTTTGTGATCCGGAGGGAGATGTTCTATTGATTGAAAAATTGTTGAATGAGGACCCAAATCCATCTCTCTCTCCGATGGACCTTAAAATGGCCGATGTTAAAGAAGTTAAGCCGTCTAGTGAGAATCCTCCGGAGCCCGAGCTCAAGGATTTACCTCCTCATCTTGAATACGCTTTTTTAGAAGGAACCGATAAACTTCCTGTCATAATTTCAAAAGAACTTAAAGATGAGGAGAAGACCCGTCTCTTAGATGTGCTCAAGAAGCATAAAAGTGCCATCGCTTGGCAAATTTCTGATATTAAGGGTATCGACCCTCGTTTTTGTACGCCCAAGATTTTGCTTGAAGACAATTACAAACCTTCTGTCCAACAACAAGGACGGGTTAACCTGAAAATTCATGAGGTTATCAAAAAGGAAGTTATCAAACTTCTTGATGCCGGAATGATTTATCCAATCTCGGATAGCTCATGGGTTAGCCCGGTCCACTGTGTTCCGAAGAAAGGTGGAATGACCGTTGTGACTAATGAAGACAATGAATTGATTCCGACACGTCTTGTTACCGGATGGAGAGTGTGTATTGATTATCGAAAATTGAATGATGTGACTCGTAAGGACCATTTCCCACTTCCATTTATGGATCAAATGCTCGAACGTTTAGCGGGAAATGAGTTCTATTGTTTTCTCGATGGCTTTTCTAGTTATTTTCAAATCCCGATTGACCCTCCAGACCAGGAAAATACCACTTTCACTTACCCTTACGGAACGTTTGCTTATCGACGTATGGCTTTCGGCTTATGCAATGCTCCAGGCACATTCGAGAGGTGCATGATGTCTATATTCTCCGATATGATTGAGAAAACTATGAAAGTTTTCATGGATGATTTCTCGGTTTACGGAGATTCTTTCACTTCTTGCCTCTCCCATTTAGAAAGAATGCTGAAACGGTGTGAAAACACCAATTTGGTTCTAAATTGGGAGAAGTGCCATTTCATGGTTAAAGAGGGCATTGTCCTCGGCCATAAGATTTTGAAATCCGGGATTGAGGTCGATGGAGCTAAAGTCGACGTGATTACTAAGTTACCTCATCCCACTACCGTAAAAGGAATTAGAAGTTTTCTCGGTCATGCCGGCTTTTACCGACGTTTTATTCAAGATTTTTCCAAGATAGCCCGGCCCCTGACCCATTTACTTGAAAAGGATGCTCCGTTTATCTTCTCAAATGAATGCATTGAAGCATTTAATATTCTTAAAAAGAAGTTAACGGAGGCTCCTATCTTAGTTGCCCCCGATTGGGACTTGCCTTTCGAGCTAATGTGCGATGCGAGCGATTATGCTATTGGGGCAGTTCCGGGGCAACGTAAATCAAAATATTTTCAGCTGATACATTATGCTAGTAAAACAATGACCGACGCTCAATACCATTATATGACTACTGAAAAAGAAATGTTAGCCGTCATTTATGCTTTTGAAAAGTTTTGACCTTATTTGCTTTTAAAGAAAAGCATAGTGTATACGGACCATTCGGCTCTTAAGTACCTAATGGCAAAGCAAGATGCTAAGCCAAGATTGACGCGGTGGGTTCTACTCGTTCAAGAATTTCATGTTGAAATTCGAGACAAAAAGGAAGCTAAGAACCTTGCTGCCGATCACCTTTCGCGTTTAGAGAATCCCTATCAAAGTGATTCCGAGAAAAAGGAAATTACCGAAACATTTACTCTCGAGACACTTGGGAGTTTATCACACAGTGATCCTAGTACCCCATGGTTCGCCGACTTTGCGAATTACCATGCGGGGAATTTCATACGAAAAGGGATGTCGTTCAAACAAAAGAAGTAATTCTTCAAAGATGTTAAACATTATTTCTGGGACGACTCCTACTTGTTCAAAATCTGTGCGGATCAAGTGATCCGGCGGTGCGTTCACGGCAAAGAACCCGTTGAAATTGTCATGGCATGCCACAATGAACCCACGGGGGGACATCATGGTGCCAACTTCACCGCTAAGAAAGTTTTCGATTCCGGCTTCTACTGGCCAACGATTTATCGGGATGCCCATTAATTGGTGAATCATGTGATTCTTGCCAGCGTCAAGGAGAAATCTCTCAGAGAGACGAGATGCCTCAAAATGCTATCCAAGTCTGTGAGATTTTTGACGTCTTGGGTATCGATTTCATGGGACCATTCCCGTCTTCCAGAGGAAACAAATATATACTCATGGCCGTCGATTACTTGTCAAAATGGGTTGAAGCAAAAGCGCTCCCCACCAATGACACCCGAGTTGTTGTGAAATTTCTTAAAAGTCTCTTCGCTCGATTTGGTGCACCTCGTGCTATTATAAGTGATCGTGGGACCCATTTCTGTAATGACCAATTCGCTAAAGTTATGCTCAAATATGGTGTCACACATCATCTTTCTACTGCATATCATCCACAGACGAGTGGTCAAGTTGAGGTGTCCAATCGTGGCTTGAAACGTATTTTAGAAAGGACCATAGGAGAACATCATGCTTCATGGGCTGATAAGTTAGATAATGCATTATGGGCTTTCCGGACCGCTTACAAAACACCCATTGGGTGCACTCCTTACAAGCTGGTTTATGGGAAGACTTGCCATTTTCCCTTTGAACTTGAGTACAAGGCCTACTGGGCCTTGAAACACGCTAATTTTGATCTTCAAACCGCGGGTGATCATCGTAAAGTTCAATTAAATGAATTAACTGAGTTTCGTGATCAAGCCTATGAGAATTCTTTGAGCTACAAAGAGAAGACAAAGAGGATTCATGATGCTAAGATTAAAGATCGCGTCTTCAACATTGGTGATCGAGTCCTTCTTTTCAATTCTTGATTGAAGATATTCTCGGGCAAGTTAAAAACCCGTTGGTCTGGACCATTCACCATTACCCAAGTTTTTCCTTATGGAACCGTCGAGCTAGCTCAATCTAATGGTCCCAACTTTAAGGTGAATGGTCATCGTCTCAAACATTATTTCGGAGGGGACATACCACCCATGGTTGTCCCGGATCTCCAAAATTTCCCTAAGGACAACCAAATTCGGGGATCGAGTCAAGCTCATGTGACTCGGTAATAAAAAACAAGCGATTCGTGAGAGGCACCCCATGCTTATCCATTTCATTTTCTTTATTTTCTATTTTCTTTAGTAACGTGACGTGAGGGGGGTGACCCTTTCCAAACTCGTGTTTTCGTGGTTGTTTGTGAATGTCCAGGAATTTCCCCGAAGATTGAGGACTCTCATGCTCGTGTTTTGTCATTCTCTCCACTCGAGTCTCATTCTTCGCTGCTCTTTCGGAAATTCACTATATCCAAAATCTTATCGACTAACGTTTATCTCTTGGCATACTTAATAAACGGCCTTAGATATTACGTAAGACTACCCGTACCCTTAAAACATTGAGGACAATGTTTCACTTTAGTCTGGGGGGTGAATCTTCGATTCAATTTGACCTGGCACCATCGTCTGAGCTATTAACTTACGCAACTCCGTTTTTCCATGAAAATTTTAAAATTTTTGTCACCTTTTTATCTTACAAAAAAAATAATAATAAAAAAAATTAATGATATATGATATGAATAATAAGATTTGACACCTTGTTTTAACTTTCCTACCAGCGAGAGTAGAAATAAATGTTCCGACTTGACCGGGCGTGTCGAGCCTTAGCTCGTCTCCCTTAACCAATATAATCAAAAGATTATCGGCTAAGCATACGCGGATCTCATTACTTGGGATTTTAAATTTACGGAGATCGAGGAATGATAGAGTTTATTTAGATGTGTGGTGCTAAACGTGGAGTAGTTGGATCTCTTTAGAGCCCACGAAAGGTACTTGTAGCCTCCTTGTTCCCACAAGATTGTACACCAATAATAATAGATCTCTAGGATTAATTAAGTGCATGGGGTTTGGGCAATACTTAGTTTTTTCTCGTTCCTAATAAAATCTCTGCATATGGGGGTTTGGTACACATAGGGGTACTACCAGTGTTACGGTGAAATAGACTACTGCATCTTGTCGGTTCACATCCGATGTTGTGATCTTAGTAAAGGCCGTGGGGAACCCCTTGAGAATGATCATACTCGTAGGTGTGCATGTTGCACTACCAATGGTGTGATTGAAAAGAATATTATCGCTTTACATGAGGAAATTAGAGAACTACACAAATCAATCAACAATGATATGTTGGTCATGACCGCTGTTCTCAAAGACATCTCAAAGGTAACTCTTCAAGAAAAGGATGAAGAGTGAAATAGTAAAAACTTGCTCTAGTAGTAACTATCTAAGTCTTTTCACAAGCTTGTATGAATTAAATATGATAGGATTGAGTGATGTTCTTCTTGTATGTCCTTCATTATGTGTGGTTAATAAAATGCTTGTGATGATCGTTTCCTTAAAATGTCTTGCTTTGATATTCGGCATCTATATTGTATGACTTCCTACAATCACATATATGTTTGTGTCTTGCTCAACATTTGGATAGTGGAGTCATCTTGGACACAAAAATACTTATGATGTGGACTAACCCATGTTGCAAGTCTCCAAATGGTAACCTAACCCATTTTGGAACTTTCACATGTAAGGATTTCTTGTTAGTTGCATGTTGTGATTTCTATGTGTAGCTAGGCCACCGCAAAGGTGAGGCTCTTGACCCATGAATCCCCGCCTTATAACAAGGGGGAGCAACGATCTAGGGGGATCTATGTTCAAGGGGGAGCACGTTCGGTCCCGCCTTTTTGAATCGACAAAAGGGGAGAAAGAAAGCAAGAAGCGTGAAGACCATTCAAGTAATGTTAAAGGCTTCATCAAATTACAAGTCAAAGGTCAAGATGCAAGCTACACCAAAGGCGCGCTTTGTCTTCGCTAAGTTTGGTAATTTTATTTGCTTTCGGTTTTTATTTGTCATCATAAAAAAGGGGGAGATTGTTGAGGCAATGATCAAGATCTCTTTATGTTTTAATGATGACAAATAAACCATCGAAACACATAGAATAACAAACGTTAGCTCAAAATCGCCGGAGCCAATGTCTGCTCCTGGCGCGCTGCCCGCGCGTCAACGCGTGGGTGACGCACCAGGAGTCTGTATGGTTCGTGCCGAATTTTGAAAGTCGGCTTTCCCCTTACCCGAAAAATGTGGATCTTTCAATTCAGGTATGAATATGTTATGTGCTTAATTGAGAACACTCGAAACGAGTTTTGAGACTTGAGAGATCCTACTTTTAAAACACCCATTTACGGGAAAACGCCAACTCATGTTTTCTAACTATCGCCTCTAGCCAAGGCTTTTCTAAACTTAGGGAGCTTGTATATTTCACGTAACATCATGTTGAAGCATCCATATGCTCATATCCCGTGCTTACGTCTTCTCTAATTACGTAACGGGTTTACTCCCTTATTGGTCAAACTAAGTCAAAGGTCACTTTGCGTAAACGCATCCTTTCCCACTTGGGTTATGCTTTACATCAAGGCAAAGCACTTAACTTGTTTGAACCAAGGTATTAGTTGAGAACGTCGAGTCGTGGAAAGTCACGAGATATGAAACTATGGATTCTCGATGTTGTATTACTTGAACTTATAAGTAATCTATGATTTTCTCAACTTATAATTTTAATTGTCTAAACCTTTTTCTTCTTAATGACAATTAGATTATGCCCTAATCCCCTCTTAATCCCATTTATGCAAAAGACAAAACCAATCATATCCAATCATATCCAAATCAAATATTTTCTTACACAATCTCTTACACGATCTCTTACACCCTTACATATTCCCTTATACACTACATCTAAACCATCCATTCCCTTACAACACATCTCAACCCTTTATTTTCAACACATGGGGAATTAGTTGAAACCTTAATAAGGCTCCTCTCATCCAAGCCATTGATTTCAAATTACAACACATCCCAACCCTTCATATCCAACACATGCCAATTGTTTGAATCTCCAAAGAGGATCCATCTCATCCTAGCCATTGAATTCAAATCAAACACATCTCAACCATCCATCCAATCCCTCTTCCCTATATCACCACATGGTTTTGATCCTCACCATCCAATTCAAACCAAAACCATCTCAACCATTGATCCACACTTCTTCCCCAAGCAAAGGAGGCTCTCCTTGATCTCAACCATTGATTTCAAATGAAACCATTTCTCCTTTCCTCCCAAGCAAAGTATATTCCCTTGGAATATCCTTTCTCAACCCTAACCTAGGCATGCTTGATCTTAGCCATTCATTTCAAATGAATTCATCTCAACCATTCACATTCCACACATGCCATATTGTTTGAAAACCAAGGGAGGCTCCCTTTGATCCTAACCATCCAATTCAAACCATTTCATCTCAACCCTCCATCTCATTCTCCCCCCCCCCCAAGCATTGGAATATTCCTTGGCATATTCTTTCTCTCTTTTCTATGCCATGAGAGGAGATACACTTCTACCCCTTCCAAATTACCTTATCTACACTTTAAACCCTTGGTAATTTGGTTTCTCATTAAACACTTTACAAAACATTTTCCAAATTGGCTATTTGAGTTGGAAAACCTTAGAATGATTAATGTTAAGGTTTAGTGTGAAGTACAATTGGGGTTTTAGCAAGGATTGGTATTTATAAGATCCAAACACCCAACACTTGGGAAAGTTTACAGAAGCCTGGCGCGCTGCCCGCGCGCTGACGCGCGGGTGACGCGCCGAGCTCGGTAAAATTTCCCAAGTTTGGGTTCTTGGCCTATAAATACCACCCTTTTCTCTTGTACTCCTCACCTCTTGCCATTATTCTTTCTCTCTAGATTCTTTCTCTCTAAATACTCTCAACTCTTTCTATCTCTAATCTTGTGTTCTTGATTTTCATACTAGCATCTTTGAAAGAACACATATCTTTGCAAGGGAAGAATCACAAGAACCTAATCCACTCTTGTGATTGTGTCGAGGGTCTTCTTTCTTATACCCTTTCTATTACAATCGAGTCTCTAGGTTAGGTTAGGGCTTGGTTGAACAAACGTATATTCATTCATTCAATTGTTTGTAAGGGAAGTCTTGTGTCTTGGTGACCAAGCCTAGATCATTGGGGATCTAGTTGGGGTTTGATACTTCTGGGTGGAAGTCTTTGTAGTGATCTTTGTGATCCATAGGTGAAGTCGAATCGCGAGATTCTTTTGGGTGGTTTCCGAGGGCGGAATACCGTGGGAGTAACTCCTTCTTTGTGAGCATCGATATTGGTGAATATTGGTGGAGTGAATTGTAACGGTTTGTAGTCCACCGAAAGGATTATACTAGTGAATAGTATCGGAGTCGCGGATTCGCAACTGGACGTACGGATGGTATAAACCCCCCATCCCGAACCAGTATATATCGTTGTGTTCTTTACTTGCTTTATATACTTAGGTTGTGTTGGTGGTTGTTGGATTATTGTACAACCAGTAGAAGTTCTCTTTGGCTTAAAGTTTTTAAACATCCAAAAAGCCAAAGAAACCGTATTCACCCCCCTACGGTTCTACAGTTGGTATCAGAGCGGTATACTCAAGTTTTTTAGCGTTAAAGCCTTCCCGAGAAGTCGTTTTAAGTCAAAAACTTCTTTCCCAAAAATCTAAAATCCTAACTAAGGTTTTTGGTAAAGTAGAGTATTGATCCATGACTCAAGAGAACTATGTTGAGGGGTGTTTTATGCAAAGACCACCTTTGCTAGAAACCGATGGGTTTTGCTTTTGGAAAACCTGATTTGAGACCTATGTTAGGTCCAAAGACCTTGATTTGTGGAAAATCATCCAAAATGGCAACTTTGAGTTTATGGTGGAAGACTCGGAAACAAAGTTTTTGGTAAAAAAGCCACACTTGGATCTTAATGATGATGAGAGGAGAAAGCTTGGCAAGAATGATGAAGAAAAGATGTTGATCTATAATGCTCTACCTCGAAGGGAGTTCGAGAGGGTTCAAGTTTGGTTTAAAAATGCGCACATCATTGCGCAAATTGCATGCATTGTTGCATTGTACTTGAAATTTCACATTATGGGGCCTAATGCAAGGGCATCCTAAATTGCATTCGCATTAGACCGCAATTTACCGCATTTGTCTAATGCTAGCAATGGCCGCAATTGTCGCAATCTAGAATTTAGGTCATTTTTATAAAAAAGAAACCATATAAAAGAGATCCAAGCATTTAAATGGGATTTTATAGATAGAACTTGTTAAAAGACGTACAAATAAAACATAATAACGAAAATATAGTATATTGCATTTTCAAATTATTTATTTTACAAATGAATTATTGGCCTAATTTCAATATCCTAGTAACTTATTTCATAACTTTATTGCATTTACTTGGTACTTGAAAGAATACACTACATATAAATAATTTTGTGCTTTTTTTTAATACTAAACGCAATGCATCTAAATTGCGCTCGCATTCACATCGCGCATCACGCATTGGCTTTTGGGACCTTTAGCGCATCGGATCGCAAAACGCAATTTTAAACCAAGGGTTCAAGTTTGCAAGACCGCCAAGGAAATTTGGCACTCCCTCATCATTACTCATCAAGGCAACTCTCAAGTAAAGGATTGCAAGATCGATCTACTCATACAACAATATGAGAAGTTCTCGATCTCGGATGAAGAAACCATTGATAATGGGTACACAAGGTTGAATGCTATTATCAGTAGCCTCACGGCTCTTGATCCTAGCTTCTATAACAAGAACCATGTGAGAAAGTTTCTTCGAGCACTTCTGGTAAAGTGGAGGCCAAAGGTGACGGCCATAGAAGAAGCCAAGAATTTGGCGGAACTACCTCTTGACGAGCTCATTAGAAATCTCAAAGTCTATGAGATGATTCTTGAGAACGACAAGGCGAGTACCAAAGACAAGAAGGAGAAGGTTAAGTCTTTGGCTCTTAAAGCTAAAGTTACTAGTACTCAAACTAGTAATGATAGTGATGGTCAAGAGGATAGCTGTTGATACAAACGTTGGGCGTTCCTAGTTTTGGCTTTTGCTCTCGTACCAATTAGTTCTTAATGCTTGAAACCTGCACACTAAGAAAATAAACAAACACCGTTAGGCTTATCGTGGGATTGTCTCCCACGATTATCCTCCGGCGTGAGAGTAAGTAATCGGTTTTAGGGTTCTCGTAACGAGTTAGGGTTTGTGAATCGTACCTTTAATGAGAATTATGTCATTCCTTATATAGGCGCAGAATCCTTGTAGGTTTTGTGCTCCTTACATTTCGCACGCATGGTGCTTATCCGGTCCAAGGATCCTTATCCGTAAATAGGAGATCCTTATCTAGACCAGAAATAGTTTAGTTGGGCTTGGGTCTACGTGAGCCCAATCCCTTTGATAATGCGGCCCAAGTCATTGTTATACTAGCCCACTCATGGTGGGTTAGGGCCTTAGTAATGTTTATCATTTGGGCTTATGGCCCAAATATATACTATACGTCATTATGTCCCCCCAATCTAGTGTGCGCAGATCATAGCTGCGGATACTAGACTATTGAGAGCAACGGTAAGTGTGGCGGGAAAAGTAACCGCCCAATATTGAGGAGTATGTATCTAGTCTAAAATATTCCCAAAAATGCCTAGGGAAACGAGGAGTGTGTCCACGTGTATTTTGGGAAATGGGAAAAAGTGAATGTACCCGATCGTCTTCTAGCCACACGATTAGGATAGTGGGTTCCACGTGGCTAACATGCTAGGGTTTAACCCTATATAAACATCGCCTCCCATTTACTGAAGACCACACACTAAAAACATACTTCTGCCATTTTCATATTTCTTCAAAGCATTTTTCAAAGAAAGAAACTATTTTATTAGGTAACCGCGAAAACGTGCTTCTATTATTCTCTTAGAAATGGTTCGCCAATTACACGAGTTTCCATCTGAAATGGATGAGGATAAAATGCGTCAGTTCTCCTCGGATTATTTCATTCCTCTTGACGTGCATCCGGTTGTACCGGAGGCAAACGCGTGCATCGCGGATTTCCCTGAGGGAAAAATAAGGTTATATACGCGCTTCTTCGAGTATGAGAACCAGCGCGTACCCATATCCACATTCTTGAGCAATGTGCTCAACCACTACCGCCTTCACATTTCCCAGCTGCACTGTATAGGTGCGGCAAAAGTATCCAATTTTGAAATAAACTGTCGGTTGCTTGCTGTCAACCCGACTGTTGACCTATTCCGTGCGTTTTATCGCACAACGTGGTCACATGGATGGGTATCTTTCGCGAAGCGCGGTGGACGCCTTCAGTGTTATACGGAGAAGGTGGATTCTCTTAGAGATTGGAGGGAAAATTTTTTCTGGGTAGATGATAGAGTATTTCCCTCGCCTTTTGAGTTTTATACTCAAGAGACATTGCCAAGGGATGGGCGCCCCGCACCCGGTTCGTATAGCGCAGAGGATGCGGATACGATTGATGCCAACCGCATCCCCATTAACCCCTATCCTGAGGAGTTTTTGGTTCACATGGGGCTGAGTCGCAACTATTTCCATGGTTCTGATGAGGTGCCAACCTTCATTGATGAGAGCGTCCGGGGTGCGTGCTTGTCCCTTTTATTTGTTCGCTTCAAATAATGTAAGTGTTCCTGTATATGTACTTTCAATAACTAATCTATTTTTTTGTTATTTGCTCATGTGTTGCGCAGAGATGGATTTGTTCGCCGTGGTGAAACTTGAGAAGCCGAAGCAGGTGACGGTTGGTGTGCGTCCTCTGAGGGAAAATGAGGGGCCACTTCTAGATACGACTGCTGGGCACCTGACTGTGTTGGCGCAAGCTAGTCCTGAAGATTCACCTCCCTTGCTTGTGACGCCTATGCAGAGCGTGCCACCTACTAGGGAGCCTGCTCATGTGGAGGAGTTACACGCTGAGTCTTCTGACAGCGTGGAGGTGCTGGAGACTGAGATTGTAGCGCAGGGTGTAAAGCGCAAGGGAGAGGCTGATGGTCTGGCACTCCCAAGAGGAGGCGCCATCTTATCACAGATGAAGAGTCATCCGCAGAAGATGACACATCCGCCACTGGCGCGGATAAGGAGACTGCAAAGGCTTCTCCCCTTCTGTAAGTGATATCCATGTTTTCTCTTTCTTCTGATATTTATATTTTTTTTATTACTTGTCGTAATATGCTCTGACCTTCTTCTTGTTCATTGTAGGGACCATGCTGCAGAGGGTGATGCGGCATTTGTGGAAAGCGTGGTCCCTCCTCAGAATGCAAACGTGGAGGAGACAGTGAAGGTGGCTGGAGAGGTATATGCGCAACAGTTATTGGAGGAGCTAGCTGCTGCTGCTGGGCATCACACTGAGTTGGTCACTCAGTTCAAGACGTGGTATGTTGGGGAGAGCAGCAGCCTCGCGCAGAAGCACGAGGACATTACCCTGCTCCACGCGCAGTTAGCTGATGCACGAGGGAGGTAGGGTCCGTCAAGGCGCATGCTGACAAGGTCACTGATGAGAAGTTGACCATGATGGCTGAGTTGCAACATGCACGCGGGGAGCTGCATCAGTTCAAGGCGAACCTTACTTGGGGGGTAAGGTATCTTGAGGAGAAAAAGGCCGAGCACTTTGGCCATATTGATGAATTTCGCGCTCGCATGGAGAAGATGCTGAAGGAGCAGGAGGACAAGCTGCGCGGCCTAAGTATAGAATACGATGAGGAATTATATCCTCATCTTATGTCTACAATCGCTGAGCACAGGTATATTTTGTATATTCCGCAACGTTGTCTTACTATGTATATTAATGTTCCTCTTTGCTTCTAATGCATCCTTTGTTTGCTTGTGTAGGTGGTTGATCAGTCATGGTTTGCGCCTGGCTGCGATGGGTACTTTAGAGTCCCCAGAGGTGTTAGAAACCTTTGGGAAGGTTTTTCAATGCACCGTGGAGCGTGGTAGGGCGCAAGCTATGGAGGAGCTCTATGAGGCGAAGATGCTGACCGTGGCATTGGCTGAGGTGCCCGGCTATAAGGCGGATGCTAATGACGAGCTAGTGAAGGCTATGGAGGGGATGAAGCTGCTTGAGCTTCCACATATTGCGCGGCTGGAGCGCGACCAGGATTACCCTATAAGGTTGATTATGGAGGGGTTAACCCTGGGGAGGCACATCTTGGAGGATGCGGAGGCTCAGCCAGACTTTTTTCTAAAGCCTGATGAGTCGCAGCTGCAGGTTCCAGTTTTTGTGTAGCCGTGTGATATATTGAACCCCTTCGTTCTTGAGAAGGAGGTTCCCCTAAAGGAAGTCTTGGAACTTCATGCGCAGAGGGCGGCCAAGAAAAAAGGTGTTAAGGGAAAAGCCATCCTATGTGGTGTAGGTGCTGCGCATATCCCCAGATCAGATGGAGTTTCGGTCAGCGTGGCGACCGTATCGCCTAAGGATGCGTTACTTTTGAGGAAGCTCCAAGAGGCTGGAAGCTCCGCTGCCCCAGAACATAGTCCTGAGCATCGTCATAGTGTGTAGAGATAGGCTTTTGTAACTTGTATAGCACTTGTATAAATAACAAATTATATCTTTTGTTTGCGTGTTGATGGTATCCATTCTTGAATTGTTATCCTTTGTGTAAAAAGATCAATTAAGATACTCGTTTGGAACCTATATCTAAATTAAGTGCGTGACTTAAAATAAATCATAAGTATGAAAATAGACTTGCATTATTTTTGCAAAGTCTTATTAAATGACCAAGAGTCTTGGCTCATGATTTGCTAATCTTGTATAGTATACGTGATATTGTGTATCCTTCGTGGAATGCGCAAGGAAATCTTACCTCAATGTCTTGAAGGTTAGGCGCTTAGCAAGGATGCGTGATCCAATGTTGATGGGTTTGCAACCCTCTTACTCAACGAGTTAATTAGTAGGTTTACTCATCCTTTCTGCCATCGTGGGTCTTAATTAGAGCATGCACGCCCTGTAGGCAAAATATAAGATAACAATATTGAAACATATAAGAATGTACGCAATAAAGTAAAGTGTTTTATGGAGTTAGCTAGAAACCACAACGTTTTATTAATACTTGCAAGTTTTTGGAAAATAAAAACAATTCCTAATAAAGAAAAGAAAGTTCAACGACAAACAATTATTGGGCACATACTAAAGTGCAAAGTTGTCTGTTTGTGGGCCGTAGCCTTTCCTAAAGATAGCTTCTTTTGAGATTGCAGATATTCCAAGTGCACGCCAGCTCGTGGCCTTCCATATCACGCAACCCGTATGCACCATTACCTAGTGCATCCGTGACCTCATAGGGTCCTTCCCATTTGGGTCCAAGCTTGCCTGTGTCTTCTGCGTGGCTTGCATTATTAGCGCGGTATACAAAGTCTCCTGGCCTAAAAGAAGTGTGTTTGACTTTTGCATCATAATACTGTTTCATTTTTGCTTTAGCCTTTGCTTCGCGTATAGCTGCGCGTTCACGCCTTTCTTCCAGCAAGTCCAAGTCTATGCGCCGCTCCTCGTCATTTGTTGTGACGTTTATCTCTGTTGTGCGTATAGTTGGCATTCCAATTTCAGCTGGTATGACGGCTTCTGTTCCATAGACAAGAGAAAATGGTGTGTCTCCGGTACTGGTTTTGATTGTGGTGCGGTGCGCCCATAAAACATGTGACAACTCGTCCACCCACTTTACTTTGTGTCTGTCAAGGCGCGCTTTTATCCTTTCGCCTAAACTGCGATTCGCGCGTTCGACCAAGCCATTGGTTTGTGGATGTTTTACTGAAGCAAAGTGTTGTGTGATGTTCCATTGTGCACACCAATCTTTGAATGGGTTATCGCAGAATTGTTTCCCGTTATCTGAGATGATTTCCCCAGGTAGTCCGAAGCGACACACAATATTGTCCCACACAAAGCATTTTACTTGGTTGCCAGTGATATTCACCACTGCTTTTGCCTCAATCCACTTTGTAAAGTAGTCTATGGCTACTATGAGGAACTTCAGCCCTCCTGCTGTAACTGGGAAGGGGCCTGCGATGTCGATGCCCCATTTATAGAATGGCCATGGTGAGGTAATGGGGGTTAATTCTTGTTGTGGTTGGCGCGGAAATGGCGTGTGTACTTGGCAACTACTGCATTTATTTATCATATCTCGCGTGTCGCGGTGCATAGTAGGCCAATAATATCCTGACCGCAGAGCGCGCGCCACAACGGACCGTGGCCCCGAGTGCATGCTACATGATCCAGCGTGAATTTCTCGGAGTACATAATCTGATTGAAGAGGTCCAACACATCGGAGCCAAGGTTGTAGGAATGAACGTCGACATAGGATGCCATTTCGCAGTTCAAATCTCTGCGCTGTGCGCCGCACTCTTCGAGCGTCCTTTTGATCTTGTGGTAAGATTCCTTTGTTAATAAATTCAATGATAGGTGTCATCAACGTGGGATCCTATTCTTCTATCACTGTGGATACTTCCATCTCCAAGATTGACTTATTCTTTAGACTTTCTACCAATACTTGTTTTGATAGGTGCGCAAAGCTTGTAGATGCGATCTTGCTAAGCGCGTCAGCTTTCCTGTTGTCTCCTCTAGGTACTTGTTTGATTGTGAACCTATCAAAGCTCTGAATTAAAGACTTCGTTTTTTCAAGGTATTGGATCATATGTTCATCCTTGGCTTCATATTCTCCTAGCACATGGTTAGCTACTAGCCTGGAATCTACGTTTGCCTCTAAGTTGCGTACACCCATTTGAATTGCAATACGCAGTCCAGCGAGTAGGGCTTCGTATTATGCCTCATTGTTTGTGGCTGTGAATTCGAAGCGCAGCGCGTAGGTGAACTTCATTCCTTCTGGATTAGTAAGGATAAGGCCTCTGCCTGATCCATCCATGCATGAGGATCCATCTGTGAATAGAATCCAAGGTTCCTGTAGATCTGTTTTGCTTGTTGAAGTTGGAGTATCGGTATCTGGCTTTTCAACAATAAAGTCAGCTAATATCTGCCCCTTGATTGCAGTGCGTGGTCTATACGAGATGTTATACTCGCTCAACAATACACTCCACTTTTGTAGCCGTCCTGATGCGTCAGGTTTAGAGATAACTTGTTTGATTGGCTGGTCAGTGATCACAGCTATTGGGTGCGCTTGAAAGTATCTGCGCAGTCTTTTAGCTGCGAATACTAGAGCTAAGACCGGCTTTTCCATAGCGCTGTAGTTAGTCTATGTCTTCTTCAATGCTTTGCTTACAAAGTATATGGGTGTCTGGATGGAGTTCCTATCTGTCAATAGTATTGCGCCAACTGCTCCATGGGTTGCAGATAAGTACATGATTAACTCTTCCCCTGGTCGCGGTGCGACAAGTTTGGGGAGTGATGCCAAATGCTGTTTTAGCTGTTGGAAGGCTTCCTCTGCTTCCTTAGTCCAACGAAAGTCTCCTTTTTTTGTGCACTTCGTGGGTGTTTTAAAGAGAGGGAGTGATTTGTCTGCTGACTTAGATAAGAAACGGTTTAGCCCGGCTAGCTTCCCGTTTAATGACTGGACTTCTTTCAGTGTGCGCGGTGAGGGGAGATCGATAACAGCTTTTGTTTTTTTTGGGCAAGGCTTGATACCATCAGGTTCTATTAAGTACGCAAGGAACATGCCTTCTGTCGCGCCAAAGGTGCATTTCTTGGGATTTAACTTCATGTTTATTTTTCCCAATGTTTTGAACGTCTCCTCGATGTCACGCACCAATTCTTCCTCTGTGTGGCTCTTGATAACAAGGTCGTCAACGTAGACTTCCAAGTTTCGACCTACTTGTTTTTCAAAAGCCATGTCCACCAATCGCTGGTATGTTGCGCCTGCGTTTTTTAGGCCAAAAGGCATTTTTGTGTAGCAATAGACCCCTTGACTTGCGTGGAAGGCTGTTTTTTCTTCATCCTCCACTGCCATCTGGATTTAATGGTACCCTTTGTATGTGTCTAGGAAGCATTTAAAAGGATATCCACACAGGGATTCTACCTTCCAGTCTATCTCTGGCAGTGGATAGCAGTCCTGTGGGCATGCTTTATTGAGGTCTGTGAAGTCCACACACATCCTCCAACTGCCATCACTCTTCTTTACCATCACTGGGTTAGAGAGCCAGTCGTGATAGTATACTTCGCGCATAATGCTTGCGTCTACAAGTTTATGTACTTCTTCCAGGATAGCTTTTGCGCGATCTGGGGCCTGGCCGCGCTTCTTCTGTCGTATTGGGGGATATCCTTGTCGGATTTGTAGCTTGTGCTCCATAATAGAGCGTGGCACTCCGGTCATGTGCTTTAGTTCCCACGCAAAGATACTCAGGTTCTTTTGCAAGAGTGCGCACACAGCTGCTTTACCTTTGTCAAATAAAGATCCTCCAATCGATATTTGTTGATTGTTCTGGAATATTCTCCACCTCACTGGTTATTGTGTTGCATTCTTTAGGTGGCACTGTGGTGTTGTAGAGGGTGACAATCCCTCCTTCTACTGGAAATTTGAGCATCCCATGTGCTGTGGATGGTACAGCGCGCATGGATGATATTCCAGGTCTCCCAATGATGCCGTTGTACGGTGAAGGAGACTTGATTATCATGAAATTTATCCACGTTGCTGTAGAGTGTTGTTCATCGCCCACAACTACAAGTAAGCGTAATTGCCCCATAGGCTATATCTTTTCTCCTGTGAACCCAGTCAGTGACGTCGTGGCTGGTATCAACTGACTTTGTATCTCAGGTTGTAGCCTTTTAAAGCAATGTTCATACATAATATCTTTGGATGCTCTTCCATCGATATACATGCGGCGGATGTCATGTCCCCTAGTATGTATCTCAATAGTCAATGGCTCTATTACTGCGTTGACCGCAGCTAGAGTGGGAAAGGATATCTCCTTTTCTGAAGAGAACTTTTGACTGACTTTTTGCTTCGTCTTGCGTTGCCATGACTGTATCATGTAGATGATGTCCGCTTTATCTTTGGGAGGCTCTTTCTTGCCCCTATTCCTTTGCTTGTCCTTCCCTTCTTTAATGTTTTTTACGAGGTGATCCATTCTACCCCCCTTTACTAATTTTTCAATTAGTTGTCGTAGCTGGACACACTCGTTGGTTGTATGGCCCTTTTGGCCGTGGTATTCGCAGTATCCATTCCCTATACGCTTGTCCTCTGCAGTGCGCATTGGTGGAGGTTTTGGGAAGTTTGCGCCTTCTGTTACAAATATTTCCCTCGGAGTCTTTGTGAGAGGGGTATACTTGTCATTATCTCGTCCACTGCGATAATTCTTGCTGCGGTTGCTGCTCTGATCATTGGGTTGTCTCCTAGGCTGTTCTTGTTGCCTATAATTTGAGTAGCCTTTTTTACTGTCCGCAACAGCTGCTTCTCCTTGGATGAAGGATCTTGTGCGCTTCATTAGTTCAACGAAGGTTTGGGGAACCTTGTCGTTTAACTTCCTAATGAGTTCTGGGTTATTGATCCCATTCATGAATCCTGAGATTTTTAGGACTTCGGGACACGCCTTTACGTGTATACACTCATCTTTAAAGCGTTCCATATAAGCGTTGGTTGATTCCCCTTGGCGCTGTTTTACTCTAGCTAGTTCAACAGGGTTTTTAGCGCACTTCTTTCTTTGGGTGAAGTTTAAACGGAATGCTTTTCTCAACTCTTCAAACCCGCCAATGCTCCTTCGTGGAAGCTTGCTAAACCACGTGCGCGCATTCCCTACTAACGTGGAGTTATACATATGGCACCACACAGGTTGTGGCCAATTTTTGATAGTAGCGGCGGATTCGAAATTTTTTAGGTGATCATCAGGATCACCTGTCCCGTCATATGTTTTAACATTAGTGGGCATGCGCCTTTTCTTATGATCAGAGTAGTCACTGATGCGTCTTGTAAAGGCATCAACTTTCTGGCGACGCCACGGAAGAGATATGTCTTCATCTTCTTCCTCGCGACGTCTTCCTCTGGATTTCCAGTGTCCTGTTTCCTTATCCTCGTTGTCCGAGGAGTCACTGGAGGAAGAGTAATCTCTTTTGCGGCGCTTGCGCCGGCTTCCTTCAGAGGAAGAGCTTGAGGGGCTTTCACTTGGGGATATTCTCCTCCTTAATCTGTCGTGAATTCTTTTGCTCCCAGACCTGGAGGAACCTTCGCTTGGTGAATGTTGAGGTCCTAATCTGTCTTGTATCCTTCGACTACCAAGTCTGGAATGAACATTGGTGCGCCTATCGCCGTCTTCATATTCCTCTGAATATTGTGAATCAGATACCGTACCCAGTCTATCATGGATAGTGGTACGTCTTTCGTTATTTTCGTGTCTTCCTCGTCGGTGGCGTGGTGGTGATACTTCACGTTCAGGACCAAAGTTGAGCCTGGCTTGCAGGCTTGTACTTGACCTTCTCCTCTCTTCTTCTTGCATGAGGGCGGTTAGAGTTTCGTAATTTTGGGATACAAAATTACTCAATGTTAGGTCAGGTGCGTCCTCATCCGCTGCAAGAATATCTGCCTCAGTATTGGGCACCCTATCTCGGTTAGGTGCGCCAGGTGGTACAGTGTTGTCCACTATAGGTGCCGTTTGGTGGGGAGTATTGAAGAGGGTGCGCTGAAGTTCTTCAACGCTTGGAACTACTGTTGTGGCTTGGGTAGTCCTTATAGGCAATTCTACCGCTGGGAGAGGTAGGGTTGGTCCCGTTTCTTGGTGACCAGGCGCACTGGTTGTCCCAGAAGCCTGCCTAGAGGTCAAATCTTGTTGGTTCTTCCTCTGGGGGTCACGTGTTTTCTCCAACTGCGGAGTCCGCTGGCTTGAGTTTTTGTTCTTCGTCATTCTAGTTTTTAGTTCTTAGTGTTGGTCCCACGGATGGTGCCACTTGTTGATACAAAAGTTGGGCGTTCCTAGTTTGGGCTCTTGCTCTCGTACCAATTAGTTCTTAATGCTTGAAACCTGCGCACTATGAAAATAAACAAACATCGTTAGGCTTATCGTGGGATTGTCTCCCACGATTATCCTCCGGCGTGAGAGTAAGTAATCGGTTTTAGGGTTCTCGTAAAGAGTTAGGGTTTGTGAATTGTACCTTTAATGAGAATTATGTCATTCCTTATATAGGCGCAGAATCCTTGTAGGTTTCGTGCTCCTTACGCTTCGCACGCATGGTGCTTATCCGGTCCAAGGATCCTTATCCGTAAATAGGAGATCCTTATCTAGACCATAAATAGTTTAGTTGGGCTTGGGTCTACGTGAGCCCAATCCCTTTGATAATGCGGCCCAAGTCATTGTTATACTTGCCCACTCATGGTGGGTTAGGGCCTTAGTAATATTTATCATTTGGGCTTATGGCCCAAATATATACTATACGTCATCAATAGCAATGAAGAAGATGATATGGATGACGAAGAGTATAATCTTATGGCTAAGAACTTTCGGAGGTTCTTTAGGAAAGGTGGTAACATTGGTAGAAGAAATCGGTTTGGAAACCGAGATAATGGTGGAAGGAACAACTTTGGAGGGAACCGAAGTAGTGATAACAACAAGGTTGGTGAAAGCTCGAGACGCACCCAAGGATGCTACAATTGCGGAGAGAAGGGTCATTTCATCAATGAATGCCCTAAGCCTAGGGTGAACAAGGCATTCGTTGGAGGAGCATGGAGTGATAGTGAAGATGAAGACCAACCAACAAATGACGCTACGTGTCTTATGGCTCAAGAAAAATTTGAGGTATCTCTAAACCCTTCCTCTTCTAATAACTTAGATACTATCAATTTGCAAAAGGAGAATGAGGAACTAGTTAAGTTTAATGATAATTTTAGAAAAACCCTTGATAAAGCTCTCAAAGAAAAACGTCTTCTTGAACTAGAAAATATTAAATCTAAAGAAAGGGTTTGTGAACTTGAAAGTAAATTGAAAACACTAGAACATTGCAAAGGGATGATTGAACCTTGTAAAAATTGTGAAATACTCACTCTTGAGGTTAACTCTTTGAATGAAAAGGTGTTGGAACTTCAAAAAGAATCACTAAGCTTTTCAAAATATAAAAAGAGCACAAATGATTTAGAAGAACTAATAAGTCGGGAAAAGGTGTCTCAAGATAAGGGAGGTCTTGGATTTTTTAAACAAGGTACAACCACTCCTATAAGCCTAACAAAACCAATAACATTTGTAAAGGCTAAAGAAAACGAGGCTCCAAAAATCCCCGAGGTTGACGCGCTGGCTAACGCGTCAACGCGCCATCAATGCGCCAGGCCTTTGAGGAAAATTGAATCTCCATTAAACAATGTCATTAAACCAATTACTCCTCAAGCTCCTCTTGCAAGTACTCAAGGTAATCAAGCTCCCATTGCAAGAAGAGAAAATCCAAAACAATTTTCTAACTCAAGCTCTCGCAATGGACTTGGATACCACAACCTCGAGTAAATCATAGATCATTTTTGCCTACACCTAATATGAGATCTTCTACTTCATAAAACCAAAGACCATCTTTTCAAAATAACCAAAGAAGAAATTTCTATAACTATGGTCAAAGGTCTTCTCAATACCAATACAACAATTATCAAAGGAGAGACAACCCCTATTCAAACCAAAACTTCTTTAGACCACAAGCATATCATAACTATAGACCAAGTTATCAAACTCAAAATAACTATCAAAACAATCCTTGGTCCGCCTTTTCTAAATATGGTATTGAGAAATTATGTGTCTTGCTTCAAGACCCAAGAATGTTTAACTTGGGCACTTTAAATACTAACCAAAATGGACCCAAGAAACAATGGGTACCAAAAGCATGAGTTGTACTTTTGTTGTAGGTTTGCCTCAAAAGTGATCTACAACCGGATGAGTAGGTAGTGGATAGTGGTTGCACTAAACACATGACCGGGAATAGAAGATTGTTCACATCATACACGGCGTATAATGGCAATCAAGTCATTTTTGGAAGCAAACTTAACGGCAAAATTGTCGGCAAAGGTAATATCCTTCATGACTCCATAGAAATCTCCAATTTTGAGCATGTTAGGAGTCTAAGTTTTAATTTGATTAGTGTAAGTCAATTATGTGATGATGATTGTGAGGTCAAATTTACTAAGGTAGATTGCACTATTAGTAAAAATGGTGTTGTGTTAGCAAAAGGTCATAGGAGAAATAACTTATATACATGCAAGTTGGGTGATAACTCTAAGCAACACATATGTCTTACGTCCATGGTGGACAACTCAACGCTTTAGCATAGGAGGTTAGGTCACGCCAATATGAGGTTAGTCCAAAATCTAGCTTCTAACGAGCTAGTACGGAATTTACCATGTAACACCCCGAAATTTGATAAGCAGCGAAAGTCTAATCGGGGTCATTACAGTTTAGTACACAGTCATACTCATAGAAAACAATTCAAAAGATAGTCAATATCATTCCATGAAAACTCAAATATTCAGAGTTACAAACATTTTTCCAAAATGTTAATTGTTTAGCAAAAGAAGTGATGAGTTTGTAAAGAATGATATAATTATTGAAATCAAAGGGAGGTCCTGTGCCCTTTTGCCAGCTCCGTGCCGCCATGCTTGCTAGTTTCCTGAGATAAACATGCTTAAAAAGTAAACACAAAGGTTGAGTGAATCCATAGTAGTTTAAATAGTAATAGTGTGAACACAAGTCAAGCATTTGAAATAAACAAGCCAAGATAGATAGGTTTTGACTAAACTGGTGTAATATTGCTCCTAAGCCTCACGAAACGCAAGCCTTAACATTGATTTGACATATCATAAAGATAATAACAATCATCTACATCACAGCGGATGTAAATGACAAGGGGCCCTCGGTGACAGGAAATGTGCCAAATTTCCATAATACCTCGAATATAGCACACCTCCTGCCAAGTGATCACCTTGACAGAGGCGGGCTGCCATTCCAATAGATCTATCAACTATATTCGCGCTCACTCGCAAGTGATTAAGGTTCGTGATATGAGGGACTTGTAGCACAGGTGTCAACTTAGGCAATATCAGGTGATAACAGCATACAGAAAAATACTTGTGTTCGATTTATAGCATGTATCTCCCCACGGGGTTTAAAAACAATTAAAAATGTGGGACCATGAACTCGCCTAACATGTGTATGTGAATCACAACGGTGCTCAAAAGTGATGGTGTACTGCTATGTCTAGCAATGAAATTCCTCCGACTTGCGACCTAAATAATACATAGTGATCGGTGTTTTAGATTCGTTTCGTAGATGACATGTGATATGTCATGTGCACGGTGATATCCATTCGGGTGTCTTAATATATAACTTCACATAGTTATTTGTAACGTTATTTCAAAACGGTGTCTATTAAATATTAATTCGTTTGTGAAAATAATATCATTTAGTAAAAATATTTATAATTAAATATTTTTAGTAAAACTACATATTTAATTCAAAGTTACAAAGTATATACAAAATTAAATTATACAAAATTGTTAATTAATAAAATATTTACTTTTAGAAAAGTACACTTTTTACCCCTTGGTCAAAAATAATTTCCTTTTAGTCCTTTTGTACTTTTTACACTTTATTCCCCAAACTTTTGAAAAATACATTTTCCACCCTCAACTTCTTATTAGAAATAGGTATTGTCAAATTTAATTCGAAGGTTTGTGATTTTGACAGTTTTAGTCCCTTAACGGAAACTTTTGCAAAAATAGTTCTTGGTTTAGTTTTTGAAAAACAAACTTTTTGTTACAACAAAAGTAGTGTTTATAACTTGTAAAAATCCTAAAAATCGGTTTTTATGCCTCTCGTTATTTTTCAAGTTTTTGAACCAAAAATCTCATTTGAAAGATTTAATGGGCTCGTTAGCCCAATCTAGGCCCAAGTGGCATTTTACTTGCTTGAAAACATAGCTCGACTAGGATTTGGTTTTGTTTACGTAGTACAAGATCGTGTATGGTTTGCATGTTAAGTAGGTTTGGTTAAGCATAAGTAGAAGAATTAGAGTATCGAAAAATATACACATGTAGTACGTGTAAAAACGAAACGGTGAGCCCGTTCCAAAGAGGTGTCGAGGCGTGTTAGCTTGTGTTAGTGTCTCATGTGCTTAATTAGTTTAAGTTTTTAGTCGACATTTGATTAGGTGTTCTCAATGTGACGAGTATAACGTGCAATGCATGATTGATTTATGTATGAATTGAAAAGAGACAAAGTACTTACAACACCAAAGATGGTGGGGAGGCTTCGTGTGACCAAACAAGAGAAACGAGCAAACTAACACCCTTCGAATAGTGACCCTTGCTCCAATAATTGCTACCCAACTCGCTCTTAACTCAAAATCTTAGCTTGTGTGCCTCTTGGTTCCTCTCGACAGCAACAAGAAAGAAAAGCACTAGAGTGTTTATGATTTGGAAATTTGGTGGAACTTGAGTGTGTGTGAAAACTAGCATTAAATGTGATTTATATATGAGGTCTTGGGTGGTTCGAATGTCCCTAAAGACACAACACCGACTTGTGGTCTCTTCTTCTCTCGACAACCTTGTCTAGTTTCCAAAGGCATTGTCAAATCGAGTTGGTAATAGTTTAGGTGCTATGGTTGCATTTTAAAGTGGTTTAGTACAAGGATTGGAGGCATGCTTGTGCACTAGGTAGACTTGACTAAGTTGTGTTGATGGTTTAAGAAACATATAATCCAATGGGTAAAAGAGACTTAGTGTGTATAATCCGAACGACCAAAGGTTTGACGGCTCCATGGTGGCTCGATGTCGCATGGATCAAAGTCAATGGAGGGGGTTGCATGTTTGTGTCTTGTGAATAGGAGACATGGACTCAAAAAAAAAAAAAAAAAAAAAAAAAAAAAAAAAAAAAAAAAAAAAAAAACGTGTGTAGTATCATGAAGACAAAGGAGTTGGTTTCTCTTTTGTTTTCGTGTGGCATGATACGCAAAGGAAAAGGAGACAAACGAGCCATGTGGGCTTGTGGAAATTCGGCCCAAAATGAATCAAGGAAAAAGAAAATGTGTGGGCTTGTGAGGGTGTTTCGGCCCAAGTGTCTCAAAGAAAGAAAAAAATCCGTGTGGGCTTGTGGTCGGCCCAAAAATGACGGGGTGTCGGTGATTTGTAAGATTGTGAATTTAATTTTGGTGTCGGTGTCGGTTTGTGAAAACCATAAATATATAAACGGTTTTGCCCTACGTATATATATATGCTCATATTTACATAGTGTTAATAAATTTGTACTAATTAATATATACATATCATTATATATATATTAATAATATTTCGGTATCCAAAATGGGGTGTCGGGTCGCAAGTGGGAGTTACAGGTGTTTAACCTCATTGGGTGGTATCCAAGAGTGACATTCGAGTGATATCGGGTGACAAAACATAATCGGGTGTCAAACAAACGGTGATCAAAACAATCGGGTGTCAAATAAACAGTGTCTCATATAAAAATTTCAAATTGACCCGCAAAAATGGCTTAGTTTAGAATAGTGTCGATAATTAGCATTAATAAATGACCTGGGATTTTACGGTGTATTACATACCAAAGTTGAGCTTTGAAAGGCATTTTTGTGACACATGTCTAGGGAGTCAAGGACAAACCAATAATAGGAATAAAAAGGAAGTGACAACTAGTAAAGTTTTAGAATTAATTCATTTGGATTTGTATGGTCCATCTCCGATCCAAAGTTATGGAGGTAACTTCTACACTTTAATGATCATAGATGATTATTCAAATTACACTTGGATATTATTCTTAGACAACAAGGATGGTGTTTTGAATAAATTCAACATTTGAGAAAGAAACTTGAAAACCGACTTGATTGTTCAATTGTTTCAATTAAAACAAATCATAGTAGCAAATTTGATAAAATGCAATTTGGAACCTTTTGTGAACAACATGGAATATCTTATAACTTATCGGGCCCGTTCACTTCTCAATCGCATGAGATTGTTGAAAGAACACATCGTAAGTTAAGAAAGATGAGTCGTGCAATGCTTGACGAGCAATCCATCCCACAAAAGTTTTTGTGTCATGCCCTAGATACCGCTTGCTACATTTTTAATAGAGTCTACATAAGAAAGGTAATTAATAAAACACCTTATGAAATACTTAGGAATAGAAAACCATCACTAGAGTATTTTAGAGTATTTGGTTGCAAAGTATTCATACTTAACACCAAAGAATATCTCACCAAATTCGACCCAAAGTCGTATGAAGGTGTGTTCCTAAGATACTCTCAAAATAGTAAAGCATACTTAGTGCTTATGATGAAGCGAAAAGTGTACCGCTTTTAGGGGGTCATTTAAGCCCTAAATCGTGATTATTTGATCAAATATTGCCCTAAATCGTTCCTTTTGGGACGTAATTTCTGGAATATGAAGCATTTTAGAGCTTTTTGGACGTTTTTATGCTCAAGAATGAAGAAAACGAGAAAATCAATAATCAATGCTAGAAACAGTACATGACGGCGTCAAGCTCTACAAGGTGACGCCATCACTCATGGATCAAGAGATGGATATGTTGCTTTGAGCTTGACGGGCCAGAGAAGGAATTTGGGATTTAACACGAGACGGCGTCACGTAGGGCGTCATATGTATCACCTATTACAAGAAAGCGAGACGCTCCAGAGAATAATCAAAGGAGACGGCGTCATGGATGAACTTGAAGACGTCAGAAGTCATAAGGTGATGACGTCAAGTGTATCTGATGGAAGGCCATCACGTGTTAAATAGTCACAACTTGCGCGCGAAGTAGTTGACACTGTTTTGGCCATAACTTTTGCATACAAACTCAGATTTGAACGATTCAAAAAATGAAACGATCGGGACGAAAAAATCTTTGATTTGGTGAAAAATGGTTGTGACGCCGTCACTCTTAAGAAACATGATCAGAGGTGTACTATGATTTAATGGTTGTATTTAATGCATAAGTGAATTCTAATGATCCCATGTTGGGAGCTTTTAACGGCTCGACATAGGAGTGAAGTAGGATCTTATAGAGTTAGGGAATATTGTACACGGCCCTACGAATGGTATTAAGGAATACAACCCGTCAATTAAAACAAGGATGTGACAATTCAATAGGTAGAATTGGAGCTAGCAAGGAGTAATACATCATAGGTAGATATGCTTCACTTCCCTTGTAGAACCCTAGTTTACTTTTCTTGTTAATTAGTTTAATTAGTAGCTGTTGGGTTAGTTGATTAGCAACTAATTCCGCCCACTCTTCCAATACCCGATATTTTTACCTGCTTTTCATAAAATATGAAAAACACAAAAAGAATCATCCTTCACCTTTAGGCCTAGTTAGATTAATTTCAATCCTACCGACACAATTCCTGAGTTGAACGATCAATCCCCCGGTACTTGTCACTATACTATACTACAACGATCAGGTACATTACCTGGTGTGGGTTGTAAGCTTCTCAAGATCCCTTGAGAGGTAAAACCTGTTGCGAGGGCGCAATTCCCACGTATCAAGTTTTTGGCGCCGTTGCCGGGGAATAGTTATTGCTTAGGTTGGAATTTATTTTGATTAGGTCTACTCATTAGATTCCTTTTTAGTGAGATTTCTATTTTCTTTTTATTAGCTTTCTTGTAGTCTATCTTTTTCTTTGTGCCCTTTGCTTGTAAAACCATTTTCAATTGTCACTATGGCGGACGAAATCCCATTTAGATCACTAACAATGGAGGAACAATTATATTTCACTAATAGATTTGCTTCCTATCATTCCAATGAATTTTTGCGTGATCTTCGAAATATCCAAGAGGATTTGGGGGTAAAGTTAGATGGGTTTGATGAATTTTATGCATTGATTGGCTCCAAACGGTCAACCTAAATTGACCAAGGGATGGTCTACTAGGTCAAACAGCTTAAGAGTCAATGCTCCGCGGAAGTATAGTGTTTCCCCGGGTCGTTATGTCCCGACGAGGTGTGATAGTTATCAAACGGGTTTGTGATCGGGTGAATTTGGACGGAAAGGGTTTGAGTTTGATTAAACTAAGGAATTTACAAGGAAGTAGCTTAAATAAGCCATTTGAACAAGACTGTAAAAGTAGAAAAACCAGAAACGATTTAAACCTAAAAACGTGTACGTTCTATTTAAATTTACGCGAACGTACGAAATAAAAAGTGAAAACTGAAATCTGAAAACCCCCAGGGGGTGAAAATGAATTTTTTACAAACCTAAGGTTAAAAGAAAATTTTTAGAAAAAGAAAATGTATTTTTACACTAATTAATTATTTATTATTAATTAATTACTTATTAATACTAATTATTAATATTTAAAATACTTAAATACAATATAATATTAATTTAATACTAAAAAAATGAAAATAAAATTTCTAAAATTATAAAATAACTAAAAACTAGTTTTAAAATTAAAAATAAGTATTTTTGTCTTTTTGTGATTTTTCTATTAATTAATTACTAATTAATTATTATTTACCTAATTAAATTATTTTAAATTATTAAAAATAGAAAATGAACAGTAAAAATTCTAGAAAATTCCTAAAATTATATTATATTATATAAAATCTAGGAAAAATATAAAAACTAGGTCTTACTTAATAAAAACTAATTATGCTATTTAAAACTTAATTATTAATTAATTATTAATAAAACTAATATTAATTCTAATTAATACTAAATGACAAAATAAAAATCTGAGAAATTTACTAAAATTACTTTAATATAAAAGGTAATTAATAAAAATATAAAAAAGCTAAGTGCTTAACAAAAATTTAAAAATGAAAATTAAAATTTAAATTACATTAAATAGAAACTATCACTTAAAATTAAATTGTTTTTTCTGGATTTTTCTTTTACAAATCTATTTTAGACCTAAAAACAAACACTTTTTGTGAAAACAACTTTTTTATAAATCAAAAATAAGCATTGTGGACACAATAAGCCATGACAGTTGACTTTAGTTGACTGTGGTGGGCGAAAGCTAGAAATAAGCTCATGTGGGGCCCACAAGGGATGATTCTGGTTTACTTGAGTTACTTGGTCATGTTTAAGCAGGATTTGAACAAATAAGCTCACAGGATAAGCTTATAAGCCAAAATAAGCTCATCCACAAACCAAATATCACTCAGAAATGGGACAGAATTGAGGGTTGAATCCAAGTGGGGTCCACAGATCCTATGGTCAAACTAAAGGTCAATGTTGAGAGAGGGGTAGGAGGGGGTTGAAAGAATCAAAAATTGGGCAATGGGGACCACTATGGTAGCCAGAAACCACCACCAAAGGTGGTGGTGTGGGATGGTGCCTGCTGATGCAGGGGAACCACCTGCCCTGCAGGTGACTTTGGGGCTCAGTGGGGCCCACAATAAAAATCCTAAAAATATAACAATTGTGAGAACTTGAAGACTAGCTGTGGGGCTATCACTAGGATCAAGTTTCAACCCCTAAATCATTGCACAAAATTCTAATTAAATCTTTGAAAAAATGGAAAATCTGAGGAAGATGAAACTTGACTTTTTGTGAAAACATGATAAATTGACTTTGGTGAGATTCTAATCTATCTTACTGATTATAAAAGTTGTATTAGACTAAAATAAGATTAAACTAAGCATTAACAACTAGTTATGAATGGAATTGATGATGTTGCTACCCCTAATCTCGTAACAGTGGACTGCTATGGTGCAATCTTGATGATTTTGACTTTCTATCACAAAACCTCTAGATTTTAAGACTTCACTGTCCTAATACAACCTAGTGTGACTAATGACAAAAGAAATTAATCAATGAAACATAGGACACAGTGGTGAAGACTACTATTCCAAACACTCCTTAAAAAGGCTCAAGATGTGATTTTCAAACAAGCTCACTGATTAAGACCATGGAATTGAATCAAAACAACATACATCAGTATAATAAGCTTGAACTAACACAGAAACAATGGTAATAACATCAAAAGCTCAATGATCATGATTATGCTAATTGTGACTGAAAATGAAAATACTAAGTAGTTATGGAGACTGATTAACAAGCATGGTATTATAAGCAATAAAATGACTACCCAACACCAAATAAGCACAAAGGAACAGATGAGTAGCAAATAAACCCAGCTACAGTGCAAATGAAGAAACTTGAGTTAAGGGCTTACAAATTGATTTTGGCTGAGAACAAATAACCAAACCAGTAGAACGCAACCTAATGCCTCCTAAAAGGCTCTAAACCAGTTTCCATCCTTCACTGCTTCTCTTTATTTTTGATTTTTCTTTTTCTTGTTTTTCACTATTTTTGTGATTTTCTAGTAAACTGCATTAAACCCTTTTCAAAAGCTTTGAAAGCTTTTGAAAGCTTAAATGTAACTGAAATAGGCTTAAAAGAACAAGATATAACACATTCAACAAGATTTAAGCAAAGTTGTCAATTTAACTTAAAAAGTGCTAAATCTGAATTGAAACCTGGAAATTGGAATTGATATTAAAAACAATTGATATTACACTAAAATTGCTGAATACAATCTTTGAAAGATTAAAATTACACTAAAGCTTGGAAAATTACTTAGGTCGACATGAAAATAAACTAAGTAAACTACACTACACTACACATCTCTCCTTTCTTCCATTTTTCTCATTTATATATGCCCTGGAGTGCTTCATTGACTTTCCCACATCTCATGGACCCTTGGATTAGCTTCCATCAATCATAGCCATTGATATTGAATTTGGCGGGAAAATTTAGGTTTGGCAGTTGGTGTTTGAGTGTAGGTTTCTTGAAACAATTAATGCTTCTTGGATGGTTGTGGTTTGGAAGGGGGGACAAGGTGTGGGAGTGATGAGCTGGAGGAGGGGGGTGGAGTGTTGGATGAGTAGTAGCAGGGATCAAGTGGAGAGTGGGAGGGAGATGGTCAAAGATGGGGTTTGACTTTGGGGCTATTAAATAAAAACGGGGTGTTTATTAGTGGTGTATGGGCTGGTAAGGTGATTGGGCTAGGGTGGATTGTTTGTTTTGGGTTTGGTTTGGTATTGGATAAATCAAAGGGTCCGTTTGGTAGTGTTAATAAAACATCACAAGGACCAAATTTGTAATTATTCTGAAATTAAGCAGCTGATTCTGCCAAATTGCCAAACTTGTTATAAGGGTAAAATACACCAACTTTCAATAGTCCAAGGTTTTAAAAATATAATTTTCACTTTTGGTCCTTCAAGGACTAAAATTGCCAAATGTTGAAACTTAAGGGGTTAAATTGCAATTTCATGAAAACTTTTATCCAAGGATCAATATTGAATATTTTTAAATTTCCAAGGACTAAAAATGGTTTTTCATCCAAAAATATCCCACCAGGGACCAATTCTGTCAATGTTTGAAACTCCAGGGACCAAAACTGTAAATAACTTTTCAAATTTTTCACCAAAGGACTAAATATGATAACTTATGATTTCAAAAGGACCTTTGGTGACTTTTCTTTCCAAATAAGTGCTCAGGGACTATTTTTGCCAATTTTTGAAAGTTGGGGGACTGAAACTGCCAATTTTGCAAACTTTGTACGTTTTTCATCTGTTTTTGCTCATTTTGCATATAAAACATATAAAACATAATTTTCAAATATTTTTAGTATTTTGATGCATTTCTGAGTGTTTTTGTATGTTTTGCAGTTCAGATTTGACCAAAAATGATGAGTGTTTGAGCACTCATCAATCCCCCACACTAAACTATTGCTAGTCCCTAGCAATAAACTGTTTTGAAAACTCAATGGATTTTAAACTCTTTACCAAAAGCCATCACTTCTGGAGTAGCCAGATGTAAGAATTGTGGTCCACCTAATAACCGTGTGATTTTGAGCAAACCACCAGCTGTCAACGGATTTGATTAGTCTTTACCAAAAGCCGTTTGCTTCTGGACTAGCCAACTCTTGATGGACAAGTCAACATCTTGGTGAGCTGATTACCAATTATGGATTTTCCAATGCCTTTACCACAAGCCATAATCTTGTGGGCTAGCCAACTCATTCGCTTTATGGGATATGGCGAGTTGAGGTACCATACAATTTTGGGGAAATTGCAAGCCGTAAACGGATTTGATATATCTTTACCAAGAGCTGTTTGCTCCTGAATTAGCCAATCCCTTTGTCGGTTAGACATGGCGGACTGATTACCACAAAAATTTTGAACTTTAGTGAAAAATTTTAAAAAATTTTTGAAATTTTGGCAAAAAACGGGGGTATAAGATAGTAAAACGTGATAAAATTCGCTAGAATAACGAAATACCCCCCCCCCCCCACACACACACACACACTTAGAATGAATATTGTCCTCAATATTCAAAGTCCCGGCTATTGTGCCGACTCTTTGAACGTAAAAGGGTAACATTACAAGCTAAGCGTGGAAAACACCATTTTGTTTTTCACTTTTGTAATCATAGCATGGGTAACTCCCCCACACTTAGGATGAAAACCCTAAGTACATGCTACTGTTTTTGTTTACCGAGTCGCTAGCTTGACTCGACCCCGAATTCATTTGTCCTTGGGGAAGCATGATGTGGAAGAAACAATCTCAATCGGACTTTCATTCAAGATGTTTGGACAAACATTTGAAGCACGTGAAAGTTCCACACCGATGAGATAAGTACCCAACTTAAGATAGTATAAACTAAAAGCGGTGATGCCGGGGTCAAATATAACGTCTTCATTCCCGAAGGAATGAAGAACAGGAGAAGTCACCCTGTAGGTGAAGAAAGGAAGAAAGATCTTGATGACAATCAAGATTGATTCATCATCATCAGAAAGAGAATTCATGATTAGTGTATCATGAATCTCATCGTTTAGGCTTGTATGATCTAGAAAAATTATGGGTGGGAGGGTTGGGATTTTGATATCAATAAAATTCTCAAGGTTGAGAATATTTCCCTCCAGAATACAAAGATCAACTTTGTCAAGATCAAAGTGAAAGTTATCATACTCCGGTGGAGATATGATATGAGTGAGTTCACCGGAGAACTCCACAAAGGTGAATGAATCATATTCGGGGAGAGAAATTTGAGAATGAGAAGTGGTACTGCCACTAATCTTCTCTCCCATATGATCAAAAGTAAAGGCTTCAAACTCCGGAATAGTATCATCGGAGAAAATGTCACTATCCTTAATGGGGATAGGAGATGAAATAGGTTTCTCTTTGAAAGCCTCGATTTTAGAAATGAGGAGATCGACATTCAATAATGTTGCACGAAGCGCTTCATCCTTGATTTCAGTGTCAATCTCATCATTCTCTTCTTCTAAGCTAACTAGCTCGGATGGTAATTCTTCCATAAAAACGATGTCTCCACAAGATAACGAATCCTCATCAGTAGAATCGGAGAACATCTCAACATGATCAGTCAGGAAGACCAGAGGAGGAGGGATATCACACAAATGATCAAGAATTCCTTGTGACTCTCTTGGGATTGGGACAAGGTCCTCAACACTAGACTTTATGAATTCGTCCGATTCCTTATCGGGAATAGTGTCAAGATGCTCGTCCCCCATGATCAAAGAGTGAGTGGGAACCTCGGGTGTGATAAGAGTGGGTTGAGATGGAATCTCAACTGATGGAATCTCATCTGATGAACCTGATGAATCTTTATAAAATTCAAGGATATCAAGTGTATCCTCATCATCACTGTCATCAGGAATGAAATGGAATCGAGAGCTAGATCTGGCTGCTTTTTCTTTTGCAATTGATTCCCTAATAGATCGTTCATAAGCATCTTGGGAATTTATTTTAGCAGCCTGTTCGTCAGCTAACAATTCTTCCATCGATTTTTGGTTTGGATTATCTGGGGTATGTGTAATTCCTTTCAAGTCTTTCACTAAATCCAAAAGATCAAGGAGAAGACTTTGAGGAATTGGTGGAGATGGAGGTTCGTCATAATACGATGTGTCAAAAGTGTTACAAGGAAATGGGTTCCTCGTTTGACAATCGGAGCTGAAGTGTGGACCTCCACAGTGATCACAACAGTAAAACTGATGTGGCTATGAGTCGTATGTGCTAAAGTTATAATCGTTATCAGGAAACTGCTCATAGACAAGCGTGTTTCCTGATTGACAATCAGAACTGTAGTGTGAACCACCACAGTACTCACAACAGTAAAACTGCTGAGACTCATGGTGTGGTAGCTGAGGGAATAAATCAGTCGTGTCATGGTAGGAATAGGGATCTTGGTTATAGACAGACCCGTTTCCTGACTCTACCATGCCACAACCGGGGCAATCACCACCATTATAAGAACTACCACACCACTGGCTAACCAGAAAGTGTGGATGAGACATAGAAAGAATCAAATGTGTATAGAGGGGTAGGGATGAAGAATCAAAGATGTGAGAGGGTAAAGGTGAATATTTTTGGGTTTTTGGATAAACATTTTGTACAAATAGGAAAGAAAATATTTTTGTGTTTTTTGTGTTCGTTGAAAACTGATTTTAAAATGTTTTCGTGAACTGTTTTGTTTTTATATGAAAATAAGAAGATAATATGAACAAGGGTGGTAAATATACAATGGATGTATATCCCGATTCACTAATCTGAAAACCATTTAGAAAAACGCGCACGACCTCCCCGGCAGCGGCGCCAAAAATTGATTGGCTCCAAACGGTCAACCTAAATTGACCAAGGGATGGTCTACTAGGTCAAACAGCTTAAGAGTCAATGCTCCGCGGAAGTATAGTGTTTCCCCGGGTCGTTATGTCCCGACGAGGTGTGATGGTTATCAAACGGGTTTGTGATCGGGTGAATTTGGACGGAAAGGGTTTGAGTTTGATTAAACTAAGGAATTTACAAGCAAATAGCTTAAATAAACCATTTGAACAAAACTGTAAAAGTAGAAAAACCATAAACGATTTAAACCTAAAATCGTGTACGTTCTTTTTAAATTTACGCGAACGTACGAAATAAAAAGTGAAAACTGAAATCTGAAAACCCCCAGGGGGTGAAAATGACTTTTTTACAAACCTAAGGTTAAAAGAAAATTTTTAGAAAAAGAAAATGTATTTTAACACTAATTAATTATTTATTATTAATTAATTACTTATTAATACTAATTATTAATATTTAAAATACTTAAATACAATATAATATTAATTTAATACTAGAAAAATGAAAATAAAATTTCTAAAATTATAAAATAACTAAAAACTAGTTTTAAAATTAAAAATAAGTATTTTTGTCTTTTTGTGATTTTTCTATTAATTAATTACTAATTAATTATTAATTACCTAATTAAACTATTTTAAATTATTAAAAATAGAAAATGAATAGTAGAAATTCTAGAAAAATCCCTAAAATTATATTATATTATATAAAAGATAGGAAAAATATAAAAACTAGGTCTTACTTAATAAAAACTAATTATGCTATTTAAAACTTAATTATTGATTAATTATTAATAAAACTAATATTAATACTAAATGACAAAATAAAAATATAAAAAAGCTAAGTGCTTAACAAAAATTTAAAAATGAAAATTAAAATTTAAATTACATTAAATAGAAACTATGACTTAAAATTAAATTGTTTTTTCTGGATTTTTCATTTACAAATCTATTTTAGACCTAAAAACAAACACTTTTTGTGAAAACAACTTTTTTATAAATCAAAAATAAGCATTGTGGACACAATAAGCCATGACAGTTGACTTTAGTTGACTGTGGTGGGCAAAAGCTAGAAATAAGCTCATGTGGGGCCCACAAGGGGTGATTCTGGTTTACTTGAGTTACTTGGTCATGTTTAAGCAGGATTTGAACAAATAAGCTCACATGATAAGCTTATAATCCAAAATAAGCTAATCCACAAACCAAATATCACTCAGAAATGGGACAGAATTGAGGGTTGAATCCAAGTGGGGTCCACAGATCCTATGGTCAAACTAAAGGTCAATGTTGAGAGAGGGGTAGGAGGGGGTTGAAAGAATCAAAAATTGGGCAATGGGGACCACTATGGTGGCCTGAAACCACCACCAAAGGTGGTGGTGTGGGATGGTGCCTGCTGATGCAGGGGAACCACCTGCCCTGCAGGTGACTTTGGGGCTCAGTGGGGCCCACAATAAAAATCCTAAAAATATAACAATTGTGAGAACTTGAAGACTAGCTGGGGGGCTATCACTAGGATCAAGTTTCAACCCCTAAATCATTGCACAAAATTCTAATTAAATCTTTGAAAAAATGGAAAATTTGAGGAAGATGAAACTTGACTTTTTGTGAAAACATGATAAATTGACTTTGGTGAGATTCTAATCTATCTTACTGATTATAAAAGTTGTATTAGACTAAAATAAGATTAAACTAAGCATTAACAACTAGTTATGAATGGAATTGATGATGTTGCTACCCCTAATCTCATAACAGTGGACTGCTATGGTGCAATCTTGATGATTTTGACTTTCTATCACAAAACCTCTGGATTTTAAGACTTCACTGTCCTAATACAACCTAGTGTGACTAATGATAAAAGAAATTAATCAATGAAACATAGGACACAGTGGTGAAGACTACTATTCCAAACACTCCTTAAAAAGGCTCAAGATGTGATTTTCAAACAAGCTCACTGATTAAGACCATGGAATTGAATCAAAACAACATACATCAGTATAATAAGCTTGAACTAACACAGAAACAATGATAATAACATCAAAAGCTCAATGATCATGATTATGCTAATTGTGACTAAAAATGAAAATACTAAGTAGTTATGGAGACTGATTAACAAGCATGGTATTATAAGCAATAAAATGACTACCTAACACCAAATAAGCACAAAGGAACAGATGAGTAGCAAATAAACCCAGCTACAGTGCAAATGAAGAAACTTGAGTTAAGGGCTTACAAATTTATTTTGGCTGAGAACAAATAACCAAACCAGTAGAACGCAACCTAATGCCTCCTAAAAGGCTCTAAACCAGTTTCCATCCTTCACTGCTTCTCTTTATTTTTGATTTTTCTTTTTCTTATTTTTCACTATTTTTGTGATTTTCTAGTAAACTGCATTAAACCATTTTTAAAAGCTTTTGAAAGCTTAAATGTAACTGAAATAGGCTTAAAGGAACAAGATATAACACATTCAACAAGATTTAAGCAAAGTTGTCAATTTAACTTAAAAAGTGCTAAATCTGAATTGAAACCTGGAAATTGGAATTGATATTAAAAACAGTTGATATTACACTAAAATTGCTGAATACAATCTTTGAAAGATTAAAATTACACTAAAGCTTGGAAAATTACTTAGGTCGACATGAAAATAAACTAAGTAAACTACACTACACTACACATCTCTCCTTTCTTCCATTTTTCTCATTTATATATGCCCTGGAGTGCTTCATTGACTTTCCCACATCTCATGGACCCTTGGATTAGCTTCCATCAATCACAGCCGTTGATATTGAATTTGGCGGGAAAATTTGGGTTTGGCAGTTGGTGTTTGAGTGTAGGTTTCTTGAAACAATTAATGCTTCTTGGATGGTTGTGGTTTGGAAGGGGGGACAAGGTGTAGGAGTGATGAACTGGAGGAGGGGGTGGAGTGTTGGGTGAGTAGTAGCAGGGATCAAGTGGAGAGTGGGAGGGAGATGGTCAAAGATGGGGTTTGACTTTGGGGCTATTAAATAAAAACGGAGTGTTTATTAGTGGTGTGTGGGCTGGTAAGGTGATTGGGCTAGGGTGGATTGTTTGTTTTGGGTTTGGTTTGGTATTGGATAAATCAAAGGGTCCATTTGGTAGTGTTAACAAAACATCACAAGGACCAAATTTGTAATTATTCTGAAATTGAGGGGCTGATTCTGCCAAATTTCCAAACTTGTTATAAGGGTAAAATACACCAACTTTCAATAGTCCAAGGTTTTAAAAATATAATTTTCACTTTTGGTCCTTCAAGGACTAAAATTGCCTAATGTTGAAACTTGAGGGGTTAAATTGCAATTTCATGAAAACTTTTATCCAAGGATCAATATTGAATATTTTTAAATTTCCAAGGACTAAAAATGGTTTTTCATCCAAAAATATCCCACCAGGGACCAATTCTGTCAATGTTTGAAACTCCAGGGACCAAAACTGTAAATTCTCAAAACTTTTCAGATTTTTCACCAAAGGACTAAATATGATAACTTATGATTTCAAAAGGACCTTTGGTGACTTTTCTTTCCAAATAAGTGCTCAGGGACTATTTTTGCCAATTTTTGAAAGTTGGGGGACTGAAACTGCCAATTTTGCAAACTTTGTACGTTTTTCATCTGTTTTTGCTCATTTTGCATATAAAACATATAAAACATAATTTTCAAATATTTTTAGTATTTTGATGCATTTCTGAGTGATTTTGTATGTTTTGCAGTTCAGATTTGACAAAAAATGATGAGTGTTTGAGCACTCATCATGCATGTGTGATTTTTATTAGACGGTCATTATCAGGATCAATTCCTTTTAGTGAGACCCTTTGGATGAATTTTGAGGAAAGCTCCGCAGCCATGGGCCATAAGATGAACACATAGGTAATATTGATGTGATGGAAGAGATAGTAGAAAACCCAAGCCCACTAAGTACCCCACAAGTCCCGCCATCATTTGAGGCATACACACCACCCGTGACTTACCCGGAAGAAGTAGAAGAGACTATAGGAACCCCAATTGAGGTAGAACCCTTGGACCAAGCACCACTAGAGGATATAGGTTTGAATACTTGTAATGATAACCTTACTCCTAGTTCTAGGGAATTTCCTAGTGTTGATGAACCGGAACCTCAATCTTTACATAACTTCCCATCCTTAGATTTTCATCTAGGAGACAAAAGAGGAACCTACCCACCCATCAACCAATATTATCCAAGTAGTTTTAGGATGAAGGAAGTCATTCACTCACCCCCTTCACCTCACGTGGTATATTTCCACCCTAAGGGTGTGTATCGCTACTTCCACTCACACTTAATCCTAAGTGTAGGGAAAACCTCCCCTATTTCCGTTAAATAAGGGTAGAGTCAGGCTCGTGACTCGAACAAAAACAAGCGCTTCTTGGGAGGCAACCCATGTTTTTAATTGTTTGATGTTTTTATTTTATTTGTTTGTTTGTGTCATATATGCTTAATCATAGTTGTTTAATTTTCATGTTTCGAACAATTTGTGAAAATGCTTTATTTTGTTTTTAACCTCGTCTTAATTGCATATAAAGGTATTTTACAAAAAGATAAGTGTAGGGAAGTTTATATTTTGTTAAAAAGAACAAAATTCGAACATGAAAAATTCACAATTCATGATTAGCATATATTCTATCTTGTTTGTGTGTCAATACTTGTGGATATGTTTTATGAGTTCCTATTTGTAATTCATTCCACAAGTATCCTATCCTTTTATTGTTTTGTTTTGTATCTATTTCTAAGTCTGGAATTACATCTAGTTGTGGTTTTTCTTTGTTCGGTTTGATGCTTTGATTTTTGTGTTTGTTGATTACAGGTTATATTGGACAAGAAGATGATTACATTTCTGGAATGGAGCTTATCATGTTCATTCTCTTTGAGGAAGGTTTAACCATTTTATCACATTGTCCATACCGAGCGAATCAGGGGAGTATTAGTTTCTTTCGTTCTTATTTATTTTTACTTTTACATTTTTATCTAGAACATTGTGGACAATGTTCGGTTTAAGTGTAGGGGGTATATTAGAAACTATAACTCCACTTAATTTTTGTTTTGTTTGATAGTGAATGTGTAATAAAACTGGAGAAATATTTGTTAGGGCAATTTTAGCACCAAATTTAAAAAAATTTGTAACATATAGGAGTGAAACTTTAGTCTTAATAAGCGTCTCATTGATAGGAATTGCATGACTAGCACAAAAACCATACCACTCAAAGATTTCCACCCCAAAAATGTGAGGTTCGCCTTTAGATCTTTAGGAAAAAGCATTCATTCTTAATGCTTGTGAGTGTACCGGTAGTATTTAGATTCTAGAACTTGTGATAGCGATGCATCCCGAGACCGCTAGTGAGACTACATTCGTGTAGTTAGGATTTACTACATGATAAGAGGCATTATGATAACCCTTCTTTTACACCTTTAATATAATTACATTGACTTCATTAGTCAAGTAATTCTCCCACACCTTTGCGTTGTACTCATTTTTAGTACACGATACCCCTAGTACACCCCTCCGAGCCTATCTTTTTCTACTTAAAGATAGAATTTGTTTACTATCCACCCCAAATGTGCAACCAAATCGTCTTATGCACTCATCTTTAGTGCATTATTGTTATTTGTTTAAACCCTTAGTTAGTTGTCTAATTGATTACATGGTTGCTAAGTCGAGTCATATCTTGTACATATTGTTTTGGGACGATTGGGACTCATGGGTAAAGTACTTTTGTAATAGAGTAATGGGGATGACGTCAATTATTACCCCCATATGTGCGTTAATATTTAAAAGTACTCCAAGTGTTTTGGTTATCTTGATTCGAGTCATTAGAATAGTTGCTTGTAAAGTATGTAAAAGTTCAAGTGTAGGGAGGAAATGAGCTCCCTTTGATGTATTATTTTGGATGGTAGAGTAAAAGTGTATGCAAAAAAAAATCGAATAAAAAATGAAAAAAAAAGTTTAAAAAAAAAAGAAAAGAAAAAAAATATAAAAAAAAGAGAAAAACATACGGGCTACCATCCGTTTCTTTTATTTATGTTTAAGTCAAATAGTGTCATGAAAAAAAATCCAAAAAGAGTCGTAGTTAGTTCAAGTTGAGTCGAGTCTTGGCTTAGCAACGCCTCATTGTACATGTAGTTAACTAAGACAATTGACTTGCCACCAGTAAATTATCCATTTATCCAACAAAACCGTGTTTTCCATATCCCCTACACCTAACGTTATAACCCTTTAAAAAGACCTCTTTGATAGTTTTCCTAGGGGCTTACGCCAAGTGGTGGAGGTTTTGATCCTTTCCCAAGCCTATGGTAATCTATTTGCTATGACAGGTAATGAGTGATATTTCTCCATTTCCAATTATGATATATAAATTTACAACACCCGAGAGATGAGAGTATCCAAACACTTAATGAGAGGTGCTAGTGTATAATTTCCGTGCTTGTTTCGACTAAGGTAGAACGATCATTTTGTTGTAATTACTTTTATATTAGTGTTAAATGACCCCTAACTTGTGTTTTTATTGGTGGAAAAGCTCATTTGCTTGAGGACAAGCAAATCCCAAGTGTAGGGATATTTGATGAAGCGAAAAGTGTACTGCTTTTAGGGAGTCATTTAATCCCTAAATCGTGATTATTTGACCAAATATTGCTCTAAATCGTTCCTTTTGTCATTTTAGGTACTTGGGACGTGATTTCTGGAATATGAAGCATTTTGGAGCTTTTTGGACGTTTTTATGCTCAAGAATGAAGAAAACGAGAAAATAAAGAATCAATGCTGGAAACAATACATGACGGAGTCAAGCTCTACAAGGTGACGCCGTCACTCATGGATCAAGAGATGGATATGTTGCTTTGACCTTGACGGGCCAGAGAAGGAATTTGGGATTTAACACGAGACGACGTCACGTAGGGCGTCACATGTATCACCTATTACCACAACGCGAGACGCTCCAAAGAATAATCAAAGGAGACGGCGTCATGGATGAACTTGATGACGTCAGAAGTCATAAGGTGACGACGTCAAGTGTATCTGATGGAAGGCCATCACGTGTTAAATAGTCACAACTTGCGCGCGGAGTAGTTGACACTGTTTTGGCCATAACTTTTGCATACGAACTCGGATTTGAGCGATTCAAAAAAGGAAACGATCGGGACGAAAAAATATTCAATTTGGTGAAAAAATGGTTATGATGCCATCACTCCTTACCGGCTGGCGTCGTCAAGATGGGCCGGGCAGAAAAGAGCCTATAAATATAACATCATAACTTCACTTTTTGTAAGCCCTAAACCCTAAGGTCGATTCATGGGTTTAGGTAGGTGTTTTTCAAGCAACTTAGAGGGTTTCAATCACTCTATAAACATATTGTAATGGTTTGATGATTCTATCTTAATTCATGTCTTCAATTTTCATTATTGTTGCTTGTTCTTCATTAATTATGCTTGGTTAATTCACCTTGTGTCTACTTATGATTGTGTGAAACTTGTATATAATTGATTAGATCTTATTGATTCCTTGTTGATGTTTGTGTCTATCTTCATCAATTAGGGTGTGACAACTTCAATAGGTCAAGTTGATTTAGCTTATAATTCTTGTTTCCTATTGTCTCTTGTTTGGTTGATTGATATCGATGTTAGGCTTAAGAAAACTGGTAGACTTCCAATTGGTAACTTGTTTGAACGTCTTAGGAAACATGATCGGAGGTGTACTACGATTTAATGGTTGTATTTAATGCATAAGTGAATTCTAATGATCCCATGTTGGGAGCTTTTAACGGCTCGACATAGGAGTGAAGTAGGATCTTATAGAGTTAGGGAATATTGTACACGGCCCTACGAATGGTATTAAGGAATACAACCCGTCAATTAAAACAAGGATGTGACAATTCAATAGGTAGAATTGGAGCTAGCAAGGAGTAATACATCATAGGTAGATATGCTTCACTTCCCTTGTAAAACCCTAGTTTACTTTTCTTGTTAATTAGTTTAATTAGTAGTTGTTGGGTTAGTTGATTAGCAGCTAATTCCGCCCACTCTTCCAATACCCGAGATTTTTACCTGCTTTTCATAAAATATAAAAAACACAAAAAGAATCATCCATCACCTTTAGGCCTAGTTAGATTAATTTCAATCCTACCGACACTATTCCTGAGTTGAACGATCAATCCCCCGGTACTTGTCACTATAATATACTACAACGATCAGGTACACTGCCTGGTGTGGGTTGTAAGCTTCTCAAGATCCCTTGAGAGGTAAAACCTATTGCGAGGGCGCAATTCCCACGTATCAGCTTAACAAGGAAACAATGAGGATTGACGAATCTCTCAATGTGACCTTTGATGAGAGCATGCCCGAGCCTAAATCATCTCCTTCGGTAGAAGATGATGTGATCAACGAACCTTTAGTTCAAGATCAAGAAAGGTCGCCAACATTACAAGTTAATGCTTCGGATGAAGGCAATCCTAAGGAATTGAGAGAAGCGAGGGGTCATCCTATACAACAAGTCATTGGTGACTTTTATAAAAGGACACTTAGGTCACAAAACAAACAAGTCTAAGTTTTGGCATGACATTTTTCAAAAGTCCAAATTGCTTTGGGATAGGTTTTGATGCTAAAACATGCATCTTATGAGAACAATCTTTAGGTGCTCTTAGAGCTTATGTGATTAAGGATTATGTGGAGGCATGGATGGAAGATCAAAAAAATGTCTTCCAAGAGGAAAGATATGTATCAATTCATTATTCAAACTATGATTGATAAGTATCCAAGATTCTACATGTCTATACTATGTGCTAGAACAAGAAAACTTGACACAAAATTATCTTGATTCATCTTGAAAATTTTGTCTTAGATATGACGATTTTTCACAACTCACACTTGTGTTCAAGATCTTGTATCCAATTCATCTTGTTCTCCTTATGTGATAAACTACATGTTGCATGCTTAAATTAAATTGAATAATGCTATCTTGTAATAATTAAATGCTTGTTGTTTCATGCATGGGAAATGATAGTAACTAACATGTGAATCTAGTCCACCCAACCTCAACTTTGTCTAACTAGATCACTCATCTCTTGTTGAATATCTCTTCCCAATGCCATGTGATCCAAGCATATTAGTACATGATTTAGATAGGTTGAACATCTTATCAAGCATCTATCATTAATAACATGACAAACTTTTATGTGTTTAGTATCCTAACTACCAACTTAACTCATCTATAAAAGGTGTAATCTTGCTTGCTACCATGACAACAAAACTTGCTTAAAATAAATATCACTTAAAACACATTCAAAGTGGATATGGAAGAAGAATTTGTTGGGTCATCATACCACTTTAATGATGGTAGGAGAATGATGACAAGGGAAGAAGAGGAAAACATTGATTGGGACAACATTAGTTGTGTGAAAATCCCAATTGTGAAAGATTTTGTTAAACTTTGTTTTGTCGAAGATGAAATTTGGGCCAAGATTGAAGGAAAACTTGGGGAACCCCTTGAGAATGATCATACTCGTAGGTGTGCATGTTGCACTACCAATGGTGTGATTGAAAAGAATATTCTCGCTTTACGTGAGGAAATTAGAGAACTACACAAATCAATCAACAATGATATGTTGGTCATGACCGCCGTTCTCAAAGACATCTCAAGGGTGACTCTTCAAGAAAAGGATGAAGAGTGAAATAGTAAAAACTTGCTCTAGTAGTAACTATCTAAGTCTTTTCACAAGCTTTTATGAATAAAATATGATGGGATTGAGTGATGTTCTTCTTGTATGTCCTTCATTATGTGTGGTTAATAAAATGCTTGTGATGATCATTTCCTTAATATGTCTTGCTTTGATATTCGGCATCTATATTGTATGACTTCCTACAATCACATATATGTTTATGTCTTGCTCAACATTTGGATAATGGAGTCATCTTAGACACAAAAATACTTATGATGTGGACTAACCCATGTTTCAAGTCTCCAAATGGTAACCTAACCCATTTTGGAACTTTCACATGTAAGGATTTCTTATTGGTTGCATGTTGTGATTTCTATGTGTAGCTAGGCCACCGCAAAGGTGAGGCTCTTGACCCATGGATCCCCGCCTTGTAACAAGGGGGATGATGAGGCGAAAAATGAACCACTTTTAGGGGGTCATTTAAGCCCAGAATTGAATTTATTTGATCAAATATTGCCCTAAATCGTTCCTTTTGGGATTTTAGGTACTTTGGGAGTGAAATCTGGAAAAGAAGGCACTTTGGACGTTTTTGGAGCATAAAAGTGAAGAAAACGGCAAAGTCTCAATTTTCCAAGCTGGGAACAGTAGGTGACGGCGTCAAGAAGGAATTTCTGACGGCGTCAAGAGTAATTTCCATGACTTTCCATGACGACCCAGTACAGATTTGACGGCGTCACGAAGTAGGGCGTCAAGAGTAAAATGCATGACGGCCTTGAAAATGCTAACACATGACGGCGTCAGAAGTAGATCAAGGCAGTCCGAGAAGTATTTTGGCGGCGAGATGACGGCGTCACAAGATTTGTCTTGACGCCGTCAAACCCTATTTCCTATATATAGTTTTCTAATTTTCACATTAAAAAAGGAGAGAAGTTTTGGAGAAACCCTAGGTCCGAACTTAAGACGAATTTTACAGGTTCTTCAAGGGTTCTTTGCCCTTGATCCCTTTCATGTGTAATTAAGATAAGTATTCTTTTTATTCAATCAATATGTCTATGTGTTGGTTGTCTATATCTTGTTCTTATCTTAATTCCATCATGCTAGGCTAGATCTATCTTGTGTTTGCTTAGATCTAATGAAACCTAGATGTTAATTATGTGTGGATTACTTGTTTATGGTTGTATTCGATGAATGATTTCGATCTTAGGCTTAAGAAAACTGACAGATCTCCAATTGGTAACATGCTTGAACGTCTTAGGAAACATGAACCGATGTGCACTAGGTTTTACTGGTTGTATTTACTGCATGAGTAATTTCTAATGATCCCATGTTAGGAGTTTTTAACGGCTCAACATAGGAGTGAAGTAGGCACTCATATGATTGGGGAAGTAAGTGCGCCACCCCATGAATGGTATTAAGGAATACAATCTGTCATCCACGCAACTATAACAAGTAATTAACGTGTAAAAGATGTCTAGGGAGTAGTGAAATCTAAGTAAACACATTTTCTCCACTTATTGCTCACAACCTTAGTTAATTTAGTTTATTTTCATTTTTAGTATTTTATTTTGATTTCATCTTAGTATTGGGTTAGTTGACTAGCAACTAATTCCACCCAAATCCTTCAAACCCGAGATTTTACTTTGCTTTCTAAAAAAATATAAAAATACAAAAATAATCATCCCTCATCTTTAGTACTAGTAATTAGGTTTTCTAATCCTAGCGACACTATTCCTAGATGAACGATCAATCCCCCGGTACTTGTCACTATACTATACTACAACGATCAGGTACACTGCCTGGTGGGGGTTGTAAGCTTCTCGAGATCCCTCAAGAGGTAAAGCCTGGTGCGATCCCCACGTATCAAGTTTTTGGCACCGCAGCCCAGGGAATAGTTATTGTCTAGGTTAGAATTTCTTTTTATTAGGTCTACTTGCTAGATTCCTTTCTAGTAAGATTTTATTTTTATTTTTAGGTTTTCTTTAGTCTATCTTTTTCTTTGTGTGTTTGTTCGTAATTTCCATTGACTCTTCCGTTCACCATTATGGAGTACGCGAATCCACCATACCACCAACCACAAAGGCCATTCTACCCTATTGACATCTCGAATTTCAAACAATATCGAGATGAACCCATATATGATGCATGGACTCGTTTTAGAAATTTACTCCGAAAATTCCCTCATCATAGTTTCGCTTTAGCATCCCTAACCCGAACCTTTTACTATCGTGTTGGCCAATATGACCAAATGCGCATTGAGGATTTTGCCAATGGGTACTTTAAGGAATTAAGTGCTGAAGAAGCATGGGATACCATAGAAGATTGTGCCCAATATTATTATAGGGTAGACAACCCAACAAACGTTAGTACAAGTCAATTGAATATAAATTTCCAGGATCATGAAACAAGTTTGTTTGGGGATGAATATATTTGTGTTGAGATACCTAAGTGGTTGTCATGTAATGCCATAGTACAAGCTGAACACATAGGTGACCTTGATGTGATGGAGGATTTAGCCGAACATGAACACATTGATCAAAAATACCTAGGTCCTATGATCGATGATGATGAATCTCAAGAAACATATGATGAATCTTTTGGGCAATTTGTATATAGCAGTCAGAATATTGAGGATGATCCATATGATTCGGACATAGAAGTTGAGATGCCTAAAGATGTACGTGAGATACTTGGGAAAATGTTAGGGTTGGATTATAATGAAACACATGTTGAGGATATTGGTGATCTTGATAAGATGGATGATAAAGTAGAAAATCTAAGCTCACCAAATACCCCACAAGTCCTACCATCATTTGAGGCACACACACCGCCCGTGACTTACCCGGAAGAAGTAGAAGAGACTATAGGAACCCCAATTGAGGCAGAACCCTTGGACCAAACACAACTAGAGGATATAGGTTTGAATACTTATAATGATAACCTTACTCTTAGTTCTAGGGAAGTTCCTAGTTTTGATGAACCAGAGCCTCAACCAAAACCGTTACCTAATCTTCCATCCTTGGATGAAAATTTAGGAATTGAAATAGGTTCCGATCCACCCATCAAACCATATTGTCCGGGTAGTCTTAGGACAAAGGTAGTAGACTTTAAGCCTTATAGAGAAGAAGCTGACATAGGAGTGGAAAATGACCTTACATACTCACATCACCCATTTCTGATTGATCACAAGAAACATTATGGGTTTAAACCAGGTTTATTAGGTCAAGATGGATCCCCAACTAGTAATCTCTTGAAGTTGATTGAAAATGATCCCTTTCTAGGAGAAAATCTTAATCCACCCATTAACCCGATTGAATTAGGTAAGGTTATGATGATAGGAGCACACCCCTTTGAGCATATAATTCATCCACCACTCTTTCCTCACGAGGCATATTTACACCCTAAGGATGTGTATCGCTACTTCCACCCGCACTTAATCCTAAGTGTAGGGAAAACCTTCCCTATCTTTGTTAAATAAGGGTAGAGTCAGGCTCGTGACTCGAACAAAAACAAGCGCTTCTTGGGAGGCAACCCATGCTTTGTGTGATTTTCATTTTATTGGTTTGTTTTGTTATTTGCTTTCGTATGCATGCTTTATTTTTATTGTTGGTAGATCATGTTTCTCAACTAAAAAGTGGAAATACTTTACTTTGTTGTTTTGGCTTAGTCTTAACTCCACCTAAAGGTATTTTTGCGAAAGATAAGTGTAAGGGGAAACCCCAAATATGTTTTTAAGAAACAAGCCGATCATGATTCTCCACAATATTAAATGAACATGTGTATCCGTATTTGTTAGAGTCAAATGCTTGTATTGAGTCATAATGAAGTTTTGCAGGATTTTCCAGGAAGTAGAACCAAGTTTTTGTAGAAATTTTCCGGAAACTTAACATAAGAATTTCTGCAGGTCAATCCTGACGGCGTCACGAGTTTACTCTTGACAGCGTCACGGGTAAAAAAAAATCTGGAAATTTAACCGGTTTTGTTTTTCTAACGGAGTCTTATGGTTTTTGTGAATTATTAAGTTTTATAATCTCCAGGAAATCTGCAAACTTCATTCCACAAGCATTATATCTTACTTTGTTTTCTAGGATTTAGTAACTTATATAGGATGCCGCCGATTTTATGCGAGGTTGTCTTGTCTATTTTCTCAGGATTTACAGGTTATGTATGACAAGAAGATGATTTATATTCTGGAAGGGAAGCTTTGATTGTTCATTTTCTTGGAGGAAGATTTAACCTGGCCACCTAATTATCCAGACCGAGCGAATCAGGGGAGTATTTGATTTCATTCTTTTTACTTTTTCACTTTTACATTCTTTACTTGAACATTGGGGACAATGTTCATCTTAAGTGTAAGGGGAGGGTAAAATGATGATACCTTACATATGCACTTTCGCTTGAGTTTGCTTTGTTTAATGGTAGGTGTGTAATAAAACTATGAGAAATACTTGTTAGTACAATTTTAGCGCCAAATTTAAATTTTTTTACAACATTTAGGAGTGAAACTTTAGCCATAGCAAGTGTCTCATGGATAGGAGATTGTATGACTAGCACATAACCGTATATTCAGAAAAATTTTCCACCCAAATATGTGAGGTTCGCCTTTAGATTTGATAGGAAAAGCATTTACTATTAGTGCTTATGAGTGTACCGGTAGCATTTAGATTCTAGAACTTGCATTAGTGATGCATCCCGAGACCGCTAGTGAGACTACATTCGTGTAGTAGGATTTACTACATGATAAGAGGCATTAGGATCACCCTTGTGTTAAACCCGTATTATAATTTCTTGACCATTTAAGTCATATTACTTGACTACTTAAGTCAATTAATTTTTCCCACACCCTTAGCGTTGTACTCATTTTTAGTACACGAAACCCCTAGTACACCCCTCCGAGCCTATCTTTTCGTTTCTAACTTTAAGCATCTTACTTAAAGGAAGAATTTGTTACACCCCACTTAAATGTACACCCAAATCGCCTTAGCCTTCCGTGTATGCGCTCATTTTTAGTGCATTATTGTTATTTGTTAAACCCTAAGTTAACTATCTAATTGATTACATGGTTGCTAAGTCGAGTCATATCCTTGTACATATTGTTTTGGGACGATTGGGACTCATGGGTAAAGTACTTATTTTATGGAGTAATGGGGAAGAACATCATATTATTACCCCCATACGTACGTTAATCTTAAAAGTGCTCCAAGTGTTTTGATTATCTTAATTCGAGTCATTAGTTTAGTTTATTGTAAAGTATGTAAAGATTCAAGTGTAAGGGGAATGTTCATCCCCTATGATGTATTATTTTGGATGGTAGGGTAAGAGTGTATGCAAAAAAAAAAAAAAAAAAAAAAAAAAAAAAAAAAAATCGAAAAATCAAGAAAAAGAAAAAAAAAATAGAAAAAGAGAAAAGAGAAAAAACATACGGACTACCATCCCGTTTCATTCCATGTTCTTTTTATGTTTTTTGTTATTTTTCATTTATTAGCTTAAGTCGAGTCTAGTCTTGGCTTAGCAACGCCATGTTGTACATGTAATTAACTAAGATTGTTAACTCGCCACCAGTCAAAATTGCCTTTATCCAACAAAACCGTGTATTTCATATCCCTACACCTAACGTTACAACCCTTTAAAAGACCTCTTTGATAGTTTATCCTAGGTGCTTACGCCATGTGGTGGAGGTTTGATCCTTTCCCAAGCCTATGGTAATCTATTTTGCTATGACAGGTAGTGAGAGATATCTTCTGTTTTCATATTGTAATTTATAATTTATTACACCCGAGAGATGTGAGTATCTAAACACTATTTGTGAGGTGCTTGTGTATGACCTCCGTGCTTGTCTTTGGTCTTTAGTGGAACGATTATTTGTTGTAATTACTTTTATATTAGTGTTAAATGACCCCTAACTTGTATTTTGAGTAGAATAAAAGCGCATTTGCTTGAGGAAAAGCAAATCTCAAGTGTAAGGGTATATGATGAGGCGAAAAATGAACCACTTTTAGGTGGTCATTTAAACCCAGAACTGAATTTATTTGATCAAATATTGCCCTAAATCATTCCTTTTGTGATTTTAGGTACTTTGGGAGTGAAATCTGGAAAAGAAGGCATTTTGGACATTTTTGGAGCATAAAAGTGAAGAAAACGGCAAAGTCTCAATTTTCCAAGCTGGGAACAGTAGGTGACGGCGTCAAGAAGGAATTTCTGACGGCGTCAAGAGTAATTTCCATGACTTTCCATGACGACCCAGTACAGATTTGACGGCGTCACGAAGTAGGGCGTCAAGAGTAAAATGCATGACGGCCTGGAAAATGCTAACACATGACGGCGTCAGAAGTAGATCAAGGCAGTCCGAGAAGTATTTTAGCGGCGAGATGACGGCGTCACAAGATTTGTCTTGACACCGTCAGACCCTATTTCCTATATATAGTTTTCTAATTTTCACATTAAAAAAGGAGAGAAGTTTTGGAGAAACCCTAGGTCCGAACTTAAGACGAATTTTACAGGTTCTTCAAGGGTTCTTTGCCCTTGATCCCTTTCATGTGTAATTGAGATAAGTATTCTTTTAATTCAATCAATATGTCTATGTGTTGGTTGTCTATATCTTGTTCTTATCTTAATTCCATCATGCTAGGCTAGATCTTTCTTGTGTTTGCTTAGATCTAATGAAACCTAGATGTTAATTATGTGTTGATTACTTGTTTATGGTTGTCTTGGATGAATGATTTCGATGTTAAGCTTAAGAAAACTGGCAGATCTCCAATTGGTAACATGCTTGAACGTCTTAGGAAACATGAACCGATGTGCACTAGGTTTTATTGGTTGTATTTACTGCATGAGTAATTTCTAATGATCCCATGTTAGGAGTTTTTAACGGCTCGACATAGGAGTGAAGTAGGCACTCATAGGATTGGGGAAGTAAGTGCGCCACCCCATGAATGGTATTAAGGAATACAATCCATCATCCACGCAACTATAACAAGTAATTAACGTGTAAAAGATGTCTAGGGAGTAGTGAAATCTAAGTAAACACATTTTCTCCACTTATTGCTCACAACCTTAGTTAATTTAGTTTATTTTCATTTTTAGTATTTTATTTTGATTTCATCTTAGTATTGGGTTAGTTGACTAGCAACTAATTCCGCCCAAATCCTTCAAACCCGAGATTTTACTTTGCTTTCTAAAAAAATATAAAAATACAAAAATAATCATCCCTCATCTTTAGTACTAGTAATTAGGTTTTCTAATCCTAGCGACACTATTCCTAGCTGAACGATCAATCCCCCGGTACTTGTCACTATACTATACTACAACGATCAGGTACACTGCCTGGTGGGGGTTGTAAGCTTCTCGAGATCCCTCGAGAGGTAAAGCCTGGTGCGATCCCCACGTATCAGGGAAGCAACGATCTAGGGGAGCTATGTTCAAGAGGGAGCACGTTCGGTCCCGCCTTTTTGATTCGACAAAAAGGGGAGAAAGAAAGCAAGAAGCGTGAAGACCATTCAAGTAATGTTAAAGGCTTCATCAAATTACAAGTCAAAGGTCAAGATGCAAGCTACACCAAAGGCGCGCTTTGTCTTCGCTAAGTTTGGTAATTTTATTTGCTTTCGGTTTTTATTTGTCATCATCAAAAAGGGGGAGATTGTTGAGGCAACATGATCAAGATCTCTTTATGTTTTAATGATGACAAGCAAACCATCGAAACACATAAAATAACAAACGTTAGCTCAAAATCGCCGGAGCCAATGTCTGCTCCTGGCGCGCTGCCCGCGCGTCAACGCATGGGTGACGCGCCAGGAGTCTGTATGGTTCTGGGCGAATTTTGAAAGTCGGCTTTCCCCTTACCCGACAAATGTGGATTTTTCAATTCAGGTATTGATTGATCCTAAACAGTCAACTTAAATTGACCAAAGGAATGGTCAACAAAGTCAAACTGCTTAGAGTCAATCTCCGTGGAAGTATAGGGGTTTCCCCGGGTCGTTATGTCCCGACGAGGTATGAATTGTATTCAAACGGGTTTGTAATCGGGTGAATTTGGACAAGAAAGGGTTGTGATTGATTACACTACTGAAGTATGAAAGGAAATAGCTTAAGTAAGCTATATTAACAAGATTGTAAACTTAGAAAACCCAGAAACGTTCAAAACCTAAAAACGCGTACGTTCAGTTTAAAGTTACGTGAACGTACGAAATAAAACGCGAGTTTTATAAAAATAAAATACCTACGAACATGAAAATTACATTTTTACAATCCTAATGATAAAAGAACATTTTTAGAAAATTAAAATTAATTTTTACACTATTTATGTAATTATTATTAATTAATTACTAATTTCCTATTAATTAATTAATTAAACTAATTTAAATTACTAAAAATACTAAAATGACTTAGATAATTAAGAAAATTTTTATAAATCTAATTAACTATCACAGGAATCCTAAAAATTATAAAAAGTTTATTTTATATGTTTTTAAACTATTTTACTAACTATTAAACTAAATATTAATTAATTACTAATTAAATTAATTAAATTCTAAAAAATAGAAAATGAACAGTAAAAATTCTAGAAAAAATCCTAAAATTATTTTATAACATATAAAAGCTAGTAAAATTATAAAAACTAGGGTGTTCTTAAAAAAAACTAATTATGCTATTTAATACTTAAATATTAATTAATAATTGCTTAAACTATATTTAATTCTAAAAAATACTGAATGAAAGGAGAAAAATCTAGAAAAATTACTAAAAATACTTTAATATAAAAGAAAATTAAGAAAAATATAAAAATTCAAATTTCTTAATAAAAAACTAAAAAGGAAAATTAAAAAGATAATTAATATTAAATAGAAGCTATCACTTAATTTAAAATTGGATTTTTGTTGTTTTTCTTTTACCAACCTTTTTAACTACTGAAAACTTGAAACTTTTGTAAAAACAAATAAGCTATAACTGAAAATTAAGCAATTTGGACTCAAAAGGTTTGGACAGTTGACTTTGGTCAACTATCATGGGCAAAGGCTGATTTATAAGCAGCTAGGGGGGTCCACAAGAGTGAAATAAGCTGAAAATGACTTGAGAGAACTGGAACTAACCCAAAAAAAGCAAATGGATACACTGATGAACTTGTAACAGCTTATGATGTGGAGGGGTTTTGGGTAGGCCAAATGTGAAGGCCTGATTTAGAGTTTGTGGTTTGCAGGCCACATATGGCTAAGAAGACAGGCCTGAACTACAAAATAAGCTCAAAAGTGTATTGTCTATACTACTAAATGCTCCTAGAATTAATTGCATGTCTTGAATCCTACTCTAACAGATCTAATATTGAGATCAAAGTGGTCCTTTTGGGACAGTCAGCTGCTGAATGCAGTGACTGTGGGGAATTTACAAGCCAAAAAATAAGCTACGAATAAGCTTGAAAATCAAACCTAAAGCTACAACTATAAATTCCATACTACTAACTTCAATAATAAACAACAATCAAGCCCAAAGCTCAGTAAATGATCAAGATATGGTGAATCTGAAAAATGGGTCAAAAGTGGAAACACTTGGTGCAGGGCACCTGACTGATCAAACAGGCAACTTTGGAAGAGTTTTTCAATAAGCAAATAAGCTCTAAACTGATATTTTCTTGTTGATATGGATACATTAGCAACAAAATAATCCAGAAGTGCAAATTTTATCTATCTCTAATCCCTAATGAACCCTACAAATGCTCGTAAAAACTGACCTATTTTCATAGTTAAGAACTTTTGACTTTTGAAAATTTTGTTAAACTTTGACCAAGATTAACTTTGATTGTATCTAACTGAATTAAAAGGAGATTATAAACTGAATTGAGACAAGAGTATGCTATTTTAACAACTAATGACATGAAATGATGAACTCATGAAACCTAAATCCTAACAGTCAATGCACTAATGAGATACAAATGTGATTTTGACTTTTGCACTCATAAACACTGGATTTTATACTTGTTATGACCAACTTATACCTAAAGAAAGCTAATGTTGCAGCAAACTCAGAACACAAACAACAAAAATCAACAGAACTAATCTAATCCAAACATCCCTTAATGCTAACTATTATGAACTGTAATGAAGCTAAGATCAGATTCAAGCCATTAAACAACCACTATTGCTCATGTAACAATCGATCACCCTGAATGAAACTCAAATTCACAATGCTAAACAACTAATACTACAGAAACCCATTTATGCTACATATGATAGATTCAAATGAACAATCAGTGAAAATTAAAGAGACTAACTATAATATGGTTACAGACAATCAAATAAGCTCAAATATGCTTATAAAAAACTGAATGAACAATAAAATCCAAGCTATAACTAATCTATACTAGAAATCTCATAAAATGTGATTAAGAACTAAAACATTCAAAGATGATCTTACAAATTTAAACCCTAACTGAAATAGGGTAGATATCTAGCCAAGCCTATCTTTAGATAGGCTTATTACACTTCTGCAACCACAAACCAGGTCTGATTATCCATATTCTTCAAATACCCCCTCCTTTGACTTTTGTTGACCTTTTTTCCTTTTGAGTGAGCTTTTTCAATTCTGAACCAAATGCCTAAAACGACTCACATTAAGCTATGAGGAAGCTTATGTGAGCTTTTAAAAATTATCTTAACAACTTTTGAATAGAACCTTGAACATAAATGAGATTTGACATGAAACTTTAACTTTTCATTAAATTTGAATATTAGAAAACAAACTGAGAATCTCAGTACAAGAGACCTAAAATAACTTGAAAGCTTAAACTAACTGAGCTTGAAAGATTAAATTACATTTTAACATAAATTTTACTAACTACTAATTTCTACTCTACTACTAACTAACTGCTCTCTTCTTCCTTTCTTTTTCATTTATAAGCTTCCAAAACGGGCTTTGGCACTTTCCCACTTTGTTTCTGGACCTTTGGATTAGTAAAAGTGATCCCAACCCTTGATTTGCATTTTGGCGGGAAAAGTGGAAATAAGCATTTTGGCAGTTTTCATTTGGCAGGGGGTGAGTATTAGAGTTTAGTGGTGGAAAGGTGAATGGTTGAGTGTAGCATAGGAGGAGGGTGGAGGTGTGATGATGGGATGGCAGGGAAATTGCAGGGTTCACGTGAAAGAGGGAAGTGGATGAGTAGTTTGACCTGGGTGGTTTATTAAACCAGGGGGTTGGGTTGATTGGGCTTGAAAAGGAGTGGGCTTGTGTTTGTTTTTGGATTTGGTAGTGGGATAATTTGGTATTTGGTTTGTGAATAAAAGGGTATGTTTTGGGTTAGTGTATTGGGTTTAAGTAAATAAAAGGCCCATTTGGTTTATTAAAAAGCATAAGGACCTAAATTGTAATTAGCTAAAATTTAAGGGGTGTGACTTGACAACTTTCCAAACTCTTTCCAAGGACTAAACTTGCCACATATTAAATTCCCAAGGGTCCTTTGTTGTTGAATTTCCAAAATTAAACACTCGGGGACCATTTTTGCCAAATTTGAAATTCGAGGGACTAAATCTGCCAATTGTTGAAAGTTATATTCCACGGACCACAAATGTCATTTCTTGATTCCTGGGGGACTGTTGTTGACTTTTCTTCAAAATAAATCTTCCAGGGACCAATTCTGACATTTTCTGAAAGTTGGGGGACTGATTCTGCCATTTCTGCAAACTTTGCTCGTTTTTCGTCTGTTTTCAATCCTTTTGTACCTGAAACATATAAAAACAAAATCCAATAATATTTGCAGTATTTTAAGACATATCTGTGCGTTTTCAGTCATTTTTACAGTCTAAATGGGTATAAAATGATGAGTATTTACACACTCATCAGGTATGAATATGTTATGTGTTTAATTGAGAACACTCGAAACGAGTTTTAAGACTTGAGAGATCCTACTTTTAAAACACCCATTTACGGGAAAACGCCAACTCATGTTTTCTAACTATCGCCTCTAGCCAAGGCTTTTCTAAACTTAGGGAGCTTGTATATTTCACGTAACATCGTGTTGAAGCATCCATATGCTCATATCCCGTGCTTACGTCTTCTCTAATTACGTAACGGGTTTACTCCCTTATTGGTCATACTAAGTCAAAGGTCACTTTGCGTAAACGCATCCTTTCCCACTTGGGTTATGCTTTACATCAAGGCAAAGCACTTAACTTGTTTGAACCAAGGTATTAGTTGAGAACGTCGAGTCGTGGAAAGTCACGAGATATGAAACTATGGATTCTCGATGTTGTGTTACTTAAACTTATAAGTAATCTATGATTTTCTCAACTTATAATCTTAATTGTCTAAACCTTTTTCTTCTTAATGACAATTAGATTATGCCCTAATCCCCTCTTAATCCCATTTATACAAAAGACAAAACCAATCATATCCAAATCAAATATTTTCTTACACAATCTCTTACACCCTTACATATTCCCTTACACAATACATCTAAACCATCCATTCCCTTACAACACATCTCAACCCTTTATTTTCAACACATGGGGAATTGGTTGAAACCCTAATAAGACTCCTCTCATCCAAGCCATTGATTTCAAATTACAACACATCCCAACCCTTCATATCCAACACATGCCAATTGTTTGAATCTCCAAAGAGGCTCCATCTCATCCTAGCCATTGAATTCAAATCAAACACATCTCAACCATCCATCCAATCCCTCTTCCCTATATCACCACATGGTTTTGATCCTCACCATCCAATTCAAACCAAAACCATCTCAACCATTGATCCACACTTCTTCCCCAAGCAAAGGAGGCTCTCCTTGATCTCAACCATTGATTTCAAATGAAACCATCTCAACCCTCCATTTCTCCTTTCCCCCCAAGCAAAGCATATTCCCTTGGAATATCCTTTCTCAACCCTAACCTAGGCATGCTTAATCTTAGCCATTCATTTCAAATGAATTCATCTCAACCATTCACATTCCACACATGCCATATTGTTTGAAAACCAAGGGAGGCTCCCTTTGATCCTAGCCATCCAATTCAAACCATTTCATCTCAACCCTCCATCTCATTCTTCCCCCCCAAGCATTGGAATATTCCTTGGCATATTCTTTCTCTCTTTTCTATGCCATATGAGGAGATACACTTCTACCCCTTCCAAATTACGTTATCTACACTTTAAACCCTTGGTAGTTTGGTTTCTCTTTAAACACTTCACAAAACATTTTCCAAATTGGCTATTTGAGTTGGCAAACCTTAGAATGATTAATGTTAAGGTTTAGTGTGAAGTACAATTAGGGGTTTAGCAAGGATTGGTATTTATAAGATCTAAACACCCAACACTTGGGAAAGTTTACAGAAGCCTGGCGCGCTGCCCGCGCGCTGACGCGCGGGTGACGCGCCGGCCTCGGTAAAATTTCCCAAGTTTGGGTTCTTGGCCTATAAATACCACCCTTGTCTCTTGTACTCCTCACCTCTTGCCATTATTCTTTCTCTCTAGATTCTTTCTCTCTAAATACTCTCAACTCTTTCTATCTCTAATCTTGTGTTCTTGATTTTCATACTAACATCTTTGAAAGAACAAATATCTTTGCAAGGGAAGAATCACAAGAATCTAATCCACTCTTGTGATTTTGTCGAGGGTCTTCTTTCTTATACCCTTTCTATTACAATCGAGTCTCTAGGTTAGGTTAGGGCTTGGTTGAACAAACATATATTCATTCATTCAATTGTTTGTAAGGGAAGTCTTGTGTCTTGGTGACCAAGCCTAGATCGTTGGTGATCTAGTTGGGGTTTGATACTTTCGGGTGAAAGTCTTGGTAGTGATCTTTGTGATCCTTAGGTGAAGTCGAATCGCGAGATTCTTTTGGGTGGTTTTCGAGGGCAGAATACCGTGGGAGTAACTCCTTCTTTGTGAGCATCGATATTGGTGAATATCGGTGGAGTGAATTGTAACAGTTTGTAGTCCACCGAAAGGATTATACTAGTGAATAGTATCGGAGTCGCGGATTCGCAACTGGACGTACGGATGGTATAAACCCCTCATCCCGAACCAGTATATATCGTTGTGTTCTTTACTTGCTTTATATACTTAGGTTGTGTTGGTGGTTGTTGGATTATTGTACAACCACTAGAAGTTCTCTTTGGCTTAAAGTTTTTAAAGATCCAAAAAGCCAAAGAAACCGTATTCAACCCCCCCCCCCTCTACGGTTCTACAAAATGATTTTGAGATCTATTTTGAACATCATTGCTACTTTACAACGTCAGTAAAAAGAGGTTTTGAAATTATTTATCTCTTAAGCGTGAGGTGATGACATTGCGTGAGGGCACGACAATACCTTCGTCTGGGGGAGTTTTGATGTGTGGTTATTCACACATCCTTTTTAGGCCTTAAATCAGACCAAAAATACCAAATACTAACCAAATATGCCAAGAGATTTTTTTTTTTTTTTTTTTTTTTTGTATTTGTGTATGTGCAGGTACGGATATGTGAAAAATGGACAAAAACAAGGCCAAAACTGACAAAAACGAGCACGAGAATGGAAAAGGGTCAAAAGCCGGAGCCGGGGAAGCTTAATGATTAAAAAAGCTCAAAATATCAAAGAAAGTCCTCAGAGATTCACAAAATTGCAATAATAGTCCCTGATCAAAGTTTGAAGAATTTGGCAACTTTAGTCCCACAGCTTTTAGGAAATTACAAAATTGGTCCCTTGAATTATTATTTGAAGAAAAGACAAACATGGTCCTTCATAAATCAAAGAATGTCAACATTAGCCCTTGGAAGAAAATTTAAATGAAAGGCAGAAATGGTCCCTATGATTTTCAATTTTACAAAGTTGGTCCTTATGTTTATTACTAATCCTAAGCAAACGGATCCACAACCAAATCCAATACCAACTCCCTGCTTGGCCCAAACAACACAAGCCCAACACCTTATTACTCCATTACCCGATCCACTACCAAACCTATACCCGGTCAACCCTTGACTTAACCCGGTCAACCCTTGACTTAACCCGGTCAACACCCACTTATTAATAAAAACACCTCAAAAATATTACCCGCCCCCAATTCCATTTTTACCCAGAAACAAAGAACCCTAAACACTATTCACTCACGTAAATTCCCAATTGACAGAGATTAAGGGCAATTAGGACAATATACGAATGTTTCTAGAAGAATTCTGACATGACAGGCCTGCCATGTCAGTAATCTGTGTGAGAAAGCGTGTCTCATGATTGGGTAATCATTGATCCAAGGGCTGAGAATTGAAGATTGGGGACCAAGGTGTATCCAAGGGCTGATATCTACTCAAAGAAGCACAAATGCACCTCGGATTGATGACATGGACTACTAGAAGGATCCAAGAGCACTCCTCAACTCCCCTATATATACCCCTCTCATTTCCTGATTATGTGTGTAGGTTTTTAATATAGTTTGCTTATGTTTCTGCTTTGAATTGTATTTTTCCTTTCAAAAGTATTGTACTCAGATTTCTCATTAATATAATTCAGTTTTTAATTGTTCATCTTATTTCTTATTTAGTTTTATTTAAGTTTTTATTTACTATTTTTTTAGTTTAATATAATCACATTTAGTTTATTTCAGATTCTTATTTCATTCCTGTTTCATTTAAATTGAAAAAACCCAAAAAATCAGAAAATTATAAAAAAATAAAAAATATGTTTTCAATTTTATACTTAAGCTTCATTAAGCTCAATTTCTGTTTGTAAGCTCATATAAGCTCATCAATAGCTTATTGTGTGTATTACTTAGGTTTGTCATTGTTTAATTATCAAAAACTCATAAACAATCAACACAAAGTCAACACTAGCTTATTTCAATAAGCTCAGCTTATTCAGTGGAGTTAGGCAGCCAATAAGGAGTCCATTGGCCTGTCAAAAGACAGGCTAGCTAAGTGAACCCCCTCTGTTCATGCTGAGGGGGATTAGCTTGTAAGTTCCTGATTTCCAATACTTTATATTGCATAATTAATAGTTGTAGTTTGAATCTGTTTAGTAATGCTTGTTTCTATTTGTTATCATTAATTGCATCATAATTAGTTTAGTAGTGGCTTATTTTATCATTTCATCATAGACTTGTTGTTGTTTGGTCATATCTATTTTATCATCTGTCTTACATATTGGATCTGTGTTTCTGTTCAGATTTGTGTTTGAGATCTTTGTTTTGGCTTCATTTAAGCATATTTGATCATAATCTCAGTTTGCTTGGTGGATTAGTTGTTCATTGCTCATAACTGCTTCATTAATAGTTGCATAAGTCTCATTCAGGAGTGTTTGGATTAATGAGGTTTGCTGGTGTTAGTTGTGTTTCAGAGGGTATTGCTTGCTTAGGTATAACACTTAGGGTAATATTAAGTCTCATCTTGCATAAAATTCCTTAGTATAACATAAAAAGTCAAAATCCTTTTTGTCTCATCATTTTTTGCATAACAGTTAGGTTTAGTAGTTGCATAATCTAAGAAGTAGTTGCATAAGGATTTAGCTTATTTCACTCATACATTAGGTTAATATCATATTTTCAGTAAGATTTTAGCAATCATAATTCATATAGTCAAAGTTCCTGTCAAATCAAAAAGTCAAATTAGTTGTCACTCAGTTTTTGGCAAATACTTTGAGAGCTTTTGTAGAATTCAATACTCATTGGAAATAAATTTGGTTTGTTATTTTTAGAAGATTAGTAGTTAGGGAAACATAATCAACAAGAAAATTGAGGTTTGGATTACATCTGCTTATTGGAAAATTGATCTTAAGTTGTCTGTTTGGTTTAAAAGTTCCCCTGTTCATCAGCTTTTCATCAGTTTTCAAAGCATTCATTAGGCTAGTAGTTGAGTAGTATTATCAAGTCTTTTGGTGTAGTATCTCAGTAGGTTAGAGTGTGATTTGCCCCCATAAGCTCTCTAGTATCAGCTTATTGATACTGCTTATCATACCTATCTAGTTGAGTAGTTTGAAACAAGTGACTGATTTCAGTTTAGGGCTGCAATTGTGTTCTAGTACTTGAAATCTGTTATTTGTGGTTCATATAAGATCATTTGTACTTATAGTTGCTTATTTCACTGATGTGGTTCCATTAGCTTCATCTGTTTGCATACTGCTTATTCCATAAGTGCTTGTTCAAACTGATTTTGGCCCACATCTGTGTTCCTGTGATCATTTGGTCTTAATATTGTTCCATTGAGCTTATTTGAGTCCAAAATACCCTTGGTCAAAGTTTTAATTGATTTGGTCAAAGTGTGCTTATCAATAAGCACTTCCTATTAAGTTGTTTCAAGCCATTAAGCACTTCCAGAGCTTATTTTTCAGTTTTTCAATTTTTCCTAGAATTAGATTAATATTTTAGATTTTTCTTGAAGTTTTCATATTTTTCTGAATTCATTTGCTATTTTTCTTATTTAATTTTAGTTTTAATTCAATTTTTAATACTTTTTAATTACCAAAAATAAAAAAAATCAGAAAAAGCCTAAAAAAGTAAAAAAAAAAATATTTTAGAAGTTAGTTTTCAATTAGTTTAGATTTTTAGAAATTAATTTTGCATTTTCCCCATTTATTTACAATTTTATTTGAATTTTAATTACTTTTTAATTAATTTTAATAGTTTTTAATTCATAAAAATTACACAAAAACCCAAAAAAATATATTTACAGTTTTAAAATTACTTTTTAGTTATTTTAGAATTTTCAAAATTTATTTTGTATTTTTCTCACTTAATTTTTATTTTCTTTTAATTTTTAATTAGTTAAATTAAATTTTAATTTATAGAAATTAAATAAAAAATCAAAAAAATATTTTTCTTTTTCTCAAAATTTTCTTTTATCATTTTTAACTTAGGAAAATTATTTTCAAGCCCGTAGGATTAGTCTAGCTTCAAATTCACTTTTTAATTCGCGCGTTTACGTTTAAGCTTACGGTTTTTGATTCTACGTTACGTTTTAGGTTTCCTTACTTGAATTACATGCTTAAGTGATTTATTGTGCTTCATTTTCATATTCATTAGTGTAATCTCATTAAAATCATTTTTTTCCACTTTCACGACACTTTTCACGAATCGGGAAATTGAAATTCCATTCACACCTTCACACGGACTACGACCTCGGGTTTTGCTTATTTCTTAGCAATTCCTTTGAGAAAATACTATACTATAACTAATTTGAGCAATCACCCACAGTCACAAATCAAGACCATATTTTTACCGGATGTTGGAAAGTGTGAAATAATGTGATGAAACGGTCATATTTTATTACTGGAAAGTGTGTAAAAAGTGAAACTTTCGATTGCAATTTAGTCCTTAAATCTACAGTGTAATTACACGTATACTTAGTATCCGGAAAACCGTGAAATAACAATACTACCCTCGATGACTTGGCACTTAACGAGGAAAGTAACGGAAAAACACTCTCGGTGGCTATTTCGCATTTTTACGAAACGTTAGTGGCAAATTTGCATGCCTTTATGACTCAGTCCCATTTTTGCAATTTCGTGATACGTTAATGACCATTTTTGCAATTTACCCCTTGTTTTTATTTTTTTATTTTTTTATTATTATTTTTTTTTTTTGAAAATTAGTCAAACCCAAAATATAAGAGTTAACTACATATTTAGCCCCTGTGATTTGCTATATATAACGGTTTTAGTCCACTTTTTTTGTAAGTAGTCATCTTGTCCATCTAAACAACAAATCAACCAAATAAATCATAAAACCAGAATACCATCATCCAAAAAAAAATTATAAAAAAAAATAAAAAACAAAAAAAAAATAAAAAACTAAAAACTAAAACAAAAACAAAATCAAAACCAAAACCAAATTAAACCTTAATTATCAAACCCATACCTACTCATCTTCTCCATTTCTAAATCAAACCATTTTTAATGTAACAAAAAAACATACAACAAAATCAAACCACAAACAACACCTGCTAAGATCTAGTCAGATCCATGGTGGCGGTGCACAACAGTTAGGTGGTAGTGACCAGCCGTAGTTAATGGATGCGGTTGCCGGATGTGTTTGTTAGCCCCCTATGTTTTATATCCGTTACAAACGGATATATGTGTTAAATAAATAAACAAATAATTATTCAAGCCCATTTTATCACAACTATAAATACCCATTCACCCACACAATTTTTTTCACACTTCCACTACTCTATATAATCTACAATACACTTCTATTAGCAAAAAAAAATGTCGGGCGGCAACAACAAAAACAACAACGACACGTTCACGAATCTTCTCGATGGGTGGAATCACCTATACGCGGGTTCTTCAATTCAAATTGGAATAACTCAAACGTGGGTTCGTCATCAAATCCGAACTGGAATAATGATGAGGCAAAAAATGAGTCATTTTTAGGGGGTCATTTAAGTCCGGAATTGAATTTATTTGATCAAATATTACCCTAAATCATTCCTTTTGTGATTTTAGGTACTTTTGGTGTGAATTCTGGAAAAAAGAAGCATTTTGGACGTTTTTGGAGCATAAAAGTGAAGAAAACGGAAAAGTCTTAATTTTTCTTGCTGGGAACAGTACCTGACGGCATCAAGAGGCTTCTTATGACGGCGTCAAGAGTTGGAAGTAGTGACGGTCCAGAGAAAACGTGACGGCGTCACGTATGGCCATCAAGGTTCAAGATATGGTGACGGCCCAGAGTAACTTTGCACATGACGGCGTCAAACTTGGATCTAGGCAATCCGATATCATTATGGGCGGCGAGTTGACGGCGTCAGACATTTCTTCTTGACGCCGTCTCCTTGTAAAATCTATATATAGTTTTGAAATTTTCATTCATTAGATAGAACTTAATTGGGATAACTTGGAGAAACCCTAGCACGAATTTACTGCTCTTTCAAGGGTTTTTACCCTTTGAAACCTTTCATGTTCAATTAAGATAAGTATCCTTTCAATTCATTCAATATGTCTATGTGTTGTTTGAATATATCTTACGCTTGTCTTGAATTTAACATGCTAGGCTAGATCTCTTGTGTGTTTGCTTAGATGTAATGAAACCTATTTGTTGATTATGGGTTGATTGTTTGTTTATAGTTGTTACGGATGAATGATTTCGATGTTAGGCTTAAGAAAACTGGCAGACTTCCATAGGGTAACATGCTTGAACGTCTTAAGAAACATAAACCAATGCATACTAGGTTTTTATGGTTGTATTTAAGGAATGAGCAAATTCTAATGATCCCATGTTAGGAGCTTCTTGCAAGCTCGACATAGGAGTGAAGTAGGAGCTTATAGAGTTGGGGAAGTACGTACGCCACCCCACGAATGGTACTAAGGAATATAACTCGTCATCCACGCAATTGTAACAAACTATCAACCTGTAAAAGATATCTAGGGAGTAATGAAATCTAAGTAAACAGAATTCTCCCTATTATTGTTCACACCACTAGTTTAATTAGCTTTACTTTTTATTTCTGTTATTTTATTTTGATTGCATCTTAGTAATTGGGTTAGTTGATTAGCAACTAATTCCGCCCACTCTTCCAAAAACCCGAGAATTTAATTGCTTTTATAAAAATATAAAAATACAAAAAGAATCATCCCTCACCTCTAGACCTAGTTTTTAGGCTTTCTAATCCTAGCGACACTATTCCTGAGTTGAACGATCAATCCCCCGGTACTTGTCACTATATTATACTACAACGATCAGGTACACTACCTGGTGGGGGTTGTAAGCTTCTCGAGATCCCTCGAGAGGTAAAGCCTGGTGCAATTCCCACGCATCAAGTTTTTGACGCCGCTACCGGGGAATAGTTATTGTCTAGGTTAGAATTTCTCTATATTAGGTCTACTTGCTAGATTCCTTTCTAGTAAGATTTTATTTTTTATTTTTAGGTTCTATTTAGTCTATCTTATCTCTTCGTGTCTTTGTTCGTAACCTTCACCATCCGCCATCATGGCAAATGACGATTTCTCTAACCTTAGAGTCACTAGGAGTCGTAGTTCCGCTAGAGACCTAGTTCTGCCCTATGCAGAACCTGACAGGGAAATGCATAGGCTAAGATGATCTCTCTCAACACCCGAACCATCCAGCATAAATATCAATTTTGATGAGGCCCTTTTTGAAGAAAATTCAGACAATCACCTCACACCCCCTAGCTCCCAATCCTACAACGATATGAGTACCCCAGAAACTCCCATTCCTAAGCCCCTTAAGGACTACTCCTCCCCGAATCCTCGTGGCTTCTCAAATGCCATTGTCTTCCCAAACGAACACACCGATGAGGTCTTGCGTGCAAGCGATGTTTGGCTTGTCCAAAGTATGTGTAAGTTTTACGGACTAGATGATGATGACCCGATTCAACACATCAAGGACTTCTTGAAAATAGTTGACACCCTCCATACGGATGGGGCCACTAGAAACACGTCCCGATAGACTTCCCTTTCACTCTTTATGAAAAGCCAAAGAATGGTATGATAGACTTCCCTCTGAGTCTATTTTCACATGGGAACAACTTATATCCAAGTTTTATGAGAAGTTCTTCCCAGCAGGGAAAACCTCAGTATTTAGGGATAGGATCCTCCGCTTCCGAAAGGGAAAGGACGAACCCTTCCATAAATCATGGATTAGATTCAAGGATTTAATAAGACAAGTTCCCCATCATGGCATCGAACTCTGGCTTCTGGTCCAAATCTTCTACGACAATGTCTCCTCAAACGACCGGAACAGAATCAACCACTCCAGAAAAGGGAAATTAGCCAATCTTAGTGCCGAGGAAGGGTGGAATAGGATTGAGGAATATGCTCTAGACCAGGATGACACTTGGGATGAACCTGAGTCAACTGCTAGCATGTCTGAAATCACACAAACACCCTCAGATCGGCTAAGAAAAATTCACAAAAGAATGGAATACCTTGCGGGGTCGCGAACAACTAAACAACTTTCAAATCCTTACTTGATCTGCGACTACTGTAGGGGCCCGCACGAGGTAGAGGAATGCGGAGGAGAACCCATGACCGAACATGCGTGTTTGTCAGGACATGACATATACGCTGACCCCTCCCTTCCTGAATATAAAATCAGGAGCACTTTTGAAGATGACCTCGGTCACTTCACTCAAGAAAAAGGCTTACAATTGAAAGGTTTTGATGAGCTCATCTCTGAGCAACAGAATGACATGGAAGAATGGTTCAAAAAGCTTAACTCCACCCTAGACGGCCAAGACAGGCCATCAGTAATCCAAAAAGACCCCCTGCTCGCGGTAACTACTCGAGCTGGAACAACAACCAAGGACCCCCTTTTTCGAGCTCACATCCTATCACCATTGATCCAAGCGAGCCCCACGAGGAGGAAGGTAATGTGAGCAGCGAGGCTCCCGAACAACCTTCCCTGGTGACCCCATCCCCATCAACTCCACTTAACCAACCTGTGAGAATCCCATTCCCATCCCGCCTAAAGAACCAGAAAATTGAGAACGATAATAAGAGATTCTTGTCATATCTAAAAGATTCAGTGGTCACCATACTTCTCCTTGATGCTTGCTATCACATGCCAAAGTATAGCTCATACTTTAAAAAATTACTCGCCAACCGAAAGAAACTCGAGGGTCTTGTGACTCTGGGGGAAGAATGTTCGGTGGTGACCCATCGAGGGCTACCAAAAAAGGTAGACGATCCAGACAGCTTCACCTTGCCCTGTTCCATAGGATCTCTATCAATAAAGAATGCTCTTGCCGATTTAGGGGCGAGTATCAACCTCATGCCTCACTCCATGTTCCTCAAACTAGGATACTTCGGACTAAAGCCTACCCGTATGAACATCCAACTAGCCGATAGATAAGTCAAATATCCCGTAGGCATATGCGAGAATGTGCTAGTCAAAGTTGCAAGATTCAAATTTCCGGTGGACTTCGTGATCTTGGAGATGGAGGAGGATGACTTGGTGCCCATCATCTTAGGGAGACCATTTCTTGCTATCGCTCGTGCAGTCATCGATGTTCATGACGGCAAGTTAACCTTACGAGTAGGAACCGATAGCTTAACTTTCGACATTAAAGACACTATGAATCTCTCTCTCGAAGCAGCTAACCGGCTCTATTTCATCGGAGAGGTCGATGAACTCACAGATGTCATTGACAACTGTGTTGATGAACAGATAGAAGAAGGCTGGTTACGGGATGAGAGTTTCCTCCCCTTATTGGAGGAAGAAAAGGTGGAGGGCGTTCGAGCAGTATCCTTCTACCCTAGACAAGAGACCACTGAACAGCTTGAACTCCGAAAACCCGAAAACAAGCTTAAGCCCTCTATTATCGAACCACCCAAACTAGAGCTTAAAGAACTCCCTAACCACCTAGAGTATGCCTTCCTTCAAGGAAAGGATCAACTGCCGATAATCATAAACTCTTCCCTCGAACATGAACAAAAAGGTAAGCTCTTAGAAGTCCTAAAGAAATATAAGGGAGTGCTTGCATGGAGTGTAGCCGACATTAAGGGGATTGACTCAACTTTTTACACGCATAAAATTCTTATGGAAGAAAACTATAAACCTACCGTGCAACCCCAGAGGCGGGTGAATCCCAACATTAAGGAAGTAGTGAAGAAAGAAGTTATCAAACTTCTGGATGCAGGACTGATTTACCCAATTTCGGATAGCCCGTGGGTTAGTCCTGTACAGGTTGTACCAAAGAAAGGTGGAATGATTGTGGTGAAAAAATGACAAAGGTGTGATGGTACCCCAAAGAACGGTCACTGGCTGGCGGGTATGCATCGATTATAGAAAGCTCAATGATGCCACAAGGAAGGATCACTTTCCCCTACCATTCATTGACCAAATGTTGGAAAGATTATCTGGGCACGAATATTACTACTTCTTTGATGGGTTCTCGGGATATTTCCAAATCCCCATAGCACCTAAGGACCAAGAGAAAACCACATTTACTTGCCCTTATGGAACGTTCGCCTATAAAAGGATGCCTTTTGGGCTGTGTAACGCTCCCGCCACCTTTCAGTGATGCATGACCGCAATCTTTCACGAATTAATGAAAGACAGCATGGAAGTTTTCATGGATGACTTTTCGGTCTTCGGGAACTCTTTCGACCGCTGTCTTGCTAATCTAGAAAAATTGCTCAAACGTTGTGAGGAAACCAACTTGGTCTTAAATTGGGAAAAATGCCATTTTATGGTAAAGGAAGGGATTGTGTTAGGACATAAGGTCTCAGGGAATGGGATTGAGGTGGATCAAGCAAAAGTGGAAGCTATATCTAAATTACCTTATCCCACGACTGTTAAGGCAATACGCAGCTTCTTGGGCCACGCCGGGTTCTACCGAAGATTCATCAAAGATTTCTCTAAAATAGCTCGGCCAATGACTCAATTGCTAGTGAAAGATGCCCCTTTCGATTTCTCTCAAGAATGCAAGGATGCATTCGATCTCCTGAAAAAGGAGCTCACACAAGCCCCAATCATGGTTACACCCAACTGGGAGTTGCCTTTCGAAATCATGTGCGATGCTAGCGATTATGTTGTCGGGGCAGTATTAGGCCAAAGGCATGACAAGCTATTCCAACCTATTTACAACGCTAGCAAAACTATGAAACCCGCTCAAGAGAATTACTCTACCACCGAAAAAGAATTATTAGCCGTAGTGTTCGCCTTCGACAAATTCCGTCAATATCTTGTCCTTTCAAAGACAGTCATTTTCACTAATCACTCGGCTCTCCGATATCTTTTTGCTAAGCAAGATGCTAAACCACGACTAATTCGGTGGATCCTGTTGTTACAAGAGTTTGACGTTGAAATTCGTGATAAAAGGGGGGCGGAGAATTTAGCTGCTGATCACCTCTCTCGTCTTGAAAATCCCCTTAATAAGCTTGATAGAGGCGAGATTCGGGATTCATTCCCTGACGAACAACTCATGTCAATGACAGATTCTGAGCCTTGGTACGCTGATTTTGCTAACTATCTTGCGAGCAGACTCATTCCGGAATACATGACTAAACACGAAAAGAAAAGGTTCTTTGCCCAACTAAAATACTACCTTTGGGACGAACCATTTTTATTCCGAAGGTGTCCTGATCAAATAATCAGACGTTGTGTTTCGGGAAATGAGGCAATAAAGATCATGAAAGAGTGTCACTCTGGCCCCTCTGGGGGCCATCATGGGATAAACACCACCGCACGAAAGATTTTTGATGCGGGATTCTATTGGCCCACGATATTCCGTGATGTTAAAGAAATGATACAAGCATGCGATGCATGTCAACGGGCCGGGAATATATCAAATAGAGATGAAGCACCTCAGAATTTTATACAAGTATGTGAGGTTTTCGACGTCTGGGGAATCAACTTCATGGGACCCTTTCCATCTTCAGGGGGAAATGAATACATTTTAGTTGCCATCGATTATGTTTCAAAATGGGTAGAGGCACAAGCCCTTAGGACCAACGATGCTAGGGTAGTTATTCATTTCCTGAAAAAGCTGTTCGCTAGGTTCGGCATTCCTAAAGCTCTCATTAGTGATAGGGGAACCCACTTTTGCAATGCACAAATGGAAAAGGTCATGAGGAGATATGGAGTGTCCCATCGATTTTCCACCGCCTATCACCCACAAACCAATGGTCAGGTCGAAAACACCAACAGGGCAATTAAAATATTACTAGAAAAAACGGTTAGTCAAAATAGAAAAGACTAGTCATTTAAACTCGATGAGGCCTTATGGGCATTCCAAACTGCCTACAAGACACCTATTGGAACGACCCCGTTCCGCATGGTCTATGGTAAGGCATGTCACCTTCCGGTCGAACTAGAGCATAAGGCTTATTGGGCGCTTAAGGCATGTAATTTGGACTATACAATCGCCGGAACAAATAGGTTCTTGCAACTCCATGAGCTTGATGAGCTAAGGTTAGAAGCATATGAATCTTCTATTACATATAAGGAGAGGGCGAAAAGATGGCATGACCAGCGAATTAAGAAACCTAAGGAATTTTCAGAAGGGGACAAAGTCCTATTGTATAATTCTCGGTTAAGGTTATTTCCCGGGAAACTCAAGTCTAGATGGTATGGGCCCTTTATGGTGAAAAGTTCCTCTAAAACTGGAGCTGTTGTGTTAATAGATGATGAAAATAGAGAGTTTACTGTCAACATACAACGTGTAAAACATTATTAAGAAAGTAGTAATGAGATGATTAGTGAGGAGGATGTAACATTTGAAGATGAGGTCACGTAATTGCCCATGACCTTGAGTCTAGCTACAAGACTCGTAAATAAAGAAAAGCGCTTCTTGGGAGGTAACCCATGCTTTGTGTGATTTTTATTTGTTTGATTGTTATTTTCTTCCGTATGCATGCTTTATTTTTATTGTTGGTAGATCAAGTTTCAAAAATAAAATTGTGAAAATACTTTATTTTGTTGTTTAACTTCATCCTAACTTCATACAAAGGTATTTCGCAAAAGATAAGTGTAAGGGGAAACCCCAAATATATTTTTGAGAAACGAAATTGATCATGATTCTCCACAATATTAAATGGACATGTATATTCGTATTTGTTAGAGTCAAATGCTTGTATCGAGTCATAATAATGTTTTGCAGGATTTTCCAGGAAGTAGGACATAAGTTTTTCCAGAAATTTTTCGAAAACTTAACGTAAAGATTTCTGCAGATCACTTCTGACGGCATCATGAGTTAGCTCCTGACGGCGTCATGTGTAAAATTCTGGAAATTTTGCTAGTTTTGTTTTTTTAACGGAGTCTTAAAGTTTTTGTTAATTCTTTGGTTTTATAAACTCCAGGAAATCTGCAAACATTCATTCTACAAGCATTATATCTTACATTGTTTTCTAGGATTTGTTAGTATATATAGATTGCCGCCGATTTTACGCGAGGTTGCCTTGTTTGTTTTCTCAGGTTTAACAGGTTACATATGACAAGAAGATGATTTATTTTTCTGGAAGGGGAGCTTTGATTGTTCATTTTCTTGGAGGAAGATCTAACCTTGTTAACACACTATCCACACCGAACGAATCAGGGGAGTATTTGCTTTCATTCTTTTACCTGTTTTACTTTTACAATCTTTAATTGAACATTGGGGACAATGTTCATCCTAAGTGTAAGGGGAGGGTAAATGATGATACCTTATAGGATACAATTGCACTTGAGTTTGTTTGTTTGATGGTAGGTGTGTAATAAAACTATGAGAAATACTTGTTAGTGTAATTTTAGCGCCAAATTAAAATTTTTTTACAACATTTAGGAGTGAAACTTTAGCCATAGCAAGCGTCTCATGGATAGGAGATTGTATGACTAGCACAAAACCGTACTATTCAGAAAAATTTTCCACCCAAATATGTGAGGTTCGCCTTTAGATTTGATAGGAAAATCATTTACTATTAGTGCTTATGAGTGTACCGGTAGCATTTAGATTCTAGAACTTGCGTTAGTGATGCATCCCGAGACCGCTAGTGAGACTACATTCGTGTAGTAGGATTTACTACATGATAAGAGGCATTAGGAACACCCCTGTGTTAAACCCGTATCATAATTACTTGACCATTTAAGTCATATTACTTGGCTAGTAAAGTCAATTAATTTTTCCCACACCTTAGCGTTGTACTCATTTTTAGTACACGAAACCCCTAGTACACCCCTCCGAGCCTGTCTTTTCGTTTATAACTTTAAGCATCTTACTTAAAGGAAGAATTTGTTACAACCCACTTAAATGTACACCCAAATCGCCTTAGCCTTCCGTGTATGCACTCATCTTTAGTGCATTATTGTTATTTGTTTAAACCCTTAGTTAATTATCTAATTGATTACATGGTTGCTAAGTCGAGTCATATCCTTGTACATATTGTTTTGGGACGATTGGGACTCATGGGTAAAGTACTTGTGTTATGGAGTAATGGGGAAGAACATCTTATATTACCCCCATATGTGCGTTAATCTTAAAAAGTACTCCAAGTGTTTTGATTATCTTGATTCGAGTCATTAAATTAGTTTATTGTAAAGTATGTAAAAATTCAAGTGTAAGGGGAATGTCCATTCCCTATGCTGTATTATTTTGGATGGTAGGGTAAGAGTGTATGCAAAAATAATAATAATAATAATAATAATAATAATAATAATAATAATAATATAGAAAAAGAAAAGAGAAAAAAAAATATACGGACTACCATCCCGTTTCATTCTATGTTTGTTTTATGTTTTTGTTATTTTTGATTTATTAGCTTAAGTCGAGTCTAGTATTTGCTTAGCAACGCCATATTGTACATGTAATTAACCAAGATGATTAACTCGCCACCAGTAAAGATTGCCTTTATCCAACAAAACCGTGTTTTCCATATCCCTACACCTAACGTTATAACCCTTTAAAAGACCACTTTGATAGTTTATCCTAGGTGCTTACGCCATGTGGTGGAGGTTTGATCCTTTCCCAAGCCTATGGTAATCTGTTTTGCTATGACAGGTAGTGAGAGATGTTTTCCATTTTCATATTGTGATATATACTTTATTACACCCGAGAGATGTGAGTATCTAAACACTATTTGTGAGGTGCTAGTGTATGACCTCTGTGCTTGTCTTTGGTCTTTAGTGGAATGATTATTTGTTGTAATTACTTTTATATTAGTGTTACATGACCACTAACTTGTATTTTGACTAGAATAAAAGCGCATTTGCTTGAGGACAAGCAAATCTCAAGTGTAAGTGTTGATACAAAAGTTGGGCGTACCTGGTTGTTGGGCTTTGCTCTTATATCAATTGGATCCTTAGCACTTTGTTACCTGCGTACTAAGAAAAGAGAATAACACCGTTAGACTTATCGAGGGATTGTCTCCCCCGATTAGACTCCGGCGTGAGAGTAAGTAATCGAATTTAGGTTTTGGTTTAAGAGTTTTAGGGATTCCGTGAATCGTACCTTGAATGAGAATCGTATGATTCTATATATAGGGGCTAAGAAACCGTGTTTCTTGCTCCTTACTCTTCGCACGCATGGTGCTTATCCGAGGTAAGGATATCTATTCCTTGAATAGATGATCCTTATCGGATATCCGGTGAGTTAGATTGGGCCTTTGGGCTTCGTGAGCCCAAGCGTTGATACCACGGCCCATACCATTTGTCATGGCAGCCCATTCGTGATGGACTTAGGTGTAAGTAATGTCTATCATTTGGGCTTGCGGCCCAAATATAGGCTATACGTCATCATGTCCCCCCAGTCTAGTATGCGCGGCACGTAGCCGCGGGTACTAGACTTAATGTAAGCAGCGGTAAGCGTGGCGGGATAATGAACAAATTGTTACCGCCTTTTTGGAGGTGCAATGCACCTAACAGGTTCAAAATAGTTACCTCGGTAAATGGGGATGGTGTCCACGTATCACTTGGGATTCGGGAAAAAGTGTTGTACCTTTTGATCTTCTAGCCACACGTTTACTGTGAGTGGGATCCACGTGGGCGTGAATTAGGGTTTTTACCACCCTATATAAGAATGCCGCCCCACTTTATTTTCACCACACAGTAAAATACACACACAACCACTATTCATCTTCTTCATTTTGAGAGCGTTTTTGCTAGAAAACCTTTGAGCTTCTGTAGGTAATCTTTGTGTGCATACACTTAGTTTTAAGATGAACATGGTCGCTCAATTAGAGGAGTTTCGCTCTGCGTTGTCTGTTGAGGATGTGATGCACTTTTCTTCCGACTATTTTGTGCCTTTGGATGTGCATCCAGAGGCGCCAGATGTCGATGCGTGTATAGCCGACTTCCCCGAAGGGAAGATAGGTTTATACACGAAATTCTTCGAGTACGCTAACTACCGCGTACCTATATCTATATTTCTGAGCGATTTGCTCAATCACTACCGCCTCCACATCTCTCAGCTGCACTGTATAGGTGCGGCGAAGGTGTCGAATTTTGAGGTAAACTGCCATTTACTAGCGATAGAACCAACTGTAGATTTATTCCGCTCTTTTTACCACTCAACATGGTCGAACGGTTGGGTGTCCTTTGCGAAGCGCCCACGGGCGTTTCAATGTTATACGGAGAAAGTTGACGCCCTCAAGAATTGGAGGGAATTTTTCTTTTGGGTAGACGACGTGGTCTTTCCTTCCAATTTTGAGTTTTATACTCAGGCGTCTTTACCAAGGGATGGGCATCCCGCACCCGGTTCCTATAGTATTGCTGACGCGCAGACGTTAAATGCCAATCGATTGGCCATTAACCCCTATCCGGAGGAGTTTTTGGTGCATGTAGGATTGAGCCGCGCGTATTTTGGCGCAGCGGATGAGGTTCCCACTTTCCTGAGTGAGGATGGCCGGGGTGGGTGTTCATCCTTTGTAATTGTTTGTAAGTTTTTCATCCTTTTTCTTCGCGCATTTACCAACTAATCTTTCGTTGTTTTCTTGCTTCATTTTTATATGTGCAGAGATGGACTTATTCGCAGTGGTGAAGCTTGATAAGCCAAAGCAGGTGACCATAGGGGTGCGTCCTCTGAGGGAAGGGGAGCTGCCTTTGCTGGAAGCAACCGCGGGGCGTTTGACTGTTTTACCCGCGACAGTCCCTGAGGACACGCCACCACTTGTGGTGACGCCCGTCCAGAGTATGGCGCCAGAGGTAGTGGTGGCGCCTACTGTGGTGCCTGAAGTGGAGGTGGCGCACGAAGAGGCGCGCTCAGGGTCATCTGACAGTATTCGGATCCTGAAACCTGAAGAGGTGCTGAGGGAAGAGGTTGCGCAGAACTTAAAGCGCAAGGGAGGTGCTGGAACCAGTGGCACCAGCAAGAGGCGTCGACACGTCATCAAAGACGCAGAGTCGAACGCGGAGGAAACTTCGACCTCCGGCGCACGGTTGAAGGCTGATGCTTCTCCGTTTCTGTAAGTGTGCACTTCCTCTCTCTCCTTTTTTTTTTTTTTTTTTTTTTACTTGTTGTAATTTTTTTGTTGACTGTCTTTGTTCCGTAGGGATGACGACGCGAAGGATGATGAAGTATCCTCTCCGCAGAATGAAAACAAGGGGGAGGATACCTTGGCAGCAGGTGGTGGTGAGGCGCAGCAACTTCTTGATGAGTTGGCTGCGACTACTGCCCGTCAGGCTGAGCTGGTGGCGCAGCTGAAGGGAAAACGCGTTGGGGAGAGTCGTGCTCTGGCCCAGAAGGAAGAGGAGTTGGAGGAGCTGCGCGCGCAATTGGCGGGCGTGCAGGCTGAGCTTGGGGAGTCAAGGGCGTATGGGGAGAAGATGGCTCAGGACAAGATGAGCATCTTGGCTGATCTGCTACATGCGAGGTCGTGTCTCGAGCAGATGAAGGCCAGGGCATCGTGGTCTGTGTCGTTCCTTGAGGAGAAAAGATCTGAGCATTATGCTAGGCTTCAAGAATTCAAGGAGAATATGGAGAAGACGCTTGTGGCGTATGAGGAGAAGCTGCGCGCCCTTAGCATTGAGTACGACGAGGAGCTGTATCCTCATCTCATGACTGTGATTGCTGAGCGCAGGTATTTTTACACCCTTATCTTTTAGAATTGTTTTCTTCACTCCATTTTATCTTATCTTGTTACCACTTTGTGAATGCAAGTGGTTGATCAGCCATGGGCTTCGTCTGGCAGCTCTAAGTACTTTAGAGTCTGCGGAGGTGGTGGAGGCCTTTGGGAAGGTTGTCCACTGCGCGATAGCGCGTGGCCGTTCGTAGGCGATGGAGGAGCTCCGTGAGGCCAAGCTGTTGGAGAAGGACTTGGCGGAGATTCCTGGTTATAGCTCAACGGCGTACGATGAGCTGGTGGAGGCGATGGCGGGGCTGAAGGTTCTTGAGCTGCCGCATATAGGGAAATTGGAGCGCGACCAAGATGACCCTATAGCTGTGCTGATGGCCGGCTTAACTTTGCAGCGCCATCTTGAGAAGAATGCGGAAGAGGAGTTAGACTATTATCTAAAACCTGATATATCGCAGCTTCAAGTCCCAGTTTTTGCGCGGCCCCGTGATATCCTCAAGCCTTTTGCTCTGGAGAAGGAAGTCCCCTTGAAGGAGGTGCTGGAGCAACATGCGCAGAGGGCTGCGGTGAAAAAGGGTATCAAGGGCAAGGCCGTGATGTGCGGTATTGGCGCTGCACACCTTCCTAGATCAGATGGTGTGGCTGTAAGTGTTCCAACCGTATCGATGCAGGATGCCATAATCTTGAGTAAGTTGAAGGAGGGAAGTTCCGCCGCTCCAGAAGAGAGCCATGATCACCGCCATAGCATATAGGTTGTTTGTGAGCTTATGTATTTTGTCCTTGTAATTTAATAAATATGGAATAAAATACATTTTGTTATGAGCTCGTAACTTAAATACACTTGCATTGTGTGCTAAGTTTTATTTTTTTACTAAGTCTTTTAAGTGCGTGACTTAAATATACTTGCATTGTTTGCTAAGTTTTATTTTTGACTAAGTTTTTTAAGTGCGTAACTTAAGTATACTTGCATTGTTTGCTAAGTTTTATTTTTGACCAAGTGTCTTGGCTCATTATATTGCTAAGCTCGTACAGTGTACTTGGTATACGCGCATCCGTCGTGGGGTGCGCATGTGAAACTTACTTTGACGTCTCAAGAGTAAGGCGCTTAGCAAGGATACGTGATCCAATGTTGATGGGTTTGCAACCCTCTTATTCAACGAGTAAATTAGTAGGTTAACTCATCCTCTATGCCTTCGTGGGTCTTTAAGTGGTGCATGCACGCCATGTAGGCAAAAAATATAAGATAGACAATATTGACATATATGCAATAAAGTAAAAGTGCGCTATGGAGTTAGCTAGAAACCATAACATTTTATTAATACTTGCAAGTTTATTGAAAAAATGGAAAACATAATTCCTAAGAAAGAAAAGAAAGACAAACACTTATTGGGCACCGCGTAGGGTGTGAGTGTGTTTGTGTAAGGGCCGTAGCCTAAAAGTAACATCTTTTGAGATTACAGATGTTCCAAGTGCGCGCTAGGTCGTGACCTTCCATATCGCGCAACCTGTATGCGCCGTTGCCGAGCGCGTCTGTGACCTCGTAAGGTCCTTCCCATTTGGGTCCAAGTTTGCCTGTGTCTTCTGCGTGGCTTGCGTCATTGGCGCGATAAACAAAGTCCCCTGGTCGAAATGAAGTGTTCTTGACTTTTGCATCATAATACTTCTTCATTTTTGCCTTGGCCTTTGCTTCTCGTATGGCTGCGCGTTCGCGTCTCTCCTCCAGTATATCTAAGTCTATGCGCCGTTCCTCGTCATTTGTCATGACGTTGACTTCTGCTGTGCGTATAGTAGGCATTCCTATCTCAGCTGGTATGACGGCTTCTGTTCCATAGACTAAGGAAAATGGCGTGTCGCCAGTACTGGTTTTGATTGTTGTGCGATGCGCCCACAAGACATGCGAGAGTTCATCGACCCATCTTCCTTTATGTCTGTCAAGGCGCGCTTTTATGCCTTCGCCTAGACTGCGATTAGCGCGCTCAACCAGGCCATTGGTTTGTTGGTGTTTGACTGAAGCAAAGTGTTGTGTGATGTTTAATTGTGTGCACCAATCTTTGAATGGGTTATCACAGAATTGTTTTCCGTTGTCTGATACGATCTCGCCTGGTAGGCCGAAGCGACAGACAATATTGTCCCAGACAAAGCGTTTTACTTGGTTTCCCGTAATGTTCACCACAGCTTTTGCTTCAATCCACTTTGTAAAATAATCTATGGCTGCGATGAGGAATTTTACTCCTCCCGCTGCGACGGGAAAAGGTCCTGCGATGTCGATACCCCATTTGTAAAATGGCCATGGTGAGGTAATTGGTGTTAGCTCGTGCTGTGGTCGGCGCGGAATAGGTCTATGTACTTGGCAGTTGCTGCACTTTCTTATTAGGTCGCGTGCGTCGCGGTGCATTGTTGGCCAATAGTATCCTGCCCTTAAAGCGCTTGCCACCACGGATCGCGGTCCTGAGTGCATACTACATGATCCAGCGTGAAGTTCGCGGAGTACATAGTCTGCTTGAAGGGGTCCAACACATCTGAGCCATGGTTGTAAGAAAGATCGCCGATAGAGTACGTTGTCGCGGAATTCGAATCGTTGCGCCGTGCGCCGTATTCTTCGAGCGTCTTTATTATCTTGGGGTAGAGTTCCCTTGCTGATAAATTCGATGATAGGTGTCATCCTTGGCCTCGTATTCTCCTAACACGTGGTTAGCGACTAGCCGAGCATCTACGTTTGCCTCTAGGTTGCGTACACCCATTTGAATTGCGATGCGTAGTCCGGCCAGTAGGGCTTCATATTCTGCCTCATTGTTTGTGGCTGTGAACTCGAAGCGTAGCGCATAGGTGAATTCCATACCTTCTGGGTTTGTAAGAATGAGTCCTGCGCCTGATCCATCTGCGCATGAGGATCCATCAGTGAACAGTGTCCATGGTTCCTGTAGATCCGCTTTTGCTGCAGATGTTGGGCTGTCGCCCTCTGGCTTCTCCACGATAAAATCAGCTAAAACTTGCCCTTTTATAGCAGTGCGCGGCCTGTATGAGATGTTGTACTCACTGAGCATTACACTCCATTTTTGTAAGCGTCCCGATGCATCTGGTTTAGAGATAACTTGTTTAATTGGCTGATCAGTGATTACCGCAATTGGATGCGCTTGGAAGTATCTGCGCAGTCTCTTGGCGGCGAACACTAAAGCCAAGACCAGTTTTTCCATGGCGCTGTAGTTAACCTCTGTTTTCTTTAAGGCTTTGCTTACGAAGTATATGGGTGTCTGGACGGAGTCTCTATCTGTCAATAGTACTGCGCTAACTGCTCCGTGGGTTGCTGATAAGTACATGATTAGTTCTTCCCCTTGTCGCGGTGCGACTAGTTTGGGAAGAGATGCCAGATGATGTTTGAGTTGTTGGAAAGCTTCCTCGGCTTCATTGGTCCAACGAAAGTCTCCCTTTTTTGTACACTTCGTGAGTGTTTTAAAGAGAGGAAGGGACTTGTCTGCTGACTTAGATAAGAAGCGATTCAGCCCTGCCAGCTTTCCATTCAGTGATTGGACTTCTTTGAGTGTGCGCGGGGAGGGGAGATCAATAACAGCCTTTGTCTTCTCTGGGCATGGTTTGATTCCATCGGGTTCTATTAAGTATCCGAGGAACATGCCTTCAGTTGCGCCAAAGGTGCACTTTTTTGGATTCAGTTTCATGTTTATCCGCCCCAACGTTCGGAATGTTTCCTCGATGTCGCGCACTAACTCATCCTCTGTATGGCTTTTTATAACGAGGTCGTCCACGTAGACTTCTAAGTTACGGCCTACTTGTTTTTCGAAAGCTGTATCCACCAGCCGTTGGTATGTCGCGCCTGCGTTCTTTAAGCCAAAAGGCATTTTTGTGTAGCAGTATACCCCTTGACTGGTGTGGAAAGCTGTTTTTTCTTCATCCTCCACTGCCATTTGGATTTGGTGGTACCCTTTATATGCGTCTAGGAAGCACTTGAAGGGGTATCCACATAAGGATTCAACATTCCAATCAATTTCTGGCAATGGATAGCAGTCTTGCGGGCATGCTTTATTGAGGTCCGTGAAGTCCACGCACATCCTCCAGCTACCATCGCTCTTCTTTACCATGACTGGGTTAGAGAGCCAGTCGTGGTAGTACACTTCGCGCATGATGCCCGCATCTACTAACTTGCGTACTTCTTCCAAAATAGCTTTTGCACGATCTGGAGCCTGACCGCGCTTCTTTTGTCGTATTGGAGGGTATCCTTGTCGGATTTGTAGTTTGTGCTCTGTGATAGAACGAGGCACTCCTGTCATATGCTTTGGTTCCCATGCAAAGATGTCTAGGTTCTTTTGCAAGAGTGCGCATACGGCTGCTTTACCTTTGTCAGATAAAGATCCTCCAATCGAAACTTGTTGTTCCGGATAGTCTGGATGAATAGCGACCTTTAAATTTGGCGATTTTTCCGTGCGCTGTTCTGGAATAGTATCTGCTTCAGTTGTCACTGCGATACATTCTCTTGGTGGTACCGTTGTGTTATAGAGAGTAACTACTCCTCCTTCAACTGGGAATTTAAGCATTCCGTGTGCTGTGGATGGTACTGCGCGCATGGATGATATTCCTGGTCTTCCAATTATGCCATTGTATGGTGAGGGAGACTTGATTACCATAAAATTTATCCATGCCGCAGTTGAGTGTTGCTCATCTCCTACGACCACCAATAAGCGTAACTGCCCCATGGGCCAGATCTTTTCTCCTGTAAATCCTGTTAGTGACATTGTAGCTGGTATCAACTGACTTTGGATTTCAGGTCGCAGCCTTTTGAAGCAGTGATCATACATGATGTCTGCGGATGCTCCTCCATCAATATACATGCGGTGGATGTCGTGTCCTCCTGCATGTATTTCAATGGTCAGAGGTTCCACGACTGCGTTGTCCGCAGCGATTGTAGGGAAGGATATCTCTTTTTCTGGAGAGAATTTTTGGCTGACTTTTTGCTTTATTTTGCGCTGCCATGATTGTATCATGTATATAGTATCAGCCTTTTCCTTTGGGGGTTCTTTCTTGCCTCCATTTCTCTGTCTCTCTTTTCCTTCCTTGATGTTTTTTACGAGATGGTCCATCCTTCCTTCTCTCACTAATTTTTCGATTAGTTGTTTCAGTTGGACACACTCGTTAGTTGTATGGCCCTTTTGGCCGTGGTACTCGCAGTATCCACTACCTTGGCGTTTTTCTTCTGCCGTTTTAATTGGTGGTGGTCTTGGGAAGTTCGCACCTTCTGTTGCAAATATCTCCCTTGGAGTTTTAGTGAGAGGAGTATATTTGTCGTTGTCTCTTCCACTGCGGTAGTTCCTGCCGCGGTTATTGTTTTGATCATTGGATTGTCTCCGCGGCTGTTCTTGTTGTCTATAGTTTGAATATCCTTTCTTGCTATCCGCAGCAGCTGCTTCTCCTTGTATAAAGGATCTGGTGCGTTTTGTGAGTTCATCGAAAGACTGTGGAACTCTATCATTGAGCTTTCGGATGAGTTCTGGATTATTAATTCCATTCATGAACCCCGAAATTTTTAGTATTTCGGGACATGCTTTGACTTGTATGCACTCATCCTTGAAGCGCTCCATGAAGGCGCTGGTTGATTCTCCTTGGCGTTGCTTCACCCTTGCCAATTCCACAGGATTTTTAGCGCACTTCTTTCGCTGGGTGAAGTTGTGGCGGAATGCTTTTCGCAATTCCTCAAAGCCGCCTATACTCCTACGTGGGAGTTTGCTAAACCATGTGCGCGCGTTCCCTACTAATGTGGAATTAAACATGTGACACCACACAGGCTGTGGCCAATTTTCGATAGTTGCGGCTGACTCGAAAATTTTGAGGTGGTCGTCAGGGTCACCTGTTCCATCATATGTCTTCACATTAGCGGGCATGCGTCTGCGCCTGTCGTCTGAGTAATCACTTATGCAACGTGTGAACGCATCAATTTTATGGCGTCGCCATGGGAGAGACATATCCTCGTTCTCTTCCTCGCGACGTCGTCCTTTTGATTTCCAGTGACCTGTTTCTTTATCCTCGTTGTCCGAGGAATCGCTGGAGGAAGGATAATCTCTCCGTCGGCGTTTGCGCCTGCTCCTTTCAGAAGAGGAGCCTGAAGGATCTCTGCTTGGGGATCTTCTTTTCCCCAACCTGTCTTGGATCCGCCTACTTCTGGGATTGGAGGATCCTTGACTCGGCGAATGCTGAGGACCTAATCGGTCGTGTATTCCCCGACTGCCAAGTCTGGAATGAACATTGGTGCGCCTACCGCTGTCTCCAGAATTTTGTGAGCCAGACACCGTACCCAACCTGTCATGGACATTGGTACGTTCTGTACGTCTTCCTCGTGGGTGACGTGGTGGTGTTAGTTCACGTTCTGGCCCGAAATTAAGTCGGGTTTGCAGATCCGTACCGGCTCTTCTTGCCGCTTCTTCCTGCATGAGGGCAGTTAGGGTTTCATAGTTTTGGGACACGAAATTTCCCAAAGTTAAATCGGGTACGTCCTCAGTCGTTGCAAGGATCTCTGCCTCAGTATGGGGCGCCCGGTTTCGTTCAGGCGCGCCTCGCGGCACAGTGTTGTTCACTACGGGTGCAGCCTGATGAGGAGTGGTGAAGAGGGTGCGCTGGAGTTCCTCAGCGCTTGGGACCACTGACGAGATTAAAGGTAGTTCCATTGTTGGAATAGGCTGGGTTGTTCCCGCCTCCTGGTGATCAGGTGCGCTGGTTGTCCCAGCAACCTGCTTAGAGGTCGAATCTTGTCGATTCTTCTTCTGATGATCACGTTTTTCTGACTGCGGAGTCCGCTGGCCCGAATTCTTGTGTTTCGTCATTCTAGTTCGTTGTAGGGTCCCACGGATGGCGCCACTTGTTGATACAAAAGTTGGGCGTACCTGGTTGTTGGGCTTTGCTCTTATATCAATTGGATCCTTAGCACTTTGTTACCTGCGTACTAAGAAAAGAGAATAACACCGTTAGACTTATCGAGGGATTGTCTCCCCCGATTAGACTCCGGCGTGAGAGTAAGTAATGGAATTTAGGTTTTGGTTTAAGAGTTTTAGGGATTCCGTGAATCGTACCTTGAATGAGAATCGTATGATTCTATATATAGGGGCTAAGAAACCGTGTTTCTTGCTCCTTACTCTTCGCACGCATGGTGCTTATCCGAGGTAAGGATATCTATTCCTTGAATAGATGATCCTTATCGGATATCCGGTGAGTTAGATTGGGCCTTTGGGCTTCGTGAGCCCAAGCGTTGATACCACGGCCCATACCATTTGTCATGGCAGCCCATTCGTGATGGACTTAGGTGTAAGTAATGTCTATCATTTGGGCTTGCGGCCCAAATATAGGCTATACGTCATCAGTAAGGGTATATGATGAGGCAAAAAATGAGCCATTTTTATGGGGTCATTTAAGCCCGGAATTGAATTTATTTGATCAAATATTGCCCTAAATCGTTCCTTTTGTGATTTTAGGTACTTTTGGAGTGAATTCTGGAAAATGAAGCATTTTGGACGTTTTTGGAGCATAAAAGTGAAGAAAACGGCAAAGTTTTAATTTTCCTTGCTAGGAACAGTACCTGACGGCGTCAAGAGGCTTCTTATGACGGCGTCAAGAGTTGGAAGTGGTGACGGTCCAGAGAAAATGTGACGGCGTCACGTATGGCCGTCAAGGTTCAAGATATGGTGACGGCCCAGAGTAACTATGCACATGACGACGTCAAACTTGGATCTAGGCAATCCGATCTCATTATGGGCGGCGAGTTGACGGCGTCAGATATTTCTTCTTGACGCCGTCACATTGTAAAATCTATATATAGTTTTGCAATTTTCATTCATTAGATAGAACTTAATTGGGATAACTTGGAGAAACCCTAGCACGAATTTTACTGCTCTTTCAAGGGTTTTTACCCTTTGAAACCTTTCATGTTCCATTAAGATAAGTATCCTTTCAATTCATTCAATATGTCTATGTGTTGTTTGAATATATCTTACGCTTGTCTTGAATTTAACATGCTAGGCTAGATCTCTTGTGTGTTTGCTTAGATGTAATGAAACCTAGATGTTGATTATGGGTTGATTGTTTGTTTATAGTTGTTACGGATGAATGATTTTGATGTTAGACTTAAGAAAACTGGCAGACTTCTATAGGGTAACATGCTTGAACGTCTTAAGAAACATGAACCAATGCATACTAGGTTTTTATGGTTGTATTTAATGCACGAGCGAATTCTAATGATCCCATGTTAGGAGCTTCTTGCAGGCTCGACATAGGAGTGAAGTAGGAGCTTATAAAGTTGGGGAAGTACGTACGCCACCCCACGAATGGTATTAAGGAATATAACCTGTCATCCACGCAATTGTAACGAACTATCAACCTGTAAAAGATATCTAGGGAGTAATGAAATCTAAGTAAACACAATTCTCCCTATTATTGTTCACACCACTAGTTTAATTAGCTTTAATTTTCATTTCTGTTATTTTATTTTGATTGCATCTTAGTAATTGGGTTAGTTGATTAGCAACTAATTTCGCCCACTCTTCTAAAAACCCAAGAATTTAATTGCTTTTATAAAAATATAAAAATACAAAAAGAATCATCCCTCACCTCTAGACCTAGTTTTTAGGATTTCTAATCCTAGCGACACTATTCCTGAGTTGAACAATCAATCCCCCGGTACTTGTCACTATACTATACTACAACGATCAGGTACACTGCCTGGTGGGGGTTGTAAGCTTCTCGAGATCCCTCGAGAGGTAAAGCCTGGTGCAATTACCACGCATCAAATAACCCAAACGAATTGGGTATGTCGAGTCAAGAAGTTTTCCAACAACATCAAGAATATCAATATTGGCAAGAAAGCCAACAAAACACCCTAAACTCCAATTTTCAAAATCTTCAATTTACTTAACCATCACAACAATCCCAAACAGAAACAAATGATGTTCCCGAAACACCTACTTCTCCTATAAAACCGAAAAGCCGAGGTAAACGAAAGTCAAAAAATTCGAAAGAACCTGTAGAAGACGAGGTCAATGAACAACAACCTGAAAAGTCAAAGAATTGTTGGACGCCAAGTGAGGAACAATTACTTGCCGAGTGTTGGGTGGCATGTTCAGAGGATCCGCGTGTCGGCCGTTCCCAATCTCGTGGTACGTTATGGCAACGGATAAAAGCTGAGTTCAATAGAAAGAATTCAAAACCCCGTAACAAAGATATGCTACAATCCAAGTGGAAAACGTTGAACCGTGATTGCACTAAGTTCAACGCTGCTTACAAACAGGCGCAACACGAACAAAAAAGTGGGGAATGTGGCATGGATATCCTAAAACGGGCTAACCAACTGTATCGTGACGACGCCGTTCGCGAATGATGAGGCTTGGTACGTTTTGCGTAAACATTCCACATGGAACTCGCCGGAGCCGGTTGATTTAACCGGCGACGTCCCAAGCCAAACAAACGAGGCGTTGTTTGGTCATGATGAACAACCACGACCTATTGGAAAAAAGCGGGCTACGAAGAAACAAAAATCCGAGACAACAACAAGTGTCGGAGGCACGAGTGGCACCGGAGGTTCCTTTTCTTCGTTTAATTTCGGGGAGGTTATGCGCGAAGAGTATCGGGCAAAACGTGAAGATGCGGTCAGGGCGTATCAGGCGACCGTAGAAAACTAATACACACAACAGAGGTTGAGAGAAATTGAATTTTTGTTGGTCGACACTCCCGGAAAAGATCCAAACTATGTGGCGTTAGTCAATATGGAAAAGGACCGAATCATCAAGAAATATGGGTTGCCTCCTCGTCAAGAATGAATAATTGTGTGATGTTGTGTTTTATTTATTTCGTACTATTTTTTTATTATCATTTTTTTTTTATTTCGTATTGTAATGTGTTGCTCGAATTAATGTTATGGTTTTAAATAAATGAAGTATTTGTTAAAGTTTTGGGTTGAAATTGAAAATAATTAAGGTGAATGTGAGTTATAGGTGAGTTATGGTACCATGGTGTTTTTGGGTGAGTCAAGTTGAAAAGGTTAAAGCTGATGTAGCGCTGACGTGGCACTGAGTTATAAGATAACTCAAACCGAATAAGCTGACGTGGCACTGAGTTAGTAGGTTCAATTGTAAACTATTTAGAATCGGATATCATAACCTGAAAGGGAAGTGGGTTTAGAAACCCGTTCCCATTCTCATAGTTACTCCCTTGACAGACACACAAAACACCCCTAAAGTAGGGCTGAGCAAAATCACTTGAAAAACGACACGAACCGCCAAATCGACCGAAACCCGACTAAACCAAACCAAACCGACCTTATCCGGTTCGAAAAGGTTTTTGGTTCTATAAAATTATTGAAGTCTTACTCGGTCGGTTCTGTTCGGGTCAAAACACACTTATTCGGTTTGAAATAGCTAAACCGACCTGAACCAACATTATTCGGTTCCGTTTCGGTAGCTAGGTTTTAGATTCACGTTTTACCCTTATTCGATTTTCGAGTCAGGTCAGGTTTGGTCGGTTGTGTCAGGTTTGACTCCGTTGCTCAGGCCTACTCAACAAACATCTTAATGATAGAGATATGAAAAAGTAGAATATAAGAGGGGGTAATTGAAGAATTTTAGGAGGGTGTATTATGTAGTTTTTATATAATATAAGTTTGGAGAAGTTTTCTTGCAACTCAAGACAGAAGAAGATACTTCCTTCATCACTTACCCCAAACACCCAAAACAAAAACATTTAAAAAAATTCAATAAACAAACCCTAGAAGTATAATCAATGGCAAGATACGACAGAGCCATCACAGTATTTTCACCAGATGGTCATTTGTTTCAAGTTGAATACGCACTTGAAGCCGTTCGTAAAGGTAACGCCGCCGTTGGTGTTCGTGGTACCGATACTGTTGTTCTCGGCGTCGAAAAGAAGTCCACTGTTAAGCTTCAGGACTCTAGGTTTATACGATCTCACTCTTTTTATACTATTATTTATTTATTAAACTCTATACCTAAGACCTAGTTTATAGGTTATGTAGATTGAAGATTATGTCAATTAGCGATGTGGTCATAAATCGCAATCCGTAATTTCGTTTGGTAGCTTAAAACTTATTATGTAACATTTACTCGGTAACACGTTGTATAAGCATGAAATAGTTGTTACTATGTAGAATCACAATGATGTAACTGGCTAAGGGAGTTTTGTTTCGAATGTGAAATTGGATTTGAAGATTAGATATTGAATTAGAATCGAAAGTAGTTCGTATATAAGGTGGATTGATTAGTTTATTTCCTGTATGCCTCAGAAGCCAGATGATGTTTGTGGCAATATTTATGGCGGCATTATTGGCTGTCATATTATGCTCTCAGTTTTAGGATGGTTGGTTAATAGGTGAAATAGGTTTGTCACTAGATGGTGACATACCATTTTGACCTAAATAATGTGAGGGAAAAGAGGTTATGTTACGGTTAGTGGAACAAGTTACAAGAAATATACCTTCATCGACATTTATAGTTAGTTTCCTCTCTGTTGCGCCATGTCTCAACTTTTTTTGATGCTTACCCTTTAATTGTGGGACCTCAATATGTCATTGCATAACTAGAGCGATATAAGTTATAACCTGTGCTACTAGTTTTAACTTCCTAAGTTAGTTTATTATTTTCTGATTCTTTTGTTTCATGTGCTTGCAGATCAGTTAGGAAGATTGTAAACCTAGATGATCACGTTGCATTGGCCTGTGCTGGACTTAAAGCAGATGCTCGTGTTCTCATAAATAAGGCACGGATCGAGTGCCAGAGCCATAAGCTTACTGTTGAGGATCCAGTCACTGTAGAATATATCACACGATATATTGCAGGTCTTCAACAAAAATACACACAAAGTGGTGGTGTCAGGCCATTTGGGCTTTCAACTTTGATTGTGGGATTCGATCCCTATACTAATGTTCCATCACTATATCAGACAGATCCTTCCGGGACGTTTTCTGCTTGGAAAGCTAATGCCACTGGTCGGAACTCCAATTCGATGAGGGAATTTTTGGAAAAGAACTACAAAGAAACCTCTGGACAAGAAACTCTCAAACTTACTATTCGTGCTCTGCTTGAAGTAAGTGCCCATAGCTTGTCTTGCTATTTATTATGCATCTTAGTAGCTAATTTGCGTGACGTTTTGCTAACGCTACATGTTATATGATGTCGATATAATGATCTATATTAACAGTATCTCTAATGTGAGTCTTTTTACATCATTTGTAATCTTGCAGCTGATAGTTTACTAATATACCAATTTGAGAGCCTTAGTTTGAGCATATTTTTCCCATTAACCCATATTAAATGCCTAGTCTTCAGCTTATACACAGTTTTAGACTCTAATTCTTATTAATGCCACAATGTGTTGGCCACTCATTCCATCATCTCCCATAGTTGCTTAGCCAATTATGGTTACTTGATGCTGATTCAAATTTTCTTTCTTATTTACTTTATATCCAACTTTCTCGCAAAATATGATCCTTTTGTTTTTAGTCCACATGTTAAATTTTTGTTAGAGTGGTTTTCACATACAAGTGTTGAGGCATTGTAGAGGGTAAAATTTATAAGTAACTGGTGAAAAGTTGTTTTTATTAGTCATTTTGAAAGTTACCATGAACTAGTCAACTAGGACAAACAAAAGTAAGAGCATGTGCTTTCTTCCAGGTTGGGACAGAGGAGATACCGAATATAGTGGAAAGCCATTTAGAATAAACGAAAGATAATTGGGGGTATGTTTGCAAATCAGAATCCCAAGATGAATCTTGGGATTTGGATGTAACTAAAGAAGGAAAGTTATATGAATGTGTCAAAGTTAAAAATTAATTATACAACAAATACTAAAATGTAATGTAAAGAATTGTCGATTGAATATCATATTATGCATCCTCCTTAACTCCTCATTGCAAGAATTGACGATCAGATTGCTAATATTTGCCAACAGCAAATATTATAGTTTTTATTTCTGTGGAGGTGACATGCACTTAGTTGAGCAGGGGAGGGTGAAGATAAAAATTCCATGGCCCATTAAAAAAGTTATTCACAATCTTCCTTTTACTAATGAATCTAGTCTGTCTAGCCTCCATGTCATCTTATGCACATTGAAGCAAGGGTTCAGACTTCATTCCATTGATACCCTTTTTATAGATCTGAACTTTAAAACATGTCTTCATGCACTTAAATATAATGGAACTGAGGGGATAAAACCGGGGTAACCCTTTACCGCAAAAAAAATAAATAAATAAATTAATTAATTAATTAAAAAAATGGAGGTTAAGCCCGGACTTAATTAGAAGAAAAGGCGATTTTAGTAATCCACTCCTACAACTCTGAGGTTATATTTTATCAGCATCAGGTAAGTGTCCAAAAATAGAACCTGAAGTCAATATACTAAGCAGGTTAATAGCCTATACAACTCGAGATAATAGAAAAACAGATAGTTTGCAAACGTCATTGTATAGCATTAACTAGTTTCGCCTATACTTCATCTACGCCAATGTTTATATTGTGTACACAACCAGCACTAAACTTTGAATATGCTTTCCACTTGAATCACTTTTAGAAGAAATTGACCTGTCTGAAGAGTGACAATACTTAGAAATATTGATCGTCACGGTTACATTTGATAGTTATCCTATCGTTAGCGGCTTACCTCCACTTGAGATATCTGTGCAACACGGGAAACCAACTGGTTAAGGTTTTCTTTTATCATACATGACCATTAGTGATACAATAAATGAGGTTCATATATATTTGATTCATGATTTTTGTATTAATAATGTATCCTAATTATCGCAGGTTGTTGAGAGCGGGGGCAAGAACATTGAAGTTGCTGTAATGACAAAGGAAGGACTGCGGCAACTTGAGGAAACTGAAATTGATGTAATTGTTGCAGAGATTGAAGCTGAAAAAGCCGCTGCAGAAGCTGCAAAGAAAACTCCTTCTATGCAAACATAATATTGTCAAACACCTCCCCTCGATCCAGAATAATTCTCTCTTTAGACTCCATTTGTTAAACCAATTTCAGACATGTATGTGGCTTTTTGCTTAGGTATGCAATTTGACTGTTTGAACGTTATTTGCTGTGTTATGAAAGTTGAGAAACCTGAAGGCCTCTTACAAACTGACATGACCGGTGGCCCACCTGGCTACTTTGTGTATTTAGCTATAGTCAATGTTTTTTACCTACCAGGTAAATATCAAACATGATCTAAATCCTTTCATTATAATCCCTAACTTTCATACTATTTGCATTTATAGTCCCAATTTCAAAAAATATGGACTATCCGTGTAATAAAGAATTAAAGATATGGATTACCTGTGTAAGATTATCCATTTTTTTTTTTTTTTTTTTTTTTTTCTTTTGTTAAATAAATAGGGATCATGATGCATCTAGTTTGAAAATTAGGTGTCACTTGTGTAATTAAAATCGAATATGGACTACAAGTGTGATTTTGGGTAAACCACAAGGATAAAATATGTAATTTTTTTCGAGTAAAAAGTAACTAGAATTGTGAGCACGTCAAGTGGAATTGTGTATATGGGAAAGCCAATATTGTATAAAGCTAACCTTTCGCATTTGTATGAGTATAGCCGTATAGGGAATATGTCATCTACCTAACCTTTTCGCATTTGTGTTATGCATGTTATAGTTAGCGTATGCTTTTATTAGCGACCATTCTGCAATAGAAAGTAGACTCGAGAGTAAGATCAAGTTTTCTTGCATTGAGAAAACGATACCACATTATTGGTGGCTAATAGCGTAAAACAGTAAATGTTGTCAGCATTTCAATCATGCCTTTACAGCATACTCACGAATAAAACTTGTTTCTCATATTAGTTTTCATAAAGAAACAAATAAAACTTACTCACGAACGGTAACAAAGTATGGTGTACAGTTCAGTTCGCAACCGTCTCAAAGCTATAATGAATACAAATTTAGTTGAGTGCAGCGACCAGATTTTGCAAAAAATTTCAAAACTGTAGGGTCTATTTAATCATCACAGCAAACAAACGGTCAGCAAAAAACATATTGGCCCATGCAGGTCTCGAACCTGCGACCTTCGCGTTATTAGCACGACGCTCTAACCAACTGAGCTAATAGGCCATATTGTTTGTCTTTTTACATACTGTACATATATGTGAATATCAATGTTTTGAGTTTGGGGATGTGAGTTATGATGATAGCATTCATTTTCTTACTATATGAGTAAAAGTCAAGTAACCAATCAATTTTCCTAACCTATATAAAGCACAAGTTTGATTTCTAATTTTAGCAACAATAAATCAAGAAAAATCCCTCAAAACTCCCTAAAAACTACAAGTGGCATGTAACATGTAAATAGAAAGTTTGGAAAATTTCTTGAAGCTAATTTCGGTTTGAAAATAGTCAACAGAATTGTTGATGCAATTTTTAAAGGAAATCCCTTTTAATTAGGGAACATATCATGTGTTTTTTTAAATAAAATCCCTTTAAAACCTAGAGATTCGGCTTTCTTGAACAAAAAATAAAATGGCCATATGCAATCTCACACCTTTTCTAAATCCGCAAAATGAATTAAGGAGAACAACTTCTTCATTGACGAAATTGACTGCAAATGTTATTTCCATTTGTGTAATTATCACCATGGCAATCATTATTGGGTATGATTTCATTGATTCACTTGCTTCAATTGATTTCAGCAAAAGAGTCGTTTCTAATTGATGTTTTACATTTTGTAGATTCATGTTAACCAAAAAAGATTTTTAAAAAAATGGTGCTATACTTGAGTTGAAGGCGGACTCAAATCAAAGGTAACAAAATTTGTGACCTATTTGATTTACTGGCATTTGTGCTTGATTTCGGTGAACTTTGAATTCATGTTTGGAAAAAATTTGATGATGTTATTGAATGCACACTATGTGTTTGGTAAATGGTCTATGAGCCAGAGTGTAGATTAATAGTCACTATTTCAAGGGTTCATATTATCACAACCTTAAGTTTGAGATCTTTGCACAAAAGCTAATAATTTGATCCAATCTTTGCACATAAAGTGTACATCCTCTACTTTATTAAGATTTGATTTTTTAAGTTTACTATACACACACTAGATGCACCTTAAAATGACTTTAAGGTTTGACTTTGATATTTATGCAAACATCACCAACACTCTATCACATTGTCGACAACAGATCGAACAATGGTTGAGTAGTAGACAATTCTTCTAAGTCAGTTCATATGAAAGTGACTTTGATGGAAGGTATCACCGTTAACCGTATTTACCTCATATTTGATCATAAATCATGTATACCCTTCCAAAAGAAAATTATGGATTGAATAATAAGCAATTTTGAGCTTTTGTAAATAGCCAAATAAACTGTATTAGACCAACGTTTTGAGGAAATTTTTAGATGTGAATGAAGTAACTTGACAAGTCAATCCAAGTACTATATCCGACATTATGTTTTAACATTGGATAAGTGCATAATTTGTTTTTTGTAAACAAAAGGCATAAGCTGTTAAAACAAGCATTCCAAAAAACATTTTTGAAATGCTTATTGTGTTTTTGGAAAATTGAAGTCTACTTGGTTATATGTGGTCATTTTTTTGTTAATTATGCTAAATAAAGAATAATGAAGGAATGAATTTGAAAGAAATAAACTGCAAGCTCTAAATCAATGCTTGAAAATGGTTAGATTCTTATACTATAATTTGTACATAAGACTTTTAGTGACTGAGTTGTATGTGGAATTTTTATATTTTATAATCTTCAGATAAAGATAGAAGAAGTTGCAATGGCGACCAAGAGGCTCAAAAAATTGCTAGAGTCCCACAATCAATCCATAAAACTCACTAATGTGGTATGTTTTCCAAGAAGCAGAATTTGTTTAGTTCATATTTTCTTATTATGCCCAACACTTGTCATCATGATCTGCTCATTTTCTTATATAGCTCGATCCGCATAGCTTATCGACACTCTCTGAACCAGAATTGGAAGAAATACTAAAAGATATATGACTGGAGTGTGCTAGGTTTAACACTATGACACCCTTTTCCTTTAAGTGATGTTTCATTTCAGATGGGTAAAATTTAAAAAATAATCATAACAAAAAGTGAAATAGCTCGAAAGTCACCCAGGTATATTTTTATGCATACAACCTGTTATTTACTTCCATCTAAAGAAAGATAATCATTGAGATAATAATAATATAGCTTTTGTAGCCATATTTGATATTGTTTGATTAATAAAGCGAAAATAAAAAGTGCTTAACCCATCACAGCCGTACGTTAGCATAACTGACCCGAATATGTGCTTCCTCTACCATTTTTTTAGGTTTGGCATGGTCAAATCAATCAATATCATTAAGCAAACCAACATTCCCACTAGCTCAGAAACAATTAAAACCACCAAAGAATCTAATTCCATTGCGGGTGAAGCAAAGGGTGACTGCTGTCGTATAGAAACTGGATCAACAAAAAAATGATTCTTAAGTACTGATAATGGACTTAAAAAAAGTTTTACCTCCGATCTTGAGTTTGAGGAAAGGCTTCAGGCAGTCAAAAGGTATTACGTTTGCATACTTTCTTCTTTAGCATGTAATCATTCAGTTTCACTAAATTTTCTTACTATCCCGTGTAATTGGCCTGGATGCATTAAAGTGATTGGGGTTCGCGTGGGATGTAGAATATGCTACATCAGATTGCGATTTGGCATTATGAATGTAAATGGGATGAATTGTAATTCCATTAACGATGAGTCTTCGCATTTGAACACATTTCAATAACATATTAAGAAGCAATCCCAAACAGCCCTTTTGTGATAAGCTTAAATAAGCAATCCCAATCACCCATTATAAAATCCAAAACAACCCCTTTATCACCAGTTAAGTGAGAAATTCCAAACACCCCCTTTTAATGATTTGGATCTGCTGCAAAAACTAGAGTTTCAGGGGGTGTTTGGGCCTGCTGCAATATGTATATTAAAGCGATGTTTAGGTATGGCTGCTGCAATTTTTATCGCTGCAAAACTTAAGTTTTAAGGGGTGTTTGGTTCTGCTACAAAATTGCAATTTTAAGGGTTGTTTTGGGTCAGTAGTTCCTTTATATTACTATGTTAATTGCTAAATTTTTATTTTTCTTACAGGTTTTTCTTCTACTTTAAGTAGTTGGTTCCCATTGTGTTACGGGTGAATTGGAGGTTAGTAACTATGATGACATCTATGATACAGTGCGCATGCCTCATCATGAAGACAACTTATTGAAGAACTTGGAAGGTGAACATATTTTGTCAATACGAATTCTTGGTACGAGTTTTTATTGGATCATGTTTTATTGTATTTTTTATTGTGTAATATATATATATATATATATATATATATATATATATATATATATATATATATATATATATATATATATATATATATATATATATTATAAAATAATTAGATTATTTATAAAAAGTGCACTTTCAGAAATCTTATTTGAGATACTGATGGTTAAAAAAATTAATTGGACCAAAGTGATTTGTGTCAACCTAGCCCATAACCAAAGGACTAATTTTGAACTGTTATACAACTCCGCTTACCCGCCCCTTTTTTTAAGTAAGGCATTTTTTCCCGTCCGTTTTGCCACAAATACTCACGTATTTTTTAAATTTTCAGATTTCTTTTTATTATGAATTATTTTGCATGAAAGTTGTGTAATCAGATAATTCAAAACAAAGTTGGTGAATTGGATATTGAAAGGGACAAGATCCTCTCAGAGCTTGAGTGAGATTGTCCCGAGGTATATAAGAGAAAATTCGATTTGGCATAAAAGAGTCGAGCTCAACTAACACATAATGAGTTGTAACTCTGAAGTAGAGCTAACAACTATATGTGCAACTATGGGTGAGCGACCCGTCGCATTAGATAGGAAACAAGAATTCTAAAATGATGTTAATGCTACTTTTAAGGATCACTTATCGTCTTGTTCTTGAGTTATTTATGGCCAGATACTTTATAAGCAAGGAGGGTGCTTGGACTCTAATTATTAATGTCAGCGTTGCAAGTGTGTTGCTTTGTGGTAAGTTCTGTGTATCTTAAGCTAAGATGGTAACTATAGATTTTTTTTTTCCAGTTATCACTGATAGACGTGCGTTTATGTATGTCAAGACGAGCTTGGTCTATGTATTTTGTTCTTTCTTAAGTATCATTACTACTTCCTAAATATACAATCTTCATATTAGAGAAGGCACGCTTATTAGCTTTCAAATAAAAATGTAACCTATTACCTTTAAAAGTTGCTATGCTTAATTGCTTATTTGTCTACAATATTATTGATGAAATCCGGCAAAAAAAAAAGTTTCTTAAAAAGATTGTATTATAGTATTTTTGCACGTCCAGTAAGAAATCTTGCTCGGATAAAGTGAGGTTTTAACCTCTTCAATTATTATCCTTAAAACCTAATGACTTTTGGAAAACAAATATGCTTTTACATTCACTATGATCTAAACCTACCCATTAGTAAAAAAAAAAAGATGGTTAGTAGTGTTTGTTGGTTGCCCAATTCGAACATGTCGTTTATTAAAATTACCCATTTCAACCCAAACCCGTGTAGACTTATTTCTCTAAACTTGATGTGTACGTTATTTTACACTTCTTGATACATGATAATGTATATGGTAGAAGTTATTAACCTTATATTTTCCATTTATCACATTCATTGATTTGAAGAATATTTATGAACCAGGTTGCATCTTTGATATAAAAGATGTTAAACTATCAATGAACATTTAGCCAAGTCTTATTAGTTGAGGTTAATAATTTGATACACATGTTTTCCACAGGTCACATACTTGATCTATCATAGTTTTATGAGTACTTACGATGCATGCCATTGATCTTTATGTGAAGCGCGTTCGTTTGCGTGATCGGTGTCATTGGAAGGAGGAATGGGCCACCCTTTGTCACCACAAACTTTAATCTCGATGCTTTACTTTTTGAGACTGATGAAAAAGGCCTATGTAATATTCTTTTGTTTAGTCCATTAGTAGTACATAAGAAACAATTTTTTTGTTGATATGTTAAAGAATACGAGGATGATTTAGTAGACACCAATAATGATACATATATTCCTTACATTATGTATTTTTTTTTTTTTTAAATTGAATGCGTATTCGTTTGGTATTTTGATGTTTCATTTTATTATTTGGATGAAACAACTAATGTTGTCTACAAAGAAGTCTTACATCGTCTTTAAGCATAACATTTTTTATTTTAATGTTATTCACAAGTTTTTATCTTTACGAATTCTGTTTAATTGTATTATAGATTTTTTGTCATGTCAAGTTCTTTTTAAAGTATTTTGCGTATTTTTATGTGTTTTTAATTTAGTTTATTGTTTTTTATGATATTAATATAACGATAAATACAAAATAAAATTGTAGAGCTAGCCCGGCCATCGGCCGGGTCTTGAAACTAGTATAGGATATGTCGATATGATTTAAGGTAAAAATATTTTTCTAACAGTGTTACTCCTATAGTCCTATGAAAGTTTAGAATACATTGTTTGAACATTTGGTAAGTGATTTGCCTAGCGAACGCCATATACCTTTACCATTATTTTTGCATCACAAAGAGTTGAGACAAAAATAGTCAAATGGTGTTCGTGGTGTACAATATCACGTCCTCTTTATATAGGTTGCCAAGATAACATATATTTATTTAAATTCACTCGTAAAACACATCTATATGACACCGAATATCATGGACAATTCATAAAAGTAGCAATGTTACACATGATTTTCGTTTTAACGAAATGTCATATAAAGGTGTTTTTACGCTACATTAGTTCCGCGAAAAGATACTTTTAGGGACGAAATCAAAACTTTGTCTTACTCTTGGATTAGTCATAGGAATAAGAATTTTTCATCCAAATTGGAAACGTTTTGATCCAAGATCCAATAAATGCTTGTAATAGTATATTATAACATTTCAAATTTCTAGCTATCGCTAGTATTTATATAATTCTGACGTTAGAAAAAAAAAAAAAAACCACATTATAACCACCAATCTCACTAGCTACTTTTTTTTTCCTTCTTCTTTTGCTACATAAGAATTTTTTTTTTTAGCCATTTAGTTTGTTGCAAAGTTGACTGTTTCACATGAAAGAAATACACAATCAAACTTCATGCATAAAAACACTCATCTCGCAAGAAAAAAAAGTAAATTACTAGAAATTACGCGAACTTTGTAATTGTTTTAGTATAAAACAATATAATGACATTTTGTTAGAAAGTAACATGTGTTGTGATTGTATCCATATCTTTAATTTTATATGCGCCGCAACGCGTAGGCGGTGAAATCTTTATTTTAATCATTACAAAATAGTTTTAGTATTGGTATATTATCGCATCCAGGTTATATTTTATTATATTTTCTACAAAACATCATCTAAAGAACATTTTATGAAAAATAATATGATTTTTATACAAACAACTGAAAAGAAAAAGAAAACAAAAATACGCATGTAATTATAAACTAGGCTTTTGTTTTTATTTTTTTCCTTTTACAGTATGAAAACCTATATCCTGATTAGCCAATATAATTCACACTCAAGTCCAAAGTATGAACAATTTTGATAATCTTTAATTCATTTTCTAGATTTAAATGTAAAATTCTAAATCTACATAACTTTTTCCAATTAAGTTTACTATATTAAAAATGCCTCTAGACTTTTATTTTGTTAAAAAGAATAAAAGCCGTTACAATTGTTGTTATTGAATTAAATTGATATTATACTACATTATACACATAAGATTATAAATCATAAGTAAAATATAATTTAGTAATTTACTATTTAAAGTCCCCACACATGCATACATACATATACATATTACAAAAGTGTAAAGTTCTTTATTTTTTAATAAACTATGTAGTATTTCATAACCCGGGTTTCCTTATGGTACATTATTTTTTTAATCATATAAATTTAATAAATATACAGTAGACTTACATTTAGTAAAAAAAGCATTTATTTATTTATTATTATTATTATTATTATTATTATTATCAAAACATAATAAAATTTACATAAAATTGGATAGGAGTCTAGACACAAGCTGTGCTTTCACCCCTTTCTGAATACAAAAGCTAACTCTATGAAAGATAAAAACATCACTTTTTGCGTCATTTGAGTGGCTAATGATAATAGACTTAATACGAGAAAGTGTATCTAGAGCCTCCGTATCGAATTCGCCGAACGTAGAAAAGGCAAAAGGTATGAACTTGTATCCGTTGTCCTCACATTTGGTCGCATACTTTCTCTTTTTCTTCTCTACATCATTGTGCAAGGCTACCCCAGGAGCCCCTATACCAGCAAATGGAGAGATACCAGTCACATCCATACATGCATCCTTACCTTGAAGCCAATTAAATAATAACAAGTCTGCAGGTCGTAGCTCCTTCCCATCCTCCGAAAGAAACCCCATAGGAGCCTCCTTACGCACCGTGATCCCAACCTTAGAACATATGTCAACAAGAACATCACGTACCAGATTATGCCTGAACTTCACACCCACTTCACTAGAGCAATGGACTGCATGATCTCCCCATTTGTCCATATGATGTACATTACAACTCGGGTAAAGGCTACCTTCAGAAAACATAAGTATAAACGCGGTTAAAACCTAATGCATACACAAGGTTAAAAACTAGTCTACAAACGCGGCATAAACATAACTAATGGTCAATATTTAAACAAATATATTATTATTTAATGGTCATTTTTCAAATAAGTGTACGTTTACTAACGGTCAAATTTCAAATATATCCAAGTGGAGCTAACGGTCGAATTTCTTACATATATAAATGTGGAATATGATAAACGGGACTTCTACCTCCATCAAATTAGGTTTCTCTTTTCTTTCCCTCTTTTATAAATTGAGTGTCTTTTATTCTCGATTCTCAAATATTTATCAAGTTATATCATAATTAAACAGATCAATCACAGGTCAAAAAGTGCAGGTTACAAGCGAATAAGATTCTTTGCAACGACGTTATGAAACTAACTTTTAATATTAATTTCTCATTCTCTTTCGTCCATTTCTGGATAAAATTTAGGCGAAGATCAATGTTTGGTGAACCAAAACAACGGCTATGGTTGTATTGATGATCACAACATTTAGCTACAATGAAGGTACTATATGATTTACGATATGCGATTGAGTTTTCATTTTCTTCTAAGTATTTGCTCTGGTTATCAAACCCTAGAAGTCAAACATGTCATAACTCTGTAACAACAAAATTGAGTATTTATATTTATTTATTTATTTATTTATTATTTTTTTTAAAGAAAAATGATTTGTAGACCTAAATTGTTTGCTTAAAAATAGACCTACAACTATGATTGGTAGAATTTAAAATTTGATTGGTTAATATGAAGAGAGATAAAAAGTGTTTGAAACTTGTCAAAATATGAATGGTGTAGGCCTATTTGTAGATTTATTATGTAGGACTAAATATCATAACTCTTTTTTTTTAATCACTAGCCAGAAAACCAAACACCCCCTAAATATAAAGGGTATAATAAAGTTGGTAAAAACTAAAAGAGCACATTTTTCGAAAAAGAGAGAATAAAAAAGGTAAACATAAAATTAAGGAAAAAAGCAGGGGTAGAATATAGCAATTATTTCCATGAAATAGACAACGGCTAGTGTGTTAACGGTCAGAGTCCAACGGTCGAATAATTCAAAAATAAATAAATAAAATCTCACGAATCTTTTATAATTCCATCCTTTATCCTCCTCCGCTCTTCTTCTTTCAAACCCTAAACCACTCTACAAATCTTTTCCATAAAAAAATTATTATTTTAAGAAGATGATGCAACAAGATATGTGGAATGCTCCTCCAGGGTTTAGGACATCTAAATCCGCCCCGTCGTCCCCTGCTAAGCCGATTGGCGGCGGAGTCATCAGAACTCGCTCCGAGTCGTTTAATTTGAATCGCACCGAGGCTTTTCACGTCACTCATAAGGTCCCTGTTGGGGATTCTCCTTATGTCAGAGCCAAAAATGTTCAGGTATCATTTTTATTATCAAAGTTATTATTTTTATAATACGGTTTATTGTTTCTTCATGTGTTTAGTAAACTAGTATGGGGTTCTTTGATTTTTATAAATGGGGTTTGTTGTTTTTTGGTATTGATTTATTTTGTGGATTGATTGGTTATGTAGTTGGTGGAGAAGGATCCGGAGAGGGCCATTCCATTGTTTTGGGCTGCTATTAATGCGGGAGATCGGGTTGATAGTGCTTTGAAAGATATGGCTATTGTTATGAAGCAACAGAATCGCGCTGAAGAAGCCATTGAAGCGATTAAGTCGCTGAGAAGAAGATGTTCGGATCAGGCTCAAGAGTCTCTTGATAACATCCTTTTGGATCTCTATAAGGTATTTGAATTGAAACCAGTTTTTGTTTATTTGAAATTTAAAGTAATCTTATTGTTTCAACTTTGGATTAAAAGTTGACTTTGATTTGTCACATCAGATTTTCAATTAATATTTTATTTGTTTTGTGATTCATAGAGATGTGGAAGATTGGATGACCAAATTGGACTGTTGAGGCACAAGCTGTTCTTAATCCAACAAGGGATGGCTTTCAATGGGAAGCGAACAAAAACCGCAAGATCCCAAGGGAAGAAGTTTCAAGTTTCGGTCGAGCAAGAGGCCACTCGGCTACTGGTAAGAAACATGGTTGAATCCATAGTCAAATTAGTGTTTTCTATTCAATTATGTTTACTGAAAATGTGTTTTTTTTTTTTTTTTTTTTTTTTTCAGGGTAATTTGGGCTGGGCACTTATGCAACAGAACAACTATATCGAAGCAGAAGATGCATACAGAAGGGCTCTTGTGATAGCACCAGACAACAACAAGATGTGCAATTTGGGCATATGTTTGATGAAACAAGGGAGACTTGGTGAAGCAAAGGACACTCTTCGGCTAGTCAAGCCGGCTGTTGTGGATGGGCCACGAGGTGTGGACTCACATCTCAAGGCGTATGAAAGAGCACAACAGATGCTAAGGGATCTCGAATCAGAGATGATGAACAGTGGTGGAGATCGGGTTGAGCAGAGGAAGCTATTTGATGCTTTCTTGGGTTCTTCTGCACTTTGGCAGCCACAGCCTTGTAAAGAACATTTGTCTGTACCGCCTTCAAACCCTATCAAAACCCAAACCCAAGATGGTTTTGCTGATGAGAATGCAAATTCGAATCCAACAAATATGGCTGAAGTTGCTAAAAAGCTTGTGCTAAAGGGGCAAGTTGCTAAAAAGCCTGTGATGGGTCCTCTTGTGAATTCACTCAATATCGATGCTAGGCCGTTTTATGTGTCAAATGTGGTGAAAAGTTCAGTTGGTAATGAAAGTGTTGCTGAGGGACTGAAGAGATCAAGGTCTGGAAATGCAGCCGCTATGGTTAGTGAGAAAGAGACGGAAGTTGGGAATAAGGCGCGAAGGAAGTCGGGTTCACCTGAGAAAAACAGTGACTGGTCTGAGTTTTTGCCTGACAGCAAGGACTTTGAAGATGCTATTATTGCTGCGGTTTTGGGTTCAAGCACTGAACCTGAGAAGATGAAGTTTGCTGAGAAGCTCGAGAAAGGAAAAGTGGGTGAGAGGAAGATTGAAAAGAGGCTCAAAGTGTTTCAAGACATCACCCCATCCCTTAGTCCAAGAGCTTGATGAGTTTAACATTACTGACTTTACTTATTTTTAATCTTTAGCTGGCGGAGTTAATTTATTTAATAGGATGGAGATAGACTTGTTCTCCATGGGATCTCACATTAAAGGATGGGATTTCGCTCTAATGGTTGCGGGGTTAGTTTCAGTGGTGGTAAAACAGAAGCTATATTCATATTTGCCTCCAGAGTGTAGGCAATAGTCTAAATAAAGCATTCAGTTATAGAACAATGCCAATGTATCGAATTTTATTTATTATTAATGCAAATTATCATGAGGGTTTGTGTTTATGTGTATGTTATTTTCCATTACATCAAGTTTCTGAACTCAATCAGGTGCTTGTTTTTTATTTGAATTTTCTGTTGACTTCATAGAAGTAACTGAGAACGACCACAGTCGCAGCAACAGCAACAGCAACAGCAACTCCAACAGCACTTTGCACCAATAATGCAGCATTCTTTGATGATAGTTTGAGACAAGATGTTGGTGGGTTGAAACCCAACTCTGAAAGCTTCTTGTGTGATTCTGCATAGTCTTTGAAGAATGCCTCTTCATCCTGCCCACATAAGCAGCCAAATTATTGTTTATCTTTGCATATAGAACACCTAATGATTGTGACGACTATCTAAAACATAAAAGCAAGTTAATACCTTTGCATAAAGTTCAACATAGCAACGAAATTTTGGGTCCTCAACTAAAGCTTTATCAGTAGGAAGTTTCAATAGTCCAGCATCATCTCCTTTCAAAAGCTCCCTGGTTCATCATTCATGCAATCGTCATGTTTATAAAATAACCAAATGGACAAACAGTGGTCAATTCTAACTAGGATCTTACACAAAGTATGAGTTGTCAAACTTCAGAGGATCTTTGGTCCAAGGTTTTTCTTCAAATCCTGATCTCTCAGGATGTGCCTTCCCCTGCAGTCAGAACAAGCAAGTTTTATCATATTTTTTTAAAGAAAAAGAAACTCTGTGAAAATTGATATAGGACTGTGAGAAAACTGACCAATGTGTGACCACCAGAAAGTGCCACTATATCCTTGTCAGATAGGCCCATCCGATAGAAGACATCACGAAGATGTGATGGACCTGCAGAAAAGTAGAAGAAACCGTTGATCCAAATACCATGAAATATGTAGGCTTGAACATTCTTTTCACTAGTTTGGAATAAAGAAAGTTTTTTCTTGTGTTACATGAAGACATACTTCACGGATTCTAATAATTGTTTGATGTTACAAATATTTGCATCGTTCTTTTCCTTTAAGGAACTGTGATACAAAATGCTCATTACATACAAACTGCGAGTGGTTTCACACTTTCACCACTTTGGAGATCTAAGGGGGTGTTTGGGTTAACTTATATGCTAGAGCTTATTCAGTTTGAAGGAGCTCTACAAACATTTGTAGCGATTTGTACCCGTAGGCCCTCAAATAAGCTCCATTTTCTGGGCTTATGGTGTTTTGAAGCTTAAATAAGCCAACTCCCCTTAATAAGCTAATCCAAACATCCACTAAGAATCCAGACTGGAAGACCAGTGTTCAGATATTAGACTAGAGTAGCCCTTAGTTTTACTAATTTGATCACTGGTTTGATCAAAGGGATGTTTCAGAAGACTGATCTAATTTGATCACTGGTTTTCTGCACTACCAAGTCCTTGGCATTGGAAATAACCACGCGACTAGAAGGTGAAATGGGTCAAAGTAATCAGTTACGATTGGACTGACCTTGCTTGGCATCAGGAAGACGTCCTTCATTAGGCGACTCATTTGAATCCTGGTTGAGAAAAAGATAAGAATAAGTAGACAGTAGAGAATTCATAAGAATATGTTCTTTGAACTGTTACTTTATACCTTCCTTCCAGGTACAAAGTCAATAGTCGGACCTCCAGTCACCTCAACTGCGACAACTCCAGCAAGCTGAACATATGATGATTTGTTTTGAAAAAGAAGTGAGAAAAGGATATTGTCATGATGTTAATGAGAGAGTTTTAAAAGTAAGCATCGATCATTGGTTACTGGTTTTAATATTAACAATGAACATGTTGTTCTTAACTATATGTCCTTGATAACGCCTGTTATTGGTATCGGTAGAAACTTGTATGACAAACAAAAATAAAAAGGGGATCGTTGGAAGTTTAACCATGGCATTATATTTAAGAAAATAGATATGCAGTCACGACTAAGTGGTGGAAAGTTACTGGACTGCACAACTTCTGCACACCTAATTGAATTTCCCAAGTTCCCATTTACTAGTCTTATCCAAGTTCCCAATTCGAAGAAGGTAGCTGATCAATTAAAGCGATAAGCAGGTAAGCATGAAACATACTATTTGTAGTTTGTATTTAACAATTACCTGATACAGATCAGCATATGTAATTCTCGGATGTTTGGCCTTCACTTCTTCTGTTGTTTATGTAAACAATAACTTAATTAGGAATTCTTATAAAAATACATTGACATGGTGGGGTGTATATGCGACTATAATACATGAAAACTTACCACAGATATCAATTGCAATTTTCAAACCATTGTTTGCTGCGTGCCTGTACTCTTGCTCATTCCTGATTGACCCATTCGGGCCTCCTGTCCTTGTTTTAGCATCATAAGTTCCTGCATCGTGCCATCTAGTGCAACAATGAAGTGTAATTTAAGAAATGAGTATCAAAAACATCCAAATCATTAACAGTAACACTCAATGTTACGAACCATAAATCATCTCTTGTGAAAAATGTCAACTGACTTAATCTAGTTGTACAGATTCTTTCATAACTGTCTACCATATCTACAAACATACACATCATATTATCTCTAAAATTAGAGATTACTAATAATTCCTCCAAATTTGTTTCTATTTGCAACTGTCTCCGTCTCTGGATGCAAGCACCATAAACTAGTTTGAGAAGAAGATATATTTTCATTACAAATTGTTGTACGTCTTAATCCTATATTACACCCACCTAATTAGTTATTACAATCAACTTTGCTTGAAAAGACAACCCATCCAAGTTAAGAGAGAAGCACACGATAATTTATCAGCAAATATAGCTAGTTTGCTGCAAAATTTGGATATTTACAGTACGTCGATAATTAATCACAAAACAGCAAAACTATAACATAATTGCAAAGCAATGTTTGTTCATTTAATAAAACAGATGGGGCACATATAGAGAATAACTTTTTAACCAATCGATACGCCATACAAAATACTTAATATATAGCTGTAAAATCTAAACAGATCACTGATCTCAGCTATTACAAATTCTTACTGAGCAGCAAGCATAAGATATTACTTACGCTAAACGAAGCATGATAGGAGCACATTTTTTGTTGGAGATAAGAGCACGAAGATCTCGACGAGCCTTTTCAATCTCTTTCAAATACTCTGCGTCCACTACAAGACCTTTCCCCGCCATTTTTATGATTTAGTCAAATAATTTCCTCCTGAAAAACAGTCACTAATTCATAAGTATTCATACATAACAATACAATCTCTGATCTAACATAAATAACTCTTTTTGTCTATTATACTTGAATTTGGTTACAAAATTCAGACATGCGATAACTATTTGTACCTTGAAAATAATCGCGATAACAAGCCTTTTTTTTTTTTGTCTTACTGTTATATTTGGAGATGTGTGTATTTATATAATTGTGAGTGTGTGTGTGTGTGTGTGTGTGTGTGTGTGTGTGTGTGTGTGAAGAAATGAATAAGAGACAAGACAAGCAAAGGATTGAGTTTGAGATGAGAAGAAGAATGTCCGTGAATATAAATATAAAAAAATTATGGAGGGAACTTTATCATAAAATATTACGGAGTATTATTTATAGAATATTGTACAAGTTTCTATAAAAGTAGAATTATCTTTTGAAAGCTTCCTTTGTGTAACATCCTTTCTCAAGTATACCAAGTTATCAATTTATGTACATATGTCCTAGAGTTATCTTGAAATTGCAAGATTGTATATATATTCTTCAAAACACGATTTGATCAGTCGGCATGCATGGAAAACTCGAATCCTAAAAGACATTGCTCTAGACAATAAGCATATATTCGAAAACAAACTTTGGTCGCCGGACCCAAAGAGGTTTACGAGAATCGCATGCCCGATAGTGTAAATTAATTTTAAAAATTCCCATTTTTCTTAAATAGGCATAGTTTTATAACTTTGTGGCAAATCTTAATTTAGTTAATATGTTGTACTTCGTATTATTGTAAAATAAATTGTGACTAATACCCGAGTATGTTTTTACTCGAAAATTATGTCTAAACTACCTCCATCAACCGGTCAATTAAATGTTTAGGGTAAGATGTATTGTACATCTCAACAGGACATACATCAAGCGATTTCAGTTATTTGCATGAGCTTAGAACATTTAAGTGTTGTTTTTGGGAAAATGTATTTTGAGATATGTTGACGTAAATGGACCAATGCTATCCCTGCATAGAATTGCGGTCCAAATTGAAGAATGATTTGATTGGAAGGTGGTAGTAAGTATTTTCTTGCTTCTCAATTCACCAAGACCCTCCAAGAATGTACCAGAACAATTTACACGTGCCTTTAATTTCACCGCTATTATTTTTGATATTTTGTCTAAAATAGTAGTAAAAATTAAAGAATGCATTTAAATATTTAAGAGTAAATTACACTGTTCACACCTATACTTCCTCATATTCATACGACATTTAAAAGCGCTGATTTTTTTTTTCATCCGAAATCAAGATTTTATTACGCATCTAGTTCAAAATCCTGACGGTCGTTAAATTTCCCAGTTAAGTCTGTCTCACATGCACAGCACATGAGGGCACTTTTGTCCTAACACTTTTTTTTTGTCCTCATTCCTCTGTGATGTCCACGTAGCAAGTGCTTGTGTCATTTCATTCTATTTGTTCAATGTTTTTTTTTTTCCTTTCAAGCACTTTTTTATACTTTATTTTTTTGTAGTTTAATTGTTTATTTATTTTATCCTTTCACTTTTTATATTATTATTTCTCATCTTCAATCTCAAATTTAAATGCGTTGATCTTCATCTTCCTCAAATTTGTTCTTGATTTTTGTTTTTATTTAAAAAAATTTGTTCATGAATATTTTAAGTATTTTTTATCAAACAAAACACACAATTATATTTTGATTCATTTTCTCGCGAGGGCAAATACTATGACTGTAGCAAGATTATTATTTACTTCGTAATAATTGATTTTGTTGTAAAATATCACAAAATAGAGAACATTATAACCTATTCATGTACCCCTATTAATATCAACCATCAGTAGGATATCTTTGGTGGCCTTTCGATCTCAATCAGTCCATGAAATTATAAAGATATACATAGGCAACAGTATGTGAGGTGTCGTGATGCGTAAGGATTGCACCAGGCTTTACCTTTCGAGGGATCTCGAGAAGCTTACAACCCCCACCAGGCAGTGTATCTGATCGTTGTAGTATAGTATAGTGACAAGTACCGGGGGATTGATCGTTCAGCTAGGAATAGTGTCGCTAGGATTAGAAAACTTAATTACTAGTTCTAAAGATGATGGAATATTCTTTTTGTATTTTTATATTTTTTTAGAAAGCAAGTAAATATCTCGGGTTTGAAGGATTTTGGCGGAATTAGTTGCTAATCAACTAACCCAATACTAAAGATGCAATCAAAATAAGATACTAGAAATGAAAATAAAACTAAATTAAACTAAAGTTGTGAGCAATAGGTGGAGAAATTATGTTTACTTAGATTTTACTACTCCCTAGATATCTTTTACACGTTAATTACTTGTTATAGTTGCGTGGATGACGGGTTGTATTCCTTAATACCATTCATGGGGTGGCGCACTTAATTCCCCAATCCTATGATTGCCTACTTCACTCCTATGTCGAGCCGGCTAAGAAGCTCCTAACATGGGATCATTAGAATTTACTCATGCATTAAATACAACCAATAAAACCTAGTGCACATCGATTCATGTTTCCTAAGACGTTCAAGCATGTTACCATTTGGAGATCTGCCAGTTTTCTTAAGCCTAACATCGAAATCATTCATCCAATACAACCATAAATAAGTAATCAACACATAATCAACATCTAGGTTTCATTAGATCTAAGCAAACACAAGATAGATCTAGCCTAGCATGGTGGAATTAAGACAAGCACAAGATATAGACAACCAACACATAGACATATTGATTGAATTAGAAGAACACTTATCTCAATTACACATGTAAGGGTTCAAGGGCTGAAAACCCTTGAAAAACCTGTAAAATTCGTAATAGGTTCGGCCTTAGGGTTTCTCCAAACTTCTCTCTTTTTATGAATGAAAATTAGAAAACTATATATAGGAAATTGAGGCTGACGGCGTCAAGACCAAATAGGTGACGCCGTCATCTCGCCGCCAAAATAATTCTCGGACTGCCTTGATCTTCATCTGACGCCGTCATGTATTAGCTTCCTTCAGGCCGTCACGTGTTTAACTCTTGACGCTCTACTTGTGACGCCTTCATGTTTGTACTGGGCCGTCATGCAATTTACTCTTGACGCCGTCAGGATGTTGCTCTTGACGCCGTCACCTACTGTTCCCAACAAGGAAAATTAAGTCTTTGGCGTTTTCTTCACTTTTATGCTCCAAAAACGTCCGAATTGCTTCCTTTTCCAGATTTCACTCCCAAAGTACCTAAAATCACAAAAGAAACGATTTAGGGCAATATTTGATCAAATAAATTCAATTCCGGGCTTAAATGACCCCCTAAAAGTGGTTCATTTTTCGCCTCATCATGTCGCTAGAAAGCAAAACAAAAAGCGTGTGTTTGCTTCAGTACATTGATGAGTGTGTAAATACTCATCATTTTTACCTTTTCTGAGCTGCCAAAACATCTAAAAACACTCAATATTGTATCAAAATAGTAAAAATGTTCCAGGAATGTGTTTTATATGTTTTAAATGCAAAACAATCAAAAACAGATGAAAAACACACAAAGTTTGCATAATTGGCAGTTTCAGTCCCTCAAGTTTCATAAATTGGCAAAACTAGTCCCTGAAGGTTTAAAATTAATAAAAAGTCAACTTTAGTCCATGGGAAGTCAAACATGTTCACAAATAGTCCCTGGATGAAAGTTTACACAAACTGGCAATGTTTACCCCTCAAAATCCAAAATGGGCATAAAAGGTCCCTGAACTTTCAGAACTTGACAAAACCAGTCCCTGGTGAAATATTTGTGAAAGAAAGTCAATCTGGTCCTTGGGAAATCAAAAATTATCAGAATTGGTCCCTGGGTGAAAGTTTTGAAAAGTTTACAATTTTGGTCCTTTAACTTTGGAAAATTACATAAATGGTCCCCGGGAATTTTAAAAGTAAAAAATGCAAAAAAATGGTTCTTGGGTATTGGTGATTGGCAAAATTTGGTACTTATTACAACTTTGGAAAATTTACAAGTTCAGTCCCTAAGTTTGATGGAATTGCAAAAATGGTCCTTGTGTTTCTAAGTTACAAAACATACGGACCCTTAACATAACCCAAAGCAAAACACCAATCCAAACAGCCCACCCTTATAACTCCCACTTGATCCACCAACCCAACACACCCTCACCAAGCCCACCAACACTTACCCAGCCCAAAAGATAAAACCAAACACCCCGTCCTTTTTTTTATTACTAGGGTCAAAGGCTGGGTCAAACCCACCTTTCCCTCCCAAACCACCATCTCCCACCTCCAATAACACCCTCCCAATACCACCTTATCCCCTGCCACTCTCTCAACTTGCCATTACACGTCCCCATACACCTCTGACTCACCCATCACCTCCACCCCCCCCCCCCCCAATTGCAACCTCAGTCCCCAATTGGTCAAATATGAGTTTCCCGCCAAATTGATGGAAGAGACAAGGCTTGTCCAAATGGTATTTTTTACTGGTGGGATATGCTCAGTGGGTCCCACATAGCTGAGGAGATCAATAAAAGAGGAGAAGGGAAGCAGCTGAGGGGTAGTAGTTAGTAGTTAGTTTTAGTTTTTCTTAATGTAGTTTTAGGGTCGAATTTAATTAATGTAATGCTTTAAATTAAGTGTTGTAATTCATACTCTCAGTATTGTAATCAAGTTTCAAAATCAATTCAAGTCATTTCACTTTTAGTCCTGTGCAATCTAATTTCATTTTCAAGAAAAAAGTCAACTGAGGTCAACTGATGCAATGGAAGTAATCAGGGGTGAATTGTGTTTCAAAGATGGTTAGCAGCCTATCTAAAAGATAGGCATTGTTCTGATTTAAACCCTATGTCAGTTAGGGTTGGATATGTGTGAGTTCTCACTTTTCATTCTTAGTTCTCAATTCAATTTTTTTTGTTTAGTTTAATTTCAGCTTGAATCCTGTTGCATTGTTGTTGGTTTATTCTCCTTAGTTGTTTTTATCTCAGTTAGACTAGTGTTGTAATAGGATCTAGCTTAAATCTCACAAGCATACTATAAGAATGTAGTTAAAGGAGTGTTTGGATAAATGAGTTTCACCCCTGTGTTTTGAGTTTCAATTGATACAAATGGATGGAACATGTTAAATTAAGTCTATATAGCTCAGCTAAACCATAAAATCAAGTGTTCATTTGACAAAAAGTCAAATCTCTTTTTAATTTCATTTTCAGTTTCACTGTTGGTATTTTTGTGTTTTAAATTTCATTAAAGTAGTTCATAAAGTGTTTACTTTAGCTTGAGTTAACATCATTTTAGCTTATTATCAAGTTTTAAGTGTACTGGAACCAATCAAAGCTCAGTTAAGTCAACTTCTCATGTTAAATGAAAAAGTCAAAATTTCTACTTAGTCAGTTTTTACCAAAATTCAAAGAATATTTTTGATTTGTATGTTGTGATTCATGCTTTGTGGTTTTTAGGAATGATAGTTTACCAGCTCTTCTCCAATTTTCCATAGCCCTTTCATTTTTGCCATTTTCTGTGTGGCATTAGGTTTCCAAAGTGCTTATTGTGATCCAATTGCTTATTCTGTGGTTACTTTGGGCTTTTTCCAGCTTTTACATGTTCAAATAAGTAGTTGGAACCTGAATCAACATTAGTGGGCCCCACACAAGCTGGTTTTAGCTTAATTCCCTTGTTGGTCAACAAAAGTCAACTGTTGGGCTTAATACCTTCCATAGTGCTTATTTTTAATCTATAAAAAAGTTGTTTTTACAAAAGTTTGTTGTTTTTAAGTGTAAATTAGTTTTCAAAAAGAAAAATCAAGAAAAGTCAATTTATTTTTAAGTGATAGTTTCTATTTAATGTAATTTAATTTTAATTTTCATTTTTAGATTTTTATTAAGTAATTAGCTTTTTTATATTTTTATTAAATTCCTCTTATATTAAAGTATTTTTAGTAAATTTATCAGATTTTTATTTGGTCATTTAGTATTTATTAGATTTAATCTTTGTTTTATTAATAATTAATTAATAATTAATTTTTAAATAGCATAATTAGTTTTTATTAAGCAACACCTAGTTTTTATATTTTTACTAGCTTTTAAATGTTATAAAATAGTTTTATAAATTTTTCCATAATTTTCTAAGTTAATTTAGTATTATTTGTAATTTAAAATAGTTTAAATAGTTTAATTAAGATAATTAGTTTTTAATTAATAGAAAATCCATAAAAAGACAAAAATATTTATTTTTAATTTTTATACTTTCTTCAAGTTCATTTTTATATTTAGAAATTATTTTTGCAAGTTTTTAGGTTAATTTGTAATCATTATAATTTTTAGTTAATTTAAATTAGGTTTAATTTACTTTTTAAATAGTTTTAATTAATTAAATAGTATTTAAATATTAAAATAATCATTTTAATAATGTCATTTTCATTTTAACTTTTCTTCTAATTTTAAGTTTGTAAAAAGTTCATTTTTACCCCCTGTAGTTTAATTTCCTTAAAACTCACCTTTTTCTCAGCACGCAATCGCGTCTGAGTTTAATTTGGTTTACGTTTATACGTTTCTGTTTCCCATGATTGTTAATACTGTTAATTCTAATCATTCCAGTAGTGTAAACAAATCCCAATCTTTATCTGGTTACTTCTCATCCAATTCACCCGATCACAAACCCGTTTTTATACCATCCACACCTCGCTGGGACATAACGACCCGGGGAAACACTATACTTCCGCGGAGCATTGACTCTAGATAGTTTGACCTTGTTGACCATTCCCTGGTCAATTAGGTTGACCATTTGGAGCCAATCAATTTTTTGGCGCCGTTGCCAGGGAGGTTGTGCGCGTATTTTAAACGGTTTTACGTATCAGTGATTCTGGATACACGCTCATTGTATATTTATCCATCCTTTGTTCATATTATCTTATTATCATATACAAAACTGTTCCCGAAAACATTTTAAATCAGTTTTCAACGAACACAAAAAACACAAAAAGATTTTCTTTCTTATAAAATGTTTATCAAAAATCCCAAAAATATCCATCTTTACCCTCTTACCTTTTTTATTCTACATTTCTTACCCTCCAAAGCCTTTTGATTCTTTCTATGTCTCATCCATACCTTCTTGATTGCCAGTGGTGTGGTAATCCTTATAATGGTAGCAATTGCCCCAGTTGTGGCTTGGTAGAGTCAGGAAACGGGTCTGTCTATAACCAGAATCCCTATTCCTACCATGATACGACTGATTCATTCCATCAGTTACCACACCATGAGACTCAACAGTTTTACTGTTGTAAGTGCTGTGGCGGTTCACATTACAGTTCCGATTGTCAATCGGGAAACACGCTTGTCTATGAGCAGTTTCCTGATAACAATTATAACTCAAGCACATACAACCCACAGCCACATCAGTTTCACTGTTGTGATTACTGTGGAGGTCCACACTTCAGCTCTGATTGTCAAACGAGGAATCCATTTCCTTGTAACAATTATGACTCTTCGTATCAAGACCAACCTCCACAGTATCAAACTATCCAAGCAACTCCTCAAATCCAGCAAGACTTTTTAGAGGTTCTTGAAAAACTTAAAGAACTTAAGGAGGAGTTAGCTAATATTTCACTCCGCCATACTCCAAGTTCTTCTTGTGCATATTGTGGGGATCCTCATGACGATTTTCAATGTCAACCTTCCGGTTTTGACACATCCACATCCCCACAATTTCCACTCATTCCAAATTCTCGTGGGAAAACTATGGCAGAATTACTTGCTGAAGAACGAGAATCAGGAAAAAGCATGGAAGAATTATTGGCTGAGCAACGAGCAGCTAAAATACGTGCTAATATTCGCAATACTGCTCTATTTGATGACTATGATGACAGTGATGATGAAGATAACATTGTTATTATTCAAAAAAATTCATCAAGTTCATCAGTTGATATCCCAGCAGTTGAGATTCCATCTCAAACAACTGCTATCACACCCGAGGTTCCCACTCACTCTTTGAACATGGGGGATGAGCATCTTAGCACTGTTCCTAAAAAGGAATTGGACGAATTAATAAAGTCTAGTGTTGAGATCCTTGTCCCAATCCCAGGAGAGTCACAGGGAACTTCTGATCATATGTGTGATTTACCTTCCCCTCTTGAGTGTCCAAAAGCTCAATTTGAGATTTTCTCCGATTGTAGCGAAGATTGTGCATCTTATGAAGACATCGAGTATGTTCAAGCATCAATTCCACATATTGATGTTGATCATCTTCTTCAGGAGATCACCAAAATCAATTCACTTCCAACAGGAAGTGATAATGGTCTCCTTAACTCCGAAGCCGAAATTGAAAATCTCTTAAATCATGATCAGTCACTCACTTCCATTCCCGAAAATCCAATAGAGAATATTGATCACTTTGTTCCCGAAGTATTCAATACTACTCTCACCAATCCTCTATTTGAATTCGAATCTGAATTCACTTTGATTTCTGATAACCCACTCTTTGATATTCAGAACGAGGATTGTGATGAGTCTATTCCGGAACATGAATTCACAGATTCACATCTTGTGAATAATTCTCTTCATGAGGAGTTCTCCGGTGAACTCACTCATCATGTCATGACTCCTCCGGAGTTTGATAGCCCGGGGGAGATGCACTCAATCATGAGGATTTGCAAATTCCCACCCACCCTCCCGGGATGTTTTTGAGCTTACCCTTTGAAATCCAAACTCAGGCTACGGAGCCTGCTCTCGAGGAAGAAAATCTTATCATGATTTTCATCATGGTTTTCTTCCTTTTCTTCACCTACAGGGTGACTTTTCTTGTTCTTCACTCCTTCAGGAATGAAGACACTATATTTGACCCCGGCATTTTCATGTACCATTATTTTGAGCCGGGATTATATCTCATCGGTGTGGAACTTTCACGTGCTTCAAATGTTTGTCCAAACATCTTGAATGAAAGTCCGATGGAGATTGTTTCTTCCACATCATGCTTCCCCAAGGACAAATGAATTCGAGGTCGAGTCAAGCTAGCGACTCGGTAAACAAAAATAGTAGCATACTTATAGGGTTTTCACCCTAAGTGTGGGGGAGTCCCCCATGCTATGGTTACTTATGAAGTGAAAATACAAAATGATATTTCCACGCTTAGCTTGTAATGTTGCCCTTTTACGTTCAAAATGTCGGCATAATAGCCGGGACTTTGAATATTGAGGACAATATTCATCCTAAGTGTGTGGGGGGGGGGGGAGGGGGGGGGGGGGGGTATTTCGCTATTCTAGTGAATTTTATCACATTTTACCTTATAGTACCCCCGTTTTTGACCAAAATTTTCAAAAATTTTTCACTAAAGTTCAAAATTTTTGTGGTAATCAGTCCGCCTTGTCTAACCGGCAAAAGGGATTGGCTAGTCCAGGAGCAAACGGCTCTTGGTAAAGACATCTCAGATCCGTTGATGGCTTGCAATTTGCCCAAAATTGTATGGTTCCTCAACTCCCCATATCCTTAAAAGCAAATGAGTTGGCTAGCCCGCAAGATTATGGCTTGTGGTAAAGACCGTGAAAAATCCATAATTGGTAATCAGCTCACCAAGATGTTGACTATTCCATCAAGAGTTGGCTAGTCCAGAAGCAAACGGCTTTTGGTAAAGACTAATCAAATCCGTTGACAGCTGGTGGTTTGCTCAAAATCACACGGTTATCAGGTGTACCACAGTTCTCACACCTGGATACTCCAGAAGTGATGGATTTTGGTAAAGAGTTTTTCAAATCCATCAAGTTTTTCTCAAAAGATTGCTAGGGACTAGCAATGTTTTAGTGTGGGGGATTGATGAGTGTGTAAATACTCATCATTTTTACCTTTTCTGAGCTGCCAAAACATCTAAAAACACTCAATATTGTATCAAAATAGTAAAAATATTCCAGGAATGTGTTTTATATGTTTCAAATGCAAAACAATAAAAAACAGATGAAAAACGCACAAAGTTTGCATAATTGGCAGTTTCAGTCCCTCAAGTTTCATAAATTGGTAAAACTAGTCCCTGAAGGTTTAAAATTAATAAAAAGTCAACTTTAGTCCATGGGAAGTCAAACATGTTCACAAATAGTCCCTGGATGAAAGTTTACACAAACTGGCAATTTTTACCCCTCAAAATCCAAAATGGGCATAAAAGGTCCCTGAACTTTCAGAACTTGACAAAACCAGTCCCTGGTGAAATATTTGTGAAAGAAAGTCAATTTGGTCCTTGGGAAATCAAAAGTTATCAGAATTGGTCCCTGGGTGAAAGTTTTGAAAAGTTTACAATTTTGGTCCTTTAACTTTGGAAAATTACATAAATGGTCCCCGGGAATTTTAAAAGTGAAAAATGCAAAAAAATGGTTCTTGGGTATTGGTGATTGGAAAAAATTGGTCCTTATTACAACTTTGGAAAATTTACAAGTTCAATCCCTAAGTTTGATGGAATTGCAAAAATGGTCCTTGTGTTTCTAAGTTACAAAACATACGGACCCTTAACATAACCCAAAGCCAAATACCAATCCAAACAGCCCACCCTTATAACTTCCACTTGATCCACCAGCCCAACACACCCTCACCAAGCCCACCAACACTTCCCCAGCCCAAAAGATAAAACCAAACACCCCGTCCTTTTTTTTATTACCAGGGTCAAAGGCTGGGTCAAACCCACCTTTCCCTCCCAAACCACCATCTCCCACCTCCAATACCACCCTCCCAATACCACCTTATCCCCTGTCACTCTCTCAACTTGCCATTACACGTCCCCATACACCTCTGACTCACCCATCACCTCCACCCCCCCCCCCCCCCCAAATTGCAACCTCAGTCCCTAATTGGTCAAATATGAGTTTCCCGCCAAATTGATGGAAGAGACAAGGCTTGTCCAAATGGTATTTTTTACTAGTGGGATATGCTCAGTGGGTCCCACATAGCTGAGGAGATCAATAAAAGAGGAGAAGGGAAGCAGCTGAGGGGTAGTAGTTAGTAGTTAGTTTTAGTTTTTCTTAATGTAGTTTTAGGGTCGAATTTAATTAATGTAATGCTTTAAATTAAGTGTTGTACTTCATACTCTCAGTATTGTAATCAAGTTTCAAAATCAATTCAAGTCATTTCACTTTTAGTCCTGTGCAATCTAATTTCATTTTCAAGAAAAAGGTCAACTGATGCAATGGAAGTAATCAGGGGTGAATTGTGTTTCAAAGATGGTTAGCAGCTGATAAAGTCTTTTTGTAGTGTATAATTATTCCAAAGAAATACTCGTGAAAGTATTTTCCGGGTCGTTCTCCCAACGAAGGTAGAATGGAGTCGTGAATAGTCGAATCGCGAAATCGTGTCGTGAAAAGCGGTAAAATGAAAAATATGATTTTGGAGTTCAAGTTATGATAAGAAATGATAAAATTTGAAGAATTTATAAGCTAGGTATGTACAAACGTTAAAAACATAAAAACGGGAATTCAAACGCGAAAACAAACGTAACGTACAAAATAAAACGCGACTTATATACAAAAAAATGATCCTACGAATGTAAAACAAGTTTCTAAAAATCTTAAACTATTAAAAAGAATTTTGAGAAAAAGAAAAATATTTTTTAGAATTTTTATTTATTTTCTAGAATTAATTTTCTATTTATTGAATATAAAAGTAATTAAAAATAAAAGAAAATGTGAAAAATAATGTGAAAATTATAAAAACTATTCTGAAAAATCTAGAATATTATAAAAGAATTTTCAAAACTATTTTTGTATTTTTAAAAGCTTTTTCTGATTTTTTATTTGATTTTTATTATTTAAAATTGATTTTAACTAAAAGAAATTAAGAAAAATAGCAAATGAACTTAGAAAATTATGAAAAATTAACAGAAATTCTAAAATATTATAGAGAACTTGCAGAAAAATTTTGGATAAGAAATGTTAAGCAGAAGTGCTTATTCTGTGCAAATCAGCTTATGGCAAGTGCTTATTTATAAGCACTTGCCATAAAACTTTACCAAAATGATACCACAACAATATAATGCTACTAAGAACTCAAATAAGCCAAGATATGATCAGAAATAAGCACAGAAACTCAAGAAGCAAGTAATTAGCACACTATGTTAAGCTAAATAAGCAAAATCCAATTCAGAATAATCTACAGATTAATCAGAACATGCACAACTCTAAACTAACTGCTAAAAAACTTAGATAAGCTAAAGAAACACAAGTACAAGCTCTAAATAAGCACTAGCAGCCTATTATCAAAAACCGAAATCTATTCTACTCAACTAAAAAGCAGGCCTAAATAAGCTATTTAAATAAGCTACAAACTATGAGATAAAGGGTGCAAATTATAGTCTATCATACTGAGATTTAATAAAACAAAAGGCTAATGCTAAAGCTATGATCTACTAGTCCAAATTGTGCCATTAAAGTAGGCCTAAAACCTGTGTGCAGGGGAGCTATATACCCAAACAGTCAACTTTCAAACAAAATTCTAATAAGCAGATAAGCTCTGATCCTGAATTTTCTTTTTGATATAGATAAACTAGCTACTAAGGGTTACAAATCAACAAACTATATCTATTTCTACTCAGTAATGAATTCTACAAGAGCTTGTAAAGAACCTACCAAAAACTGAGTGCAAGCAAGTTTTGACTTTTTATGCAAAGGAACTTTGACCAAAATGGATTTCTACTGCTGATTTCTACTCTAATTTGTAATATTAAGCTATTATTAAACTATATTAAGCAACTATGATCTCTTATGCAACTACTATTACTCTAATGCTAACTGTATCAAATTTTTGCTAACAGTTAAATGAATAGAAATCTAATTTTGACTATAAAGTAAATGACCTACTGATTTTATGATCTAGAATCCTATAACTAACTTATGTAAACCTAATGAAGACAATAAACCAGCAATTACACTACAATAGTACTCAGAAAATGGCCGATCCAAACACTGCCTTAACTAACAGTAACACAATGAAGCTATGAAATAAACTACGAATTACAAATCTAGTGATCAAGTAAGCTAAAGTTATACTGACAGAAACAATTAGATCAAACAATTACAGCTAACAACTACTGCAACTAAGAATCATACGTAATGCATTTAAATTGAATGAAACGATGAAAATAGAACTTACAAGCTACTCTTCTCAGCTCAAAATAGAGAAGTTCACTAAGCTTGCCTGTCACTTGACAGGCTGAGATCATCCATGGCTATCTCAATCTATCATCAAAATCACCACAGCTTCCATTTGATACACCACCATTACCAATGAACCAAATCAGTTGACTAAGTTGACCAAGATACTTAAGAACAATTGTGATAAAACTAACTCTCACAGATGCTTTTAAAAGCTAACAAGAGATTAATGAAACTGAAAACAAGCTTATATAAAAGCTAAATTCAACTAGACTATTTCTGATTTTCTAAAACTCTCAAATTATATTGAAAACTGAAATGGAATTTAAGACATGAGAAAGCTAATTAACAAACTAAAATAAGCTAAATTGTATAAGATAATCTCTAAACTAATAAGCAATAAAATTGAAAGGTAGACAGAAATTAACTAAAATTGATATTAAAAACTGAATTTCATTTAAAAACTAGAGTTACAACTAAAATTTAAGATGAATTACAATGCAAAAGAAATTTTGGCAGAGTTTGGCTAATCCAAACTCCACACTCTAATCAGCTATCTATCACTCTTTTTATAGTGGAAATGAGGAGAGAGTATACGGATTGCCATGTTGGCAATCCGTGTAAGGTTGTGCTTCTTCACACCTATTCGGAGCCGTTTGATCAACTTCAATCATTATCCACACAATGTACACCCTTGGATCTTCATTTGTGACGTTTCCCAACCAATAAGTGCTTGCCACGTATCCCAAATGTGTGCTTGTTTGAGTCTGACACAAGCTGACATCCCCCTGAGCTTCTAGAATACCTCTGAATTGACCCAATTACCCTTAATTGTGGTTAATTTTGGAGAGGGATAATTAGGGTTCATGTTTACTGTTCATTGAATAGTAAAATCTGGGAATGGGTTAATATTTGGGGGGCGGGTGAGTGTACGGGTAATTTTATATATTAGTTTGATTTTTGGACCGGGTTTTTTTAATGGTTGGGCTTGGGGTTTTGGAGAGTGGGCTTTGGAATGGATTTTGGGTTAAAATGATATTTTGGGCCATGGACTTAAGTTATTTGGCAGATTTGGTATAAATGACAAGGACCAACTTTGCACTTTCTAATTTCAAAGGGACCAAAAATGTAAATTTCTTCAAGGGACTTTCTTTGACATTTTGTGATTCTTTAAGGACTATTGTTGTCACTTTGAGCTTGATAAGGATAAATGCTTGAAAAATGCTCCCCGGCTCCGGCTTTTGATTCCTTTTCCACTCTCGTGCTCGTTTTTTCGGTATTCGTGTGATTTTTCGTCTTTTTGTGATAAATTCGTTCCTGCACATTCACAACATAAAAACACGTGTTTTCTTGGCATTTGTTAGCTCAAATAGTCATTTTGGGTCGATATTTGGTAATGAAAAGGTGTGTAAATTAATACACACCAAAATCCCCCCGACTAAAGTATTGCCGTGTCCTCACGCAATGTGATCAATTCACGCTTTTGGGATAAATAATTTCAAAACTCTTTTTACTAACTTTGAAAAGTAGCAAGGAGGTTCGAAAGAAGTAATAAAATCATTTATTCCCGAAAACGCTCCGTTTTCCAAATTTTTCATTTATTCCTTTATTACTCTTACACTTCTATTTTTGTACTTTTCATACTTCACACTTGTGACGGTTTGTTGAACTTTCATTATTTTGCAATAATTATTAGAGTCAACGAGTAGAAACACTTCTATTTAAGAAGCGACCATACGGATAAAAATCGTCATCCTTGATTTTTCACGAGTCCTCAAACTAAGCGTACAAACGAGATCACAACTTATCTACAAATTAGATGCTAATACTACTCATAAAAGTTACTTGTGGAAACTTCTTACTCCCATTTCCTAGGTTTTGTATCTCAATATTTTATTTTGTTGAGAAATGAATTGCTTCATATTTTCTCGTTTCGATACTTTTTAATCCGATAGTGACACCTAAGTTTAAACGATAAGTAGTTATTCATTTTCTCTTAAGAACCACTGCAATAGAAATTCGGTCCACATCAAGGAATTTGGGATACATACAATATCAAAGATATAAGTTGCGGAGTACGATCACGTGCACCTCATGTGACTGATTACTAATCACTAATCACATGCACCTCACGCGCCAACAACTTATTTATACATAAGCTCTTATTCAACAATACTTACAATTTTAACTTTTTTTATTTTTCCTTTTTTTTCACTTTTTTCTTTCTTTCTTGACTTTTTTCAATACATCTATGGTAGCTTATCGGGTAGCTCCAAAACCACATAGATAATCAACTTTTGACTTTTGATTTTTCACTTTTTGCTCTTATTTTTTATGTTCCTTGATATGTACCCAACTTCTAAAGCAAAAATTCTCTTAAGAAAATAAAGAACTAAATATTATTCAAACCGAAATACCACTAATTAACCTAGAACATCTATTATATATGGGTGACGTATCTGATGGGAGTAAAAAGCCACAAGTACCTCTCATGAGCTCTAAAGAGAACCACTACTCCATGTTTAGCATCTAACTTCTAAATAAACTCTATCATTTCTCGCTCTTCGCAATTTAAGATTCCAAATAATGAAACCAGCGAATACTTAGCCAATAATCAGCCACACGTATATAAAGTCAGTTACGGAAACTTGCAAATTCTAGAAGAAGAATTCGTGTTTTCTAGCTCCTGTTGTAAAAGACTAGCGAAAGCTTTTAAGCTGCGCATGTATAAAGTCAAGTACGGGAACTTGCAGATTCTTAAAAAAAAATTCGCATTTTATAGCTCCTAGTGTACAAGACTAGCACAAGCTTATGTGATCATCATTGGTTAAGGGAACAAGCTAGGGCTCAACACGCCCGGTCAAGTCAAAATATTTATTCCTACTCTCGCCAGCAAGAAAGTCAACAAGGTGTCAAAACACTTATTCTAACTTTATTATATTTTTGCACAACTTTTTCAACTTTTTCACATTTTTTTGGTACTTTTTCATGACTTTTTCATTTATTTTTCTTCAAAATTTTTTGAAATTTTCAATTTTTTAATTTTTTTTTATTTTTGGTGGAAAAACGGAGTTGCAAGAGTGCACGTCATGTGAAAAATGCAAGGTTAAAATCGAATCGAAGATTCACCCTCCCCCCGACTAGAATGAAACATTGTCCTCAATGTTTTACAGGTTAAGGCAATCCTAACAAAATTCTAGGCCGTTTATTAATTATGCCAAAGAAAACGTTAGTCGATAAGATTTAACGGATATAGGATTTCCAAGTAGCACCGATGAATGAGACTCCAAGTGAAGAGATAACGAGCACGAGAGTCATCATAAATCATGGATAATCCTGAACAAACATCACAAACAACCACGAAACACAAGAGTAGAAGAGGCACCCCCTCCTCACGTTATTTGTTAGAAAATAGAAATATAAGAAAATGAAAATTGGATAAGCATGGGTTGCCACCCACGAAGCGCTTGTTTTTGTTCACCGAGTCACATGAGCTTGACTCGATCCCCGAATTAATTCGTCCTTGGGGAGAGCAGATTGAACGGCCACTTGAAAATAAAGATGCCCGGATCAAATATGGTATCCTCACTCCCGGTGGAGTGGAAAAGTGACGAAGTGATGGGATAAACAAAGAATGGGTGAAACACCCGGATGATAATATCATAATCATACATCTCATCCACCACTCCAAAAATATCATTATCTGTACCGGATTTAAAAACTTCATCGGGTGGTTTTGCAGGTGGACGAGAAGAAGAAGAATCGAAAGAAATATCATTCTCGTCATTCTCAATACCCGGTGGTATCGAGTCATCCGCAGCAAGAAATAGATCGACATCCTCTAAAAGAGGGTCACGTAACGGATTATCGAAAATAGGAATAGAATCAATCTCAAAGTGAAAGCACTCATAATCCGGAAGAGAGATATCAGCATGAATAGTGGGACTGCCACTACTCGTCTCTTCAAATCGAAAAATTTCAAGCTCGGGTAAAGAATCACTATCCATAACGGGGATAGGAAAAGAAGTCGGTGGATCATTCAATGCCTCAATACGAGAGATAAGAAGATTGACATTCAACAATGTTTCACAAAGAGCTTCATCTTGTATTTCCGCATCATCATCTTCATCATTATCATCTTCAAAGCTTACGAACTCAGGAGGTTCTTCATCAACATAATCGATTTCTCCACAAGATATAGAATCATCGTTATCAGAATCGGAGAATATCTCATCACGATTATCATCAAACGGTATATCATTCGTATCAACATGATCATCAAAACGATTATTTTCAACAACTTCAGAATCATTGTTAGAAATCTCCTTAGACTCACTTGGGATTGGGACGAGGTTCTCAACACTAGACTTATTGAATTCGTCCGATTCCGTTGCCGGAATAGTGTCAAGAGGCTCGTCCCCCATTATTAGAGAGTCCACTGGTTCTACGGGAGAAGAGATAGAATCATTTTGAGGATTTAGATTGATCGTGATCGTGGAACTATCATCATACAAACAACACTCACAAAATTGGAACTTTCTTTCTTCAACAAGAGGTTCTTCCATCGATTTCTCATTAGGCTCGGAAGTAGATGTCATACGATTAACCACCATCTCTTTCAACTCATCCATCATGGATTTGATTTCAAAAATTTTATTAGTATAATCAGAAGATTGTGGGGGTTGGTAAAAACCATTAGAATCATAACAAGAATTAGGTTCATGATAAGAATTTTCAAACGATCCCCCACAATATTCAAAATTCGATGTATTTTGATATGAATCATCATTGTAATATGAATTTGGCTCATAAAAATCATTTTGAGGATAACAATCAAAGCTCGGATTGTAATCGAAAGACGTATCAGCATTCGGAGTATAGCACATACAATCGGTGTATCCACATACATCACAAAAACATCGCCCACACGGCATACCTTCTTCGGACGGGTTTCCACAATTATAACAATAAAACGAAGGTGGTGGTGGTGTATAAAAATCGGGTATGTTTAACGAATTGTTGAACGAATTTTGATCACACATGTGAGAATTACAATTCAAACAAACGCCATCACGAATATTATCTCCACATTCGTCGCACGTACACCACACACACAACCCTCCGAAGAACGGTTCTCCACAACTAGAACAAAACGTATCCATAAGAATTAAATGTGAGAGGGTTTAAGAAAAAGAATCAAATATGAGAGGATAAGAAGATTATTTTTGTTTTTGATTTTAAAATTTTTATAGAAAATATATACAAGATAGTAGAAAACTTAACACAACACGATTTTTCAACACAAATATTCAAAACTCACGTCCACCTTCCCCGGCAGCGGCGCCATTTTGATAAAGTCTTTTTGTAGTGTATAATTATTCCGAAGAAATACTCGTGAAAGTATTTTCCGGGTCGTTCTCCCAACGAAGGTAGAATGGAGTCGTGAATAGTCGAATCGCGAAATCGTGTCGTGAAAAGCGGTAAAATGAAAAATATGATTTTGGAGTTCAAGTTATGATAAGAAATGATAAAATTTGAAGAATTTATAAGCTAGGTATGTACAAACATTAAAAACATAAAAACGGGAATTCAAACGCGAAAACAAACGTAACGTACAAAATAAAACGCGACTTATATACAAAAAAATGATCCTACGAATGTGAAACAAGTTTCTAAAAATCTTAAACTATTAAAAAGAATTTTGAGAAAAAGAAAAATATTTTTTAGAATTTTTATTTATTTTCTAGAATTAATTTTCTATTTATTGAATATAAAAGTAATTAAAAATAAAAGAAAATGTGAAAAATAATGTGAAAATTATAAAAACTATTCTGAAAAATCTAGAATATTATAAAAGAATTTTCAAAACTATTTTTGTATTTTTAAAAGCTTTTTCTGATTTTTTATTTGATTTTTATTATTTAAAATTGATTTTAACTAAAAGAAATTAAGAAAAATAGCAAATGAACTTAGAAAATTATGAAAAATTAACAGAAATTCTAAAATATTATAGAGAACTTGCAGAAAATTTTTGGATAAGAAATGTTAAGCAGAAGTGCTTATTCTGTGCAAATCAGCTTATGGCAAGTGCTTATTTATAAGCACTTGCCATAAAACTTTACCAAAATGATACCACAACAATATAATGCTACTAAGAACTCAAATAAGCCAAGATATGATCAGAAATAAGCACAGAAACTCAAGAAGCAAGTAATTAGCACACTATGTTAAGCTAAATAAGCAAAATCCAATTCAGAATAATCTACAGATTAATCAGAACATGCACAACTCTAAACTAACTGCTAAAAAACTTAGATAAGCTAAAGAAACACAAGTACAAGCTCTAAATAAGCACTAGCAGCCTATTATCAAAAACAGAAATCTATTCTACTCAACTAAAAAGCAGGCCTAAATAAGCTATTTAAATAAGCTACAAACTATGAGATAAAGGGTGCAAATTATAGTCTATCATACTGAGATTTAATAAAACAAAAGGCTAATGCTAAAGCTATGATCTACTAGTCCAAATTGTGCCATTAAAGTAGGCCTAAAACCTGTGTGCAGGGGAGCTATATACCCAAACAGTCAACTTTCAAACAAAATTCTAATAAGCAGATAAGCTCTGATCCTGAATTTTCTTTTTGATATAGATAAACTAGCTACTAAGGGTTACAAATCAACAAACTATATCTATTTCTACTCAGTAATGAATTCTACAAGAGCTTGTAAAGAACCTACCAAAAACTGAGTGCAAGCAAGTTTTGACTTTTTATGCAAAGGAACTTTGACCAAAATGGATTTCTACTGCTGATTTCTACTCTAATTTGTAATATTAAGCTATTATTAAACTATATTAAGCAACTATGATCTCTTATGCAACTACTATTACTCTAATGCTAACTGTATCAAATTTTTGCTAACAGTTAAATGAATAGAAATCTAATTTTGACTATAAAGTAAATGACCTACTGATTTTATGATCTAGAATCCTATAACTAACTTATGTAAATCTAATGAAGACAATAAACCAGCAATTACACTACAATAGTACTCAGAAAATGGCCGATCCAAACACTGCCTTAACTAACAGTAACACAATGAAGCTATGAAATAAACTACGAATTACAAATCTAGTGATCAAGTAAGCTAAAGTTATACTGACAGAAACAATTAGATCAAACAATTACAGCTAACAACTACTGCAACTAAGAATCATACGTAATGCATTTAAATTGAATGAAACGATGAAAATAGAACTTACAAGCTACTCTTCTCAGCTCAAAATAGAGAAGTTCACTAAGCTTGCCTGTCACTTGACAGGCTGAGATCATCCATGGCTATCTCAATCTATCATCAAAATCACCACAGCTTCCATTTGATACACCACCATTACCAATGAACCAAATCAGTTGACTAAGTTGACCAAGATACTTAAGAACAATTGTGATAAAACTAACTCTCACAGATGCTTTTAAAAGCTAACAAGAGATTAATGAAACTGAAAACAAGCTTATATAAAAGCTAAATTCAACTAGACTATTTTTGATTTTCTAAAACTCTCAAATTATATTGAAAACTGAAATGGAATTTAAGACATGAGAAAGCTAATTAACAAACTAAAATAAGCTAAATTGTATAAGATAATCTCTAAACTAATAAGCAATAAAATTGAAAAGTAGACAGAAATGAACTAAAATTGATATTAAAAACTGCATTTCATTTAAAAACTAGAGTTACAACTAAAATTTAAGATGAATTACAATGCAAAAGAAATTTTGGCAGAGTTTGGCTAATCCAAACTCCACACTCTAATCAGCTATCTATCACTCTTTTTATAGTGGAAATGAGGAGAGAGTATACGGATTGCCATGTTGGCAATCCGTGTAAGGTTGTGCTTCTTCACACCTATTCGGAGCCGTTTGATCAACTTCAATCATTATCCACACAATGTACACCCTTGGATCTTCATTTGTGACGTTTCCCAACCAATAAGTGCTTGCCACGTATCCCAAATGTGTGCTTGTTTGAGTCTGACACAAGCTGACATCCCCCTGAGCTTCTAGAATACCTCTGAATTGACCCAATTACCCTTAATTGTGGTTAATTTTGGAGAGGGATAATTAGGGTTCATGTTTACTGTTCATTGAATAGTAAAATCTGGGAATGGGTTAATATTTGGGGGGCGGGTGAGTGTACGGGTAATTTTATATATTAGTTTGATTTTTGGACCGGGTTTTTTTAATGGTTGGGCTTGGGGTTTTGGAGAGTGGGCTTTGGAATGGATTTTGGGTTAAAATGATATTTTGGGCCATGGACTTAAGTTATTTGGCAGATTTGGTATAAATGACAAGGACCAACTTTGCACTTTCTAATTTCAAAGGGACCAAAAATGTAAATTTCTTCAAGGGACTTTCTTTGACATTTTGTGATTCTTTTAGGACTATTGTTGTCACTTTGAGCTTGATAAGGATAAATGCTTGAAAAATGCTCCCCGGCTCCGGCTTTTGATTCCTTTTCCACTCTCGTGCTCGTTTTTCCGGTATTCGTGTGATTTTTCGTCTTTTTGTGATAAATTCGTTCCTGCACATTCACAACATAAAAACACATGTTTTCTTGGCATTTGTTAGCTCAAATAGTCATTTTGGGTCGATATTTGGTAATGAAAAGGTGTGTAAATTAATACACACCAGCAGCCTATCTAAAAGATAGGCATTGTTCTGATTTAAACCCTATGTCAGTTAGGGTTGGGTATGTGTGAGTTCTCACTTTTCATTCTTAGTTCTCAATTCTATTTTTTTTGTTTAGTTTAATTTCAGCTTGAATTATGTTGCATTGTTGTTGGTTTATTCTCCTTAGTTGTTTTTATCTCAGTTAGACTAGTGTTGTAATAGGATCTAGCTTAAATCTCACAAGTCTACTATAAGAATGTAGTTAAAGGAGTGTTTGGATAAATGAGTTTCACCCCTGTGTTTTGAGTTTCAGTTGATACAAATGGATGGAACATGTTAAATTAAGTCTATATAGCTCAGCTAAACCATAAAATCAAGTGTTCATTTGACAAAAACTCAAATCTCTTTTTAATTTCATTTTCAGTTTCACTATTGGTATTTTTGTGTTCTAAATTTCATTAAAGTAGTTCATAAAGTGTTTACTTTAGCTTGAGTTAAGATCATTTTAGCTTATTATCAAGTTTTAAGTGTACTGGAACCAATCAAAGCTCAGTTAAGTCAACTTCTCATGTTAAATGAAAAAGTCAAATTTTCTACTTAGTCAGTTTTTACTAAAATTCAAAGAATATTTTTGATTTGTATGTTGTGATTCATGCTTTGTGGTTTTTAGGAATGATAGTTTACCAGCTCTTCTCCAATTTTCCATAGCCCTTTCATTTTTTCCATTTTTGTAGTGGGCCCCACAACCCTCCAAAGAGGGCTGCAGGGCTGTCTGCTCCCCTGCACAACAGACACCACAGTCACCACCACCACTTTGGTGGTGGTTTGTGGTCACCACAGTAGTCCCCACACCCTAGTTTTTGGTTCTCCCAACCCCCCTCCTACCTGGCTTGAGATTTTGACCATAAGTTTGACCTTGGAACCACTGGGACCCACCTGAATCAACCCCACAAACTTGTCCCATTTTCTGTGTGGCATTAGGTTTCCAAAGTGCTTATTGTGATCCAATTGCTTATTCTGTGGTTACTTTGGGCTTTTTCCCGCTTTTACATGTTCAAATAAGTAGTTGGAACCTGAATCAACATTAGTGGGCCCCACACAAGCTGGTTTTAGCTTATTTCCCTTGTTGGTCAACAAAAGTCAACTATTGGGCTTAATACCTTCCATAGTGCTTATTTTTAATCTATAAAAAAGTTGTTTTTACAAAAGTTTGTTGTTTTTAAGTTTAAATTAGTTTTCAAAAAGAAAAATCAAGAAAAGTCAATTTATTTTTAAGTGATAGTTTCTATTTAATGTAATTTAATTTTAATTTTCATTTTTAGATTTTTATTAAGTAATTAGCTTTTTTATATTTTTCTTAAATTCCTCTTATATTAAAGTATTTTTAGTAAATTTATCAGATTTTTATTTGGTCATTTAGTATTTATTAGATTTAATCTTTGTTTTATTAATAATTAATTAATAAATAAGTTTTAAATAGCATAATTAGTTTTTATTATGCAACACCTAGTTTTTATATTTTTCCCAGCTTTTAAATGTTATAAAATAGTTTTAAAATTTTTTCCATAATTTCCTATGTTAATTTAGTATTATTTGTAATTTAAATTAGTTTAAATAATTTAATTAAGATAATTAGTTTTTAATTAATAGAAAATCCATAAAAAGACAAAAATATTTATTTTTGATTTTTATACTTTCTTCAAGTTCATTTTTAAGTTTAGAAATTATTTTTGCAAGTTTTTAGGTTAATTTGTAATCATTATAATTTTTAGTTAATTTAAATTAGGTTTAATTTACTTTTTAAATAGTTTTAATTAATTAAATAGTATTTAAATATTAAAATAATCATTTTAATAATGTCATTTTCATTTTAACTTTTCTTCTAATTTTAAGTTTGTAAAAAGCTCATTTTTACCCCCTGTAGTTTAATTTCCTTAAAACTCACCTTTTTCTCAGCACGCTATCGCGTCTGAGTTTAATTTGGTTTACGTTTATACGTTTCTGTTTCCCGTGATTGTTAATACTGTTAATTCTAATCATTCCAGTAGTGTAAACAAATCTCAATCTTTATCTGGTTACTTCCCATCCAATTCACCCGATCACAAACCCGTTTTTATACCATCCACACCTCGCTGGGACATAACGACCCGAGGAAACACTATACTTCCGCGGAGCATTGACTCTAGATAGTTTGACCTTGTTGACCATTCCCTGGTCAATTAGGTTGACCGTTTGGAGCCAATCAACATAAATATACAAGATTTTCTTTACATACTTGTTCAACAAATAAAATTTTCTTTTCACTCATTTTTCTTCAAACAATATATGCTTTTGAACCCATATTTGTTCAAACAGGTGTCTTCACCCACTATAAAAAATCAAGATAACATCAACGATTAACAAGATTCGAACCATTGTTCTTTTGCACCCATATTTGTAGCTCCTGTTTATTCTTTCTTTCTTACTGTTTATCATACAAACCGAATAACCAACAACTCTTATCCACTTGGAAACACAAAGACTTAACACCCACCTTTCATTTAATCTTTAACCCACGAATGAAGAAGAAATGTATATCGGCTTCAAGATCTTTTACAAAGGTCTCAGGTAGGTGATGATTTATTTTGATTTACCTTTAAAGATCAATGATGGATTTGGTCAAACACTTAAGATCTTTAAAGATCTTTGAACGAATCTGAGATCTTTTCTTTGTTTATTTTCTTTGTTGTTTAAACCATGATAGTGGTTTGGAGATGGGATAGGATGACGAAGTTCTTGGTTATTGTAGACAGTGCTTTGTTGTTGGGTTTTTTTTGTTGTTGGTTTTTTATGAGTGCTTATTCACTCATCCTTTTTAGGCCTTAATTCAGACCAAAAACACAAAATACTAACCAAAAACGCCAAGAGAATGCATGTTTTTGTATTTGTGTATGTGCAGGTACGGATATGAGAAAAATGAACAAAATCGACAGCAAAACCGACAAAAACGAGCACGAGAATGGAAAGTGTCAAAAGCCGGAGCTGGGGAAGTCAAATGGTCAAAGATCAAGCTCAAAAAGTCAAATTCAACCTCAAAGATTCTTAAAGTTACAAGAAAGGTCCCTGGATAAAGTTTTGAAGAAGTGACAATTTCGGTCCCTGTACTTTCAGAGAATTACAAAAATGGTCCCTCAAGGATAAATTTCAAGAGTCAACAATTCAGGTCCTCCAAGATATTGAAATAGTCAAGAAAGGCCCTTGGAAAAGTATTATTGAGATTTGGCAGCCTAAGTCCTTACACTTTTTAGTTTTTACAATTTTGGTCCTAAATATTCACTACACTAAAAATCTGGTTTTATTACACATTTATCCAAGCCTTTAACCCCTCATAAGCCCAAAACATAATAAGCCTACCACCCAGCCCACCACACTTTTTACCCAGCCCACCATTGTACCCGGTCAACCCCCATGTCAACCTCGGTCAACAAACACTTAAATAAAATAACAAACACCCCCAATTCACTTTTACCCGCCCCCAATTACAAACGTACCCAGAAATCTTACTGTAGCAAGAACCCTAAACTTTCACCCACCTCAATTTACCCCACTTAAGAATAATTACCCAGTGATTACATGTTTCTAGAAGGTCAGGGCACATGTCAGAGGTGTCAGGAGGACACGTGGTCCAATGATTTAACACACGGAGGATTCACATCAATCAATCAATCAATCAACGGCTGTGGGTGATTGGAAGCATCTAGAGCGTGATCAAGGGCTGATATGGATTCAAGGAAACACAAGGGGCACGCGGATTGATGACATGGCAACCTGGACTCCTCACCTCAGCTCACGTATAAATACCCCCCTCCTAGCTCACTTGTAATTTGTCCAATCTTTCATGTTATTAGAAAGGTTTTTGACCTTTTATTTCTGTCATTTAAATTCAGTATTCAAATTGTAAACTTCAAATTTTGTACTCAAGTTCTTATTATCAATGCAAATTCAGTTTTTAGCTTATTGTTTTGTCTCAACTTTAATTTGCTTTTTGTTCTTGATTAATTAAGTTTACATTCAGTAATATTTTCTATCTTTCATTTACATACTTCTGTTTAAAAAAAAAAAAAAAATGTTGTTTGGAGCTTATTGTATAAGCTGAAGCTTATTGGAGTTAAAGGACGGTCAAAAAGGAGCGTTTGGCCTGTCTTAGAGACAGGCTGTGAGGGAGACCTCTCTGTTTAGCTGAGGGGCGATCGTAAGTTTTCATTTAAATTTTCTATTTGCAAGTCTTAATACATTATAGTGTAGATTTTAGTTTTGTTATTTGCTATTGTTCAACTGAGTATTGTTTTATTACTTGATAGTTATAAGTAGTTTTAATCATTAGTTTGTTCACTCAAATTACTGTTTCATCGATTCTCTTTTACCTTGGATTTGAGTTGTGATAGTTTGGAGTTTAGAACTGCATACCTGTGTTCCTATGGTTTCTTGTTAGATTTTATTGCTCATTTAGTTTTTAATATCAGTTAGACATTAGGTAGTGTTCAGTAGGTTTGCTTAGTTACGCTCACAATCTTAGAAGTTAATATAATTGCTCATATCAGGGTTGTTTGGATTAATCTAGTCTGCGTATTCTTGTTAATATTGCTCATCGCAATTTGCTTTGTGGTTTGATGCTTAATTGATTAATACTGCTTCATAGGTTGTAGCATCTGTCTTAGTTCAGGGGTGTGTAGATCAGGATAAATCTGAGTTGCTGTGGTATTGTTTCTGTGATCTAGCTGGTTTGGGTTAGTTTTATTCTTCACTGAGTCTTAGTTTAGTTTAGGGAGTCTGTTTTGAGTCTAAAATTCAGTAGGTGTTAGCTTATATTTCTAGTAGTAGTGTTAACAGCTCGTATCATGGGTGTTTGGATTGCTAATGTTCATATTGTTCCTTTGATTCTCTGCATAAACAATCACATTTAGGATCAGATTCAGTAGTTATAAACTTACATTAGTCAAAATAGGATTGCAACTAAAAAGTCAAGTTTGGTTTAAATTATGGTTAAGAGCTGCTGATCTCAGGTCCATTCAGTGGTCTAATTTGGTTTGGAAGTTTAATCTTTCTGGTTCTCTGAGTTCTCAGTAGAGTAGGCTAGCATTTGCCTTTTTAGGATTCACTCATTTGCTTATCTAGTGCTTATTTATTAGCCGTCAAGTAGAGTACCTGAGCTGATTTTCTGATTTCAAAGTTTTGAGCCTGCTATTGTGTTTGGTCATTCATAAGTTGAAATTTAGTGTTCATTTATGTTCCCTTATGCTTCTGGTTACTGTTCTTAGTGAGATTGTGTTATTGCTTATTCTGTTTTGGTAACGGCTTATTTGCTTTGTGCTTATTTCCACTGTTTGGTCTCCATACCTGTGATTCTGAGTCATTTTGGTCTTCAAACTGTTCATATAAGCTTAACATAGTCAAAAACACTTTTGTTTTAAGTATTGGGTCAAAAAGTCAAAGTGCTTATCAATTAAGCTCTTTCAAATAAGCACTTTTCAAGCTTTCAGCACTTTTCCAGCTTATTTTTCTTTCAAAATTTTTTCTCAAGCTTATTTTATTATTTTAGATTTTCTGTAATTTTTTCAAATTTTTCCGAGTCCATTTACTATTTTTCTTATGTTATTTTCATTTTTAATCATTTTTAATTCCTTATTAATTAATAAAAAATCCAAAAAAATCTGAAAAAGTCAAGAAAAATCCAAAAATATTTTAGAAAATTATTTTCATTTATTTTAGATTTTTAGAAATTTATTTTGCATTTTTTCCATTTATTTTGAATTTCTTTTGAATTTTTAATTAGATTTAATACTTTTTAATTCCTAGAAATTACACAAAAAGCCAAAAAAATTAGTTTTTAGTTTTAAAATTTCTTTTTAGTTATTTTATAATTTTCAAAATTTAATTTTTATTTTTCTCACTTTATTTTCATTTTCTTTTAATTTTTAATTAGTTTAAATAGTTTTTAATTCATAAAAAATAAATAAAAAGTCAAAAAAATATTTTTCTTTTTCTCAAAATTTTCTTTTATCATTTTTGATTTTTAGAAATTATTTTCAAGTCCGTAGGAGTCGCGTAGCTTAAAAGTCGCGTTTTATTTCGCGCGTTGACGTTTATTTCACGTTTTAATTTACGGTTTTCGATTTTACGTTACGTTTTTGGTTTGTTTAGTTGAATTACGTGCTTAATTGGTTATTTGTGCTGCATTTACTATTTCATTAGTGTAATCTCATTAAAATCACTTTTCACCGTTTTCACGACACGTTTCACGATTCGGGAATTCGAAGTTCCATTCACCCTTCACACGGAATACGACCCGGGGAAATACTTTCCTAAGCATTTCTTCGGTAAAACAAACACTATACTACAAAAAGACTCAATCAGTTTTGGAAGGTGATTATAAAGATTTAGACTTCTTTAAAAGCTAGTGTGTTTATATTCTAGATTTATACTCTAATAAATGAAAGAGATTGTGTGTTTATATCCGATCTATAATAAATGGCATTTGATTTTTGTGTTTATAGTTGTTTATAAATGAGTTAAATATTTAGAATCTGTTGAAATTCAATCTTTTGATCGAAATCACATAGGAAAAAGGTAAAAAAGAAAAGTCAATTTTGCTACGGTGTGGTCAAACAAAACTGTGAAAAACAACAAAGTACAAAAAGTACAGTGTATGAACAGTATCCAACACAGAACAAGAAGCCAAAACAAAAGATTCTGACGAAAGTGCTCTCGCGTGCTATGCACGTGAGACAGACTTAACTGGGAAATTTAACGATCGTCAGGATTTTGGACTCGCGGTGTAATAAAAACTTGATTTTGGATGAAAAAGGAAAAAATTAGCGCTTTTGGATGTCGTATGAAATCTGGAGAAAGTATAGGGATGAACAGTGTAATTTACTTAATATTTAATTGTCAAAAATACCAACTTTTTTCACAAAATATTTGTAAAAAAAGATAGGGAGAACTTCAAAAAGATAAATATGAATGATACACTTACAAAAATTTACAAGGAAAATATCACACGCATATAGTTGACAACTAAATATGCTAGTAAATGAGAAAGAACATGTGCAATACATTTGGCACATGTACATTTTATTTTTATTTATTATTTTTTTTTAATCATGATTTAGTATTTCTCAATTATCGTTCAAACCAAAAAAATTAACAAATTTCCACAAAACAGAAGCGGTTCATGAAAGTAACTGCAAAACACAAAATTACCAAAAGAGGTAAAAAAAAAGTTAAGCCTTTTCTTCAAAAGAATCTAAAAATAACATGCTTTCTCAAAACATTCATGTGCGAATGTGCAAACGTGCGATTCCACTAATTTTTTGACACGTTTCCGGATAATAGTACAATACCAATCATTTGTTGGCCCACATCCCCAGCAATTAGTACACTCCCCAACCAAGCAGATGTGCCAACGACGGTTGTGCGAGTTCCGGCTAATGTGCGAACGTTAAAAAAAATTCCGATCACCATACAACACTACCATCACCACCTGATCAACACCACATATCCGCCATCAAAAATTTTTACAATATTAATAAACAATGCTACAGATCCGTGATCCATTATATTCTTTTGTGTAATTGGATAAAGCTCGGTTCTTTATTAAACGAATCCTTTTCATTTTTATCCAAGAACAAGGGAATAAGCATCATTTTTACTAATTATAAGTAATAGATCTGTAATAATAAGGTTGAATATGACATATACAATCAAATACTAAAGTCAAACATTGATGAGTGCTCAAACACTCATCATTTTTACCTATTCTGAGCTGCCAAAACATCTAAAAACACTCAAAATTTCATCAAAATGATGAAAATATCCCAGGAATGTGTTTTATATGTTTCAGATGCAAAATAATCAAAAACAGATGAAAAATGAACAAAGTTTGCATAATTGGCAGTTTCAGTCTCTCATCTTTCAAAAGTTGTCAAATCTAGTCCCTGGTTATTCCAAAACTTGAAAAAGTCACCAAAGGTCCTTCTAAATCACAAAGTTACATATTTAGTCCTTTGGTACAAAGTTTCACAAAATTGCAAGTTTAGTCCCTGAACTTTGAAAATTGACAAAAATGGTCCCTGGGATATTAAAACTTTGAGAAAAACAAATTTTGTCCTTGCACTTCTCATCTATGGAAGGAATGGTCCTTGGTTGGAAAGTTTGGTGAAATTACATGTTTGGTCCCTGAAGTTTGCAAGTTTGGCAATTTTTGTCCCTGGAAAAGTCAAAAGTGGAATTTATCATCATGGTCCTGTATTATTGAAGCTTGGCAGAATTCACCCTTGAAGATACTTTGGAACAGTTACATCTTTAGTCCTTGTATTTTCAGAAAATTACAAACTTGGTCCTTGTGATAAACTACTAACCAAACCGGACCCTTAATAATAAATCCCAAACACCCAATCCAATCCAAACAAATCCCCATCCCCTTTCCCTCTTTTCTGGCCCAACTCCAACACCCAGGCCCAAACCACCCTTATTAGTAAAAACCAGGGTCAAACATTTGACCTTGAGTCAAACCAGTCAAACAACCACCACCCTTTCCCTCCTCACCCAATACCACTCACAATACCACCCTGGTATTCATCCCCCCCCCCATCTCCACTTGCCTTTCACTTCTCCACCGCCCAACCCACCTTCACCTACCATCACCTCCACAATAAATGTACCCCCCACCCCTCCAAGTTATCAGAGCAATTTGCAAAAAAATAATTTTGGCGCCAAAACACGTGGCAAGAGATTGGAGGCCTATCAGTGATCCAAGGGCTCAAGTTTATGATGGGATTTGTTCAGATGACTAAGAGAAACCCTAAAACTCAAGTATAAATAGAAGAGAAGTATGAAGGAAGGAGTTAGTTCAATTTTTAGCTTAATTGTAGTCGTAATAGTTGTAGCTTGTCATTCTAGTTTAATTAAAAGCTTTTAAGCATTGTATTGGTCAATTCAGTTGTAGCCTCAACTTTTTCAAGCAATATATTACAAGTTTTAGTATATCATTTAGTTTGTGAAGTTTTTGCTTTTTCAAAAATCATTAATAAGCTCTGTATTTGTTTCTATGTAATGCTATGGACTCCTAGGCTCATATAAGCTCCCAGAAAGCTTAAGTAAGCTTTTAGAAACCATAAAACACTGCTTAGTTATAAAAAAATCAAAAACACAAAAAAGTCAACGAAAGTCAAAGTTTGCAGGTTTATGAAGATGAAAGCTAGAGCAGGGTAAATATTGGATGGCCTGGGTTAGTGGTCTTTTGGAAGACCTATAGGATTGGTTTTCATGGTCCTTGGTTCATGGTGATTAGCAGGAATGCAAATTGTAAGGCTTTAAACTCATTTCTTGATCTCACTATAGTTTAGCTTATTTAATTGCTTATTCAGATTTTCTGAGTTTATTTAGTGGTGATTAGTGATATTATTACTTAAAATAAGTAGCTTGTTAATTGGTAATTATAGTTGCTTTAATTTTCATATTTGGCGGTCACATTAGTATAATTTGTAATCTTGGTAATTTGTTGTTGTTGTTAGTGTTTTTAAGTTCTATTAAGCTTATTAGATCATATTAAGTCAATTTGGGTCTGTTTCATAAGCTCTTAAAACCATTTGCTTCACAAATCACAAAACAGTCCATTTTAAAGGTGTGTTTGGATCAGTGTGATCCTAGGTATTCTAGTGCATAATTGTGGTTGTTATCTGTTGTTACAAGTCACTTAGGATAATATTAGCTCAGAATAACAATAATAATTAGGTCTTGTTTGAGGAAAAGTCAAAATCACCAATCATTTGGTCTAATCATCTATCTGTGTTGATTTTGAAGTAGCATAAGCCTCATTTTGGTTCACAAGTGCAAGTTTTAGCTTAATTTAGTCTCCTTATAGCTTAAGTAACTTAAATCAGTCAATAAACAAGATCAAAACTCACAAAAGTCAACTTAGTTCAATATTTCAAAAAGTCAAAATTGTAGACTTATGCAGAAAACCAAAACTCCAAGGATTTTTCTAGAATTTAGTGTTAACTTATAGACCTTGAGCTTTTCACAGATATAAGTCCCTTAGCTTATTTACAATAGTCTGTTGTTGGCTTATTTTTGAGAATTTTTCTGTGGACCCCACATTTGCTCAAAGTGAGCTGCAGGGCAAGTGCATGCCCTGTGCACAGGGTTTGGTCAAAATTACAAGTTGATTTGTGACTAACCTAGTGGACCCCACACCCTGTACCCTAGCTTTTTAGAAAGCTCCCCACCTCAGCTTATTGAGGGAGTGCTTATTTTGTCCCTCAGACCTTTTGCCCTTAGCTTATTTGACCTCCTTTGTGACTAGTACTCAGAACCCTACACTAAGTACTCAGTGTTTGCACCAAAATTCACAAGCTTGCCAAAAGCTCATTAGTGAGCCATAAGCTCTGCTTATTGGCTTATTGTGAAGCTTACCAGACCAGCTTTTAGGAACAACTTTCATTTTGGACCCCTGAGCTTATTTTTGGACCCCACAAGGGACCAAAGGTCCTTGATTTGGCCTGTTTGGACTGTGTTGTATCAATAATTGCTTATTTGAGGTTTTTAGCTTATCCAGTGTGCTTTTTCATCCTTCTTTGCTTATTTCAGTTCAATTTAGTTGTTTGTATCATAATCTTTAGCTTGTGTATACTTTGTAGCTTATTTAATAGCTTTTGCATCATTAAAATCCAAGATATCATCTGTTAAGCTATTTGGGGGTGCACATAGCTTATTTTTAAGCTATTAAAAAAGTGTCTTTGTAAAAGTTCTTATTTTTAGCTTATTAACATCTGTAAAAAAGAAAAACCAACAAAAAACCAAATTTAAGAATAGTGATAGCTTCTATTTAATAGATTCTATCTTTTTAATTTTCCTTTTAGCTTATTAATAAGCAATCCATCATTTTTATAATTTTCTTAATTTCCTGTCACCTTAAGGTATTTTCAATAATTTTCTTAGATTTTTCTCTTTTAGTTTAATAATTATTAGAATTAAAAATATTTTAATTAATTAATTAGGTAATATTAGTAATTAAATAGTTTTCTTAAAATTTTAATTAACAACAGTAGGTTTTTATATTTTTCCTAGGTTTCATAAATTATTTAAGACTTTTATAAAATAGTTTCTTAACTTCTACTGCTAATTTTCTAATTTTCTTATTTAATTTAGTTAAATTAGGTTTTAATTAATTAATAAGTAAATAATTAGTAAAATAGTCTAAATATAATTTTTAGAAACTTTTTATACTTTTTTAGGATTCATGTGATGGTTAATTAGTTTTATAAATTTTTCTATAATTTTCTAAGTCATTTTAGTATTTTTAGTAATTTAAATTAGTTTAAATAGTTTAATTAAAATAATTAGTAATTAATTAAAAGAAAACCCACAAAAAGACAAAAACATTTCTTTTTAATTTTTATACTTTCTTCAAGTTCATTTAAAGGTTTAGAAATTAGTTTTGCAAGCTTTTAGTTTAATTTGTAGTCTTTATCATTTTTAGTTTGATTTAAATTAGATTTAAATTACTTTTTAAATAAGTTTTATTAATTAATTAGTATTTAAATATTAAAATAATCAATTAAATTATTTCATTTTCATTTTAAATTTTCTTTTTATTTTAAGTTTGAAAAGTTTCACTTGCACCCCCTGTAGTTTTAAATTGTTTAAATCCCACTTTTCTCTGTCTGTAATCTGATTTCTCATTTGTGTATCTGTGATTATATATGTATATCTGTTATTGTTAATATTTTTCCAAATTATTCAAATACCAAATAATCAGTAGCATAATCACTTCTCAATCATCTTTGGCTACTGTCCTCAGTGCCACTCATTCCTAAAACGTATTCAAAAGCATCATTGCAATCTCGCTGGGACATAACGACCCGGGGAAACACTATACTATCCACGAAGAATTGGACTGAGCTTTCTTTGACTTATTTGACCTTGGTCAATAATATCTGACGGTTTAGCTCCAATCAAACATGCAAAAGCTAAGCATGAACGACAAGATCTGTTATTCTATTAACATATCGAATCATATACAATCCAGATCTAGCAGAGCATAAAGTAGTAAGGTCATAAGTAAACAAAACAGTAGATCCGGAGAGAGATGATGGGTTTTAGGAGGAGGATGGTTTGGTTTGTATGAGACGATTTTTAATAACGACAAGATCTGTTATTCTATTAATGACAGTTGTGCGAATTCTGGCAAATGGCGAATCTGTAGTGTTGATGATGTGGTGTTGATCAGGTGGTGATGGTGTTGTTGATGGGTGTGTATGATGACTGGAAAAAAAAGATTTTTTTAATGTTCGCACATTAGCCGGAATTCGCACAACCGTCGTTCGCAGATATACTTGGTTGGGGAGTGTACTAATGGTCAGGGATGTGGGCAAACAAATGATTGGTATTGTACTATTTGTTTGGACACGTGCCAAAAAATTAGTAGAATCGCACGTTCGCACATGACCGTTTTGAGAAAACATGTTTTTTTTTTTTACTTCTTTGAGAAAAGGCTTAACTTTTTTTCCTCTTTTTAGAATTTACTCTTCTTGAATTATTATAGATTTCCCTTGTAACTACAAAGGAAAATAATTGAGAGGGCTAAAAATATGACTAATTATATACTAAATAAATATGCTTAATGATTTGTAAAGAAGCGGATCATTATGCTATCAACACATATTTTTAGCCATATATAATTAGAAATACCACTTAGTTGGGAAGCCCATGACAATCAATGCTCAACTACAAAACGTTTAAACCTCAAGTCCTCCTTCTTTTCTTAACAATAGAATATACCGTATATTTTCACAACTGCAATGCATGTCGTTCGCTAACCATATTCAAGGACCAAAATTTTTCACTTATTTTGATATGCGTATTAAAATTAGATCATACTACCTATATGTGTGTCACTAGATAAATAAAAGGACGACACTTGAAAAAGTGGTCAGATCTTTGGATTGAGATAGTAAAATTAAAAGTGTAAGTGATAAGCCTTGCAACAATAATTGTATCTGGAGTGTTCTAATAAAAAGATTTTAGTCCTAGCTGCTAGAAAGATTAGTCCTGGCTGCTGTCACATGTGCTACATTCGGCACGAACGCAACTATTACTACAAAAAACGTTAAAAAGATCGGTTGAAAACCCTCAAAAAGATCGGTTATGAACCACTCTATGTAAGGGTGATCTATTTGAGCGAAATATAAATAGATCGGTTGAGAACCGATCTAACTAATACAACAAATAGATCAGTTGATACCTAAGAACCGATCTATTAAGTCAATTTTCAAATTAAAAAAAAAAAAAATTATGGAAACCCATATTTTTTCAAATTTATATTCACCACAAAATACACTAATATTCCAATACATAATGTGTTCAACAAAATCATCAAAATGGCTTCAAAAAATACAACACCATTTAACAATCCCTGAACAAAGAACATACTAGTAATTCGAATGAAACTAGAGGGAATCTTCTGGTCTTCTATCTTTGCATTCGATCCAGATACTACTTGAGCAGCTGAATCTCTCAATTCAGTTGATTTTCCATAGATTTTATGTAGATCTTCATTGCCGATATTTTCTAAATAACAAATCCTTGGTTAGACATACATTCAAATATTCAATCCTAAAATGACCATGTAGATTAAAAATAAAAACATCTTTATATTACCAGTGTTTGTATCATTTGGTGATGAACCATAGATAACCTTTCTTCTGTGAAAACAATTTGATCCTGCGTAGAAAGTCCCTTGAATATATTGCTGCTATTCCATTTTGAAAATACCGATTTAAAGAAAAAGAAATGTCAAGAACAAGTGCTGTATTAGAATTAGTGGCACGGAATATCAAAAGTTTAAACATAACTAGCACTAAACTAAAATATCGATAATAGCTCTACTTGTTTACAGCTGCACGCACAAGATACAAACAAACTAAAGTATATGCACTTCAATAAAGTAATCAAACAATACATAGTAGTTTCTACTCAACCAAACCATTATGTAACAGATGTACTCATAATGCCTATCCAGTTTAACCCCAGATATCAAGAGTAATGAAATTATGCCCAATAACACTTAATCAACTAAAACCAAGATGAAAATTTAATATTAACTCACTGCCATGGACTTACGAGGAGCTTATAATCTATACTTGCAGCGTTTATGGGACGCATCTCATTCTTTGTCCAATGCCTTCTGGATACAACCTACTAAAATAAGCATTTGTAAAGCTCATTCAACTTAGGATAATTAGCATTTGTAAATCATGTAAGTTAATTAAAATAAGGTGTGTTACCAAGCATTTAAACCATTTAAGAGCTATACCATTTTATACATTGTTATATATATCATTCACATGTTTAGATGAAACGAAAATGAAGCATACTAACCAGGACGTTCTTAGCTCCGGCTTTGTAATGATGCTGATGCTTGGCACTTTTCTCTCTTGAGATATATATTAAATGGGGCAGGTCGCTCAAAGTACCTTCTTTGTTCTCCGATACAACCTACAAAGATTAGCAAATTATATCACCAAATTAAAAAAAAATCTGTTATAAAATATACATACAGTGATTTTACACTGCTAATTTGTAGCATAAAGGGTGAATTATATCGCTCCCTCGCCGTGGACCGGTGCCCCTTAACATTGAGAGGCTCTTATTGGACTCTAAGTGTACATACCAATTTCATTTTCACACATAGCAAACTAAGCATAGAACTCATTCACATTCAAATGATTCAATTCAAATCAGACTTTGTTCAAGTTTTACTTTCGATGGTCTAAAACTTGATAAAACTACGCTACAACACACATCTTTCAAAACCATGACACATTCACAATCTATTAAGTAAAACAAACAATAACAAGAACCAACGAACATGCATAAGCAAGTGATACAAGTCAAAAACAAGTTTAGAAAGAGACCACGTGACTGGCACGTGTGGGTCAACAAACCAAAAGTCAGTTATGACTTTTGGCGGGAAAATCAGTTACTTAGCTTGCCTTTGTTTTCAGTTATATAAATAGGAGATTAGTATCTCATTTGTAATTGATTCACTAATAATTGATTGTAACCCTTCTATCTCAATTCTGTTAATCAAAGTGAATCAAGAATCTCAAATACGAAATCATTTCTTCTTCTTCATGATTTCCTGTTTGTTATTCATAACGGCTACAATTCTTTCTTGAATTCTGGTTGTTAGAATCTTACACATATCAATTGGTATCAAGAGCCCTTTCTTGGCACCATTTTCATTCAAGAAGTGTTAAACTGACAATTCTTGATATTCCGGTTATCTTCTCCGGCGAAATTCCGGCAAGAAACCAAGATTCCGGTTTAAGAAATCAGCCACCACTGATTTCACTATTCTGTTTTCATTTGGTTAGTGTCAATCAACTGTACGGCCACAAGATAAGCCGAAATTCTCGTTAAATTTTCTTATCTTGAACAAGCTGGCAAGCAGTAGTTGGATTGAGTGACCCAGAACAGTTCTAGTAGTCATTATCCCAATTGGTCAGTGAGAAATCATTGTTGATGAGTGGTAATGATACTGTAGACATGGTGGAAACAAGAAACGCATCAAGAACCCAAGAAACTACAATGGAGTCACTTCAGCACACCATTGAAGACATGTTAAGAAGAATGGAGCAAATGCAGAATGATATGATGAGGATAAGGTCTGGAGAAGGAACAAGTAATGGTCCTCATGTTCATAATGCAAGAAATGGTGGTGTAGTGGCAAACCAATATGGTAGGATGTCCAAGATTGAGTTTCCAAGATTTAATGGAGATGATGTTAAGAGCTGGTTGTTTAGATGTAGGCATTTCTTCAGAATTGATGATGTGCCAGAGAACATGAAGGTGGAATTGGCTGCCATGCATTTGTCTGATAGAGCTTTGGTGTGGCATCAGCAGTTCTTGAAAAACTATGGAGATGGATGTGATTGGGATGTGTATGCTGAGCAGGCTTTGAAGAGATTTGGTAATGTGTTTGAAGATCCTATTGTGGAACTCAAAAACTTGAAGCAGACTAGTACAGTACAAGTCTATCAAGACAAGTTTGAAGATCTGCTGAATAGGATGAATTTGACTGAGTCTCTTGCTATGAGTCTATTCATTGGGGGTCTAAAAGATGAAATTAGTATGCCTGTTAGAATGTTTAAACCATTGAGTTTGGCTGATCTGTTCTCAATGGCTAAAATGCAAGAAGCTACTCTTTTGGCTACAAAATCAAGGTATAATTCTTATCCTTCTAATGTCAAAAGTGGTTATGCTAATAGGGATGATGGAATTTTACCTAGGCCAGTTAATAGACCCATGAATTTGCCTGCAACCACAAGAACCCCAATTGGTGGTGAAAATAGAACTGGTTTTAAGAGATTGACTCAAAAAGAATTAGAAGAAAAAAGGGCTAAGAATCTTTGTTTTTACTGTGATCAAAAATATGTGCCTGGACACAAATGTAGTGGTCAGTTGCATTCACTAGAGGTGATAGTGGATGAAGATTATGAAGATGTAGACCCAAATTTGATTAGTGATGATATGGGTCAAATGGAGGATTATGGTTTAGTTGCTGAGTTTGAACACACTACTGAAATGGTTCCACAAATTTCACTTAATGCACTCACTGGTGTGTACAATTACCAAACAATGAGAGTTAAAGGTTTGGTAAGAAGACAAGGAGTGCATGTGCTTGTAGATTGTGGAAGCACACACAACTTTATTGACCTGCAAACTGTCAAAAAGTTGGGTTGTAAGACTAAGACTATGTGTCCTTTGCAAGTATCAGTGGCAAATGGTCAAGCAATGACTAGTACATTGATATGTTGTGGGTTAGCTTTGACCATGGGTGAAGATACTTATATGATTGATGCCATGGTATTACCTTTGGGAGGCTGTGAAGTTGTACTTGGCATACAATGGTTGTCCACTTTGGGTGAAATCATGTGTAATTTTGAGAAATTGACTATGAGGTTCACTGTGGGAAACAAGAAAGTGTTGTTAAGAGGGTCACAACAGGCTACACTACAGTGGATGCAGCCTAGGGGTCAAAACAATGCTATGTTGAATTCTATGTCCTTGTGTATTTGTCCTGCTGACTTGTGTAGTATGCAAGGAGAATTGATTGAATCACAACAGATTGATGCAGTGTTGAATGATTTTAAGGAAGTGTTTGAGGTACCTACAGCATTGCCACCAAACAGATCACATGACCATCAAATACCTCTTTTGCCAAACACTCCTCCAGTCAACATTAGACCCTATAGACATCCACCAAGCCAAAAGGATGCTATTGAACAAATGGTGAAAGAATTATTGGAAGCTGGAGTGATTAGATCCAGTCAAAGTTCTTTTTCCTCACCCATTATTATGGTCAAAAAGAAGGATGGAAGTTGGAGAATGTGTGTGGATTATAGACAGTTGAATAAGTCCACAGTCAAAGATAATTTTCCAATACCCATGATTGAAGAATTGATTGATGAATTGCATGGATCAGTGGTATTTTCAAAGCTTGATTTGAGATCTGGTTATCATCAAATCAGAATGAAGGAAGAAGACATTCACAAAACTGCTTTCAGAACACATGATGGTCATTATGAGTTTTTGGTTATGCCATTTGGTCTTACTAATGCTCCTTCCACTTTTCAGTCATTAATGAATGAGATTTTCAAGCCCTATTTGAGAAAGTTCACACTTGTGTTCTTTGATGATATACTGGTTTACAGTAAAACACTTGAAGAGCATTTGGAACACCTCAGGCTCATTTTGAAGACTATGCAGGCTCATACCTTGTTTGCAAAGAGGAGTAAATGTACTTTTGGAGTGTCACAAGTGGAGTACTTAGGCCATATAATTACTGATAAAGGAGTTGCTACAGATCCTTCTAAGATAGCAGCTATGAAAGAGTGGCCTACACCTCTGAATGTGAATCAATTAAGAGGATTTTTGGGTCTTACAGGTTATTATAGGAGGTTTATAAAGGGGTATGGAATAATCAGTAAACCTCTCACTGCTCTATTGAAGAAGAATTCATTTGAATGGTCTCCATCAACTCAAGAAGCATTTGAGAAGTTGAAGTCAGCAATGGTACAGGCACCAGTATTGGGATTGCCAAACTTTGACAAAGAATTTATTGTGGAGACTGATGCATGTGGTACTGGAATTGGTGTTGTGTTGATGCAAGATGGTCACCCATTGGCATATTTGAGTAAGGCTCTATCTCTTAAACATCAGGCTTTATCTACTTATGAAAAAGAGTTTCTAGCTGTGATCATGGCATTAGAAAAATGGAAAGGCTATTTGATGGACAGGCACTTTAAGATCAAAACAGATCATTTCAGCTTGAAATACTTATTAAGTCAGAGGCTTACAACCCCATTTCAAGCTAAATGGCTTCCTAGATTGCTTGGATATGACTATGAAATAGTGTACAAGAAAGGAAGTGAGAATATTGTAGTTGATGCTTTATCCAGGAAAGAAATGCAAGGTCAATTGTTTGCTTTGGTGGCTACTAATGTGACTTCTGGGTTGTTGCAACAAATTGAAGATAGTTGGTTGACAGATGAGAAGTTAGCCAAGTTGATCAAACAGTTTGAAGATCCAAACTTTCAGTCATCAAAGTACACTTGGTCTAATGGACAGTTGAGAAGAAAAGGCAAGTTGGTAGTGGGGAACAATGAATTACTCAGGAAACAAATCTTTTTGCAAATTCACAATGAACCAGTTGGTGGACATTCTGGTGTTCAAGTGACTATGCAAAAGATGAGTTCTATTTGTTATTGGAAATGAATGAGAAAAATAATCAAGCAGTGGGTCAGGGAATGTGATGTGTGTCAAAGACATAAACCTGATCTTAGTGCTTATCCAGGGCTTTTACAACCACTACCTATTCCAGTTAAAGTGTGGAGTGATATCTCCATGGATTTTGTGGAAGGACTGCCAAAATCTCATGGAAAGACTGCTATACTTGTGGTGGTGGATAGGCTAAGTAAGTATGCTCATTTTGTTCCTTTGCAACATCCTTTTACAGCTGCACAAGTGGCACAAGTGTTCCTAGATAATGTCTACAAGTTACATGGATTGCCAAACACTATTGTAAGTGACAAGGACAAGATCTTCTTAAGTGCTTTTTGGCAATCATTGTTCAAAGCTTTGAAAGTCAAGTTGCAAATGTCAACAGCTTATCACCCACAATCAGATGGCCAAACTGAAGTGGTGAATAGATGTTTGGAGTGTTATTTGAGGTGCATGTCTGGTGAAAAGCCAAAAGAATGGGTCCAATGGCTATCTATGGCAGAGTTTTGGTACAACACCAATTTCCATACATCAATTCAAACTACACCATTTGAAGTTCTTTATGGACAAGCACCACCCATCCATATGCCTTACTTGCCTGGTGAAAGTTCTGTGGAGGCTGTGGATAGATCAATGGTGGTTAGAGAACAAGTGGTCTGTTAAAGTTTCATCTGTTGAGAGCACAGAATAGAATGAAAAGTCTGGCAGACAAGCATAGGACTGACAGATCTTTTGAAGTGGGTGTTTGGGTCTATTTGAAGCTGCAACTTTACAGGCAAACAACAGCCAGACAAAGCCCTTACAATAAGTTGTCATCAAAGTATTATGGCCCTTTTCAAGTTGTGGAGAAAATTGGTACTGTGGCTTACAAGTTACAACTTCCCAGTGGTAGTCAAATTCACCCAGTCTTCCATGTTTCTCAGCTGAAATTGTGCAAAGGATCAGTTGATCAGCCTGGAACTCTTCCTATGTGTAACAATGAAGGTTTATTAACAGTGTTTCCAGTAAAGATCATTGATAGAAGATTGGGAAATGTGAACAATAAGCCTGCAGTCTATGTACTAGTGCAGTGGTCAAATGGCAGTGAAGAGGAAGTAACCTGGGAATTGTACACTGATTTGCTCAAAAAGTATCCAGATTTTGATTCAGAAGAAGCCAATTCAAGTTCTATTTGACTGTGGAAAGTCAAATGTTAAGGGGAAGGAATTTGATACAAGTCAAAAACAAGTTTAGAAAGAGACCACGTGACTGGCACGTGTGGGTCAACAAACCAAAAGTCAGTTATGACTTTTGGCGGGAAAATCAGTTACTTAGCTTGCCTTTGTTTTCAGTTGTATAAATAGGAGATTAGTATCTCATTTGTAATTGATTCACTAATAATTGATTGTAACCCTTCTATCTCAATTCTGTTAATCAAAGTGAATCAAGAATCTCAAATACGAAATCATTTCTTCTTCTTCATGATTTCCTATTTGTTATTCATAACGGCTACAATTCTTTCTTGAATTCTGGTTGTTAGAATCTTACACATATCAGCAAGTAAGTCAACAGTACTTAAACTTATTAAACCAATGCTACCTCATCATTTATAACCCAACCACCTCCACCTCATCTCTGCTAGAGTTAAACATACAAGCAGCAGGTAATATCATCCAATTTCCTGCAAAAATTACAGTTAGTACTTTTTCCAATTTCATTAATTTTGTAAGCCATAACAAAGAATAAGCATTTAAGCATAAAAAAGTCATACAATCACAAAAGCCCCAAATTATTACTAGATACACGTATTGACCCAAATCAAATCATAAGCTAGGATAAGAAAAGTAATAATTGAATATAAATGACAAGTGAACAAATAAAATTGATAATAATAAGAAATTAAACTTATACCATATATAATAATGGTTTGTTGGTGATGTGAGCGGCGGAGATGGTGGTTATAGGGTTATGGTTACATCTGTGACAATGGTGAATAGGGCTATGGTTGTAGTGGAGCGGCAGTGTTATGGAGAAGAACAAGAGGGGAAAGTTTGGTAGGTAGGGTTTGGTGTGTTTTTTTTTCATGTGTGATGATAATGAGCGCGATATGAAAAGGTCAAAAGGTAAAATGGGAGGATAAATCCCGCCTAACTTATTAAGAACATCTTTTTGATGAATGACTGATCTTTTTGTGTTTATTTCTCAAATACATCACTTTTTTGCTCCAACATAAGTTTGGTTTCTTAAGGCCCACCCATTTTTTACTAAATAGATCAGGTGTTTGGATAGGTGATCTTTTTAAAGTGATCTATATAATGTCCTTGGCTGCTAATATGGCTTGGTAATTGGCTGTGTAATTAATGCAAATTCACCCTTTAAAAAAAAGACACTTCTGCTGTAATGAAAGAGTTTCACTTGGGACACCTAGAAAGTTATGGTACTTAAAAGTTTAGAAAAAGGCATCAATGATACAGGTTGATCTATGATGATAAAAAAGTAGTCAAAAAACACCTTTCATTAGGTGGTGTATTCTGTTATGTATGTTTTTCATACATATTGAAGATATACAAGAGATATATGATCATTACAAAATGAATTTGAGCAAAAAAAAAAAACAAATGAGATATATGAAAAGAATGATTTGAGGAGTGTTGTATATCAGTTATCATAGTCCAGACTTGTAAGGGACACCGGTATCTTTGACCCATTTATCTCCTTGGATAAAAGGCACAACAGTGAACTTATTCGCTTCCTTGCTCGTTATAAATTTTAGACCTTTCCAAGTGACTCGATTCTTTGTCACTGCTCCGGGACCATAATTACCGTATTCTGCATAGAATATTGTATTGGGAGCTGATGTTCCCACCCATGGCATCCATCCCTTTGGATCAATTAAGCTTCCCATCATGTTGTTAATATAAACTGTAGTCGAATAGTTCTTCCACGGCCGCCCCAAATATGTTTGAATATCACTCAAGTCCCCATATGGCCGAATAGTACAATTTTGAATTGAAATGCCAGTGTTTTGATTAGGATCAAACTTGCCTTGTGCTGTGATCATGTTTTTCTGGCCTGCTGCTGGTCTTCTAGGTAGTATGTTACAGTTTTGAATAACAACAGCCGAATTGCCAAAAATGAAATCAACTGTGCCATAGATGTTGCATTCTCTATAAAATTGGCGGTTTGAATGTACATAAAGAGTGTCTTGGAAAGCATCAATGCTACAACGGTAGAATGCTGACTGGTCTGCTGTCGACATTAATGCAACAGCCTGATGCTTGGCTGCACCAGCAGTGTTCCGAAACCCAATATCACGAGCAATAAACCCTTTCCCGAAAACAGCTGCATGCAACAGCAATAACACTCAGAATAAAATGGATTTTTAGCTAATTAGAGTTTGAAACTTTTCGCTGTAAATCATATTTACTTACCAAACGAAGCTGTCTGAAATGTTGGAGTGCCATCTACTACATTTAAACCTGCTGACACAATTGTTGAATTCATGCCATCACCAATCATCATGACATTCCACATGCGTTTCTCAATCCGTACATTCTCGGAGTAAACTCCCTTCTTGACATATATCACGAATCTTTTCTTGCTCTTCTCAGGAACTGCCTTGAGAGCATCAGATATTTTCTTGTACTTGCCAGATCCGTCCTTAGCCACGACGATATCAGCTTTAATTCCAGATGGTAAGTTCGTCTTCTGCAGAAGCTTCCGGTCTTTTCCAGACAACCATTCGGGCATCTCACCGCTTGATCCTGCTAAGCTCATCAATCGTCTTCTTTGGTTAAATGAACTTGCAACACTTGAAAAGCGCTTTATGATTGCAAGACTGTTGCTTGTTAACTCGGTTGATTTTTGAAGGTAGCCTACAACATTTTCTTGCACACTATCAATGCATGTCTGCTGAAACGTTCCTGAAGCACTTAGCCATGTCATAAGATCATCCAAGATAGATCCTATTGATTTCAAATCGGCATCAGTTGCTGCTGACAATGTGTCGTTAAGATGATCAAGAGCAAGATCCAATAGCTCACTGCAGTTCTTTAGCTCAGGAAGAGTAGATACTTTTGAAAGCTCGGTTATGGCTACTACTACAGAGAGTTTTAGTATCTCGTCAGGCTGGATATGGGTTGAATTACCGAGAGGAGATAAAGAGCTCATACAAGTATCAGGATACAATGTAGTATCACAAACTGCTTTAATATTAGCCATGGGTGATCGAGATTGTGATCCATCACCTTTATGGCTTTTATCGCTACTTGATGTACTTCCCACAACAGCCGCAACTACAATAAGAACAAGGACAACAGATGATATGCTAATAACTGCAATTCTTTTTCGTGTTCTCCTACAAGCCTCAAGCTTCATTTGATCTGCTTCGTCAATTTTCCCGTATGATTTCAAGAAAGACATAGCTAGGATTTTGGTAATGTCTTGAGTATTTGTGTTGTTTGATGATGTTTATGCATTGTTGAACATATTTATAAATCAAAAAATTGGCCAAAGAAAAGTGATATATACGTGCAACACACCTTGTAAAAAGTGTTCACCCAAGAAAAATTCAACCACATGAGTGCTTCTCATGAAAATGAGTTTATGCTATCGAAGGAAAAATATTAAAAAGATATTGAAAACTGCATCTGTAGCTTAATGGGTCATAAACTTTGCTGTAATGTTAGTTTCAAATGCTACTTTAAAATATCAACATTATTGTTATCATTATTTAAACATTGTCAAAATCTTTCAAGACATGTTGAGATCATATATTGTATTTTATAAATATTTTACACTTTCATAATTTAAAATTTTGGAGTATATAGTTATGCATAATCTTTTTAGTTAGAGGAGTATTTTTTTATAGATATTGTTTAGGGTACTCTTCATATTTGTGAAATGAAGAATCTTGAATTGACCTTAATTACTAGATTTGGGTCGACTAACGTGACATAATCTTTCTTTCTTGTTTTACACAAAAATAAACAAATTATATTTCTATGTTTAGCAATACAATGGTTACGCTTTTATGGTAATTGTATTTGGTTTTTAAGCAAATAAAATGTACGTGGCCATATAAAAGTTGTTAACTTGTTATGGATTCTGAATTTCAAAATTAAAATCGGATATTCTATAAAAAGGTATCTAGTCAAAAATGTTGTTAGAGGTTATAATACCCACCTATACGGGTGAATGAATGACATCCTCTTTAACAACCGAAATCTATAAAAATAAATAAATTAGTTAAACCAAGACAAACTGTAAAAAGCAGCTCATTATTTATTTTTATTTAAAAAAAAAAAAAAAAAAAAAAAAAAAAAAAAAAAAAAAGTAGTATTTAGGGCAATCCAGAATAGGCGTTTAAATCTTTTTTAAACTAGTCTTTTATGTACCAGCAACATGGAGATGAGCTCAAGGAACGCAAGTATGTAAAAGAAGCCTATCAATTAATTTTGCGCAAATTTTCAGAAAAGGATGTATGTGCGATTGGTACAACCGTACAAGTACTGAACATCAAGACTAAATACAAGCAAACACGCAGAGCTTAGCCAACACAATCACTGCACACCACCATTAGTCCATTTGCCGCTACTATTGTAGACAAAAACAAGGATATGAGAAGAACCAGCAGTTTCACGCAAAACCACAATCATGTTGTCTTTACATAGCTTGGTTGTTACTTCCCCTCACGCAGGAAACATCTACGATATACACATTATTACCTAGAATCACCCAAATCTCAAGGGAGGTCTAAAATGACGTAATGAAACCAACTTTTTAACAATAATGTAAAAATCTCCAGGGGCCACAGGACTTTAAAGGCCAATCAACCTCTACCATAAAATTTACACTATTTACAAAACTAAAAGAAACCTGCTTTACCGCAAAATCGCCCCCTACAAAATCTATCAATCTTCTATTTCATGATCGTTATTTGTTACCATCTACCAATCTTCTATTTCATCATCGTCATCGTCATCACCACTGCCTCCACTATCACAAATCTCCATCCCATCATAACCATTATAATTAGCCATTTTGCAACTAGTTGATCCTTGTTCTCTGTTATCTTCAAAAGCTCTGGACCCAAGCCATTTAAGCGCAGGTTGCCATTCAGTTGCGATGATGGAAAGATCAGATAAGTTCAAACCATTATAAGCAACAGATCTTTGCCTAACCATCTCCTTCTGCATCAATATACCATTTTCAATTAAGCTTTTATTACAAACTATAAAGTACAATTCTCATATGTAGGCATCTGAAAAGCATACCATCTTTCTAAAGTTAAAAGCGTTGCCTATGTTCCTGGTTATTATTAAATCAAGTCCACAAAAATTCATTTAGTTGTCTTTATTACAAGGGTTATTGTGCACTTGAAAGATATTCATAAATATTGCTTAAACTGTATCAAATCAAATGCTAAAACTGGAAGCGGCAAAATAGATGGGTCAGATCGACTGGGTAACGAATCCAGACGGGTAATGTCTGGACTGATCAGCTGGGTTGGCCCGAAAACACTTGCCTACAAATTTCTTAATTTCCTATTACTGGTAACTATTAGTCAGATACAGTTACAAGCTTACAAGAGTTATACTACTATTTTTAATAATGATCTAATCATTTCTTGATAATATATTAACATGATTTAAGAGTTATATTTATTAATAGTACACTTTCGAAAACCTTCGACTAGTTTGATCCATTAAACTTGTTTCCTTTTGAACTGCCATTAATTAAATTTATCACGATTGACCCATTAGAGATAAACATAACCAAAATGATCTGAATTATACTTAAATGGCTCAAATTTGCCACATCTAACTGAAATCTACATAAATCAGATGCACTTTAAAGGATATGTACTTGAAGAGTGTCGAACCTTGTTGCGCCATAATGATTGCTCAACCTGCCACAGCTGTGGGCGACGAATGGCGTGCCACCTGAGTTCTCAAGATAAATTAACATACAGTCAATTTCCATAGTTAATTCGAGAAGAAGCTTTTCATGACAATATTAAGGTTTAGCTTGTGATACCTTGAGGACAGAGGTTGACGATTGCCAAACATAACCCCACGTACTGCAACTGACGCAGCAGTTGACTGGATAATGTTCTCAGCCTCGTAATTTCTTGATAGCCCTCCAGAAAGTGATGCCAGAAGTGTGTCTGCATCACTTAGATATGAAGACACAACCCATGCATTATCCATAGCTTCATCACCCACAAAATCCAGAACTGAATGAAATCAAGAATCAGACAATAAGCATTGCAGCGATTATGCAACTTGAGGAAATGGAAGCTCTCTCGATAAAGTTATAAAAAGTAAAGATTTCTTTAAAAAAATCCTAAAATTGATGGTGGGATGTAAAAAGTAGCAATTATAGGAAACAAAATCTAGCCATAACCAGGGAGCAATGAAGCATACCGTTTTCCTGTAAGAAATCAGCAATAGGCCTGGCTTGTCCATGTGCTTGATGAAGGACCCTCTCTGGTGCATCCATTTTCATAGGTAATCTTGTAAAGTCCTCCTTCAAAAAGACGGAATCCATATCTATAACAAAGGGGAAGGATCATTAACCAACTGTACCAGAAGGTTAAATGCCACTTTAAGCGCAGATAAAGTATTTTAATAAATGAATCACAGAAATCTCTGAAAAGAAGAATAACATAAGAAGCAAATTCTAAATCATAACATAAACATAATTCAGAATTTTAACTCAGTATGTGTACACCAGTTACAGCAAATGTTTCTTAGATCAGAACATTGCAAAATCAGAAAAATAGTTGGAAATTAAGGACATATACCACGTAACACATGTTACCATATCTTTCTACTCATGTATTTACTATATACAGATATAATTAGTACTGGAGAGCGCAATGACAAACATGGTTCTTTGACACAATATCAGAACTCAGGGATAAAGATTTGATTGTCATCAAAAAGATGTTTCTTCAGTCCATTGTCATCTCCCTAAGACCCTAAGGGACTGACTAAATGACCAAAGAAAGGCCTGGATTCTAGTCAATAATACCACATTCTCGAGTATGTGTTTGATTGATCTACAGTAAGAATATTTTTTTACAGTATGTAGGAGGATGTAAAAGAACTATCAAGAAAATAGCATATGAAAGAATAAAGCAATCCCATCTATACATCTCTAAAATTTAAATCTCGAGAAGCAGGTCCATCAGCATATACCTGAGGCAGTTGAAGTCTCTGTGTCTCTTTTATTGTGCAAAAACTTTCCCAGGGCATGGAACAGGGAGAGAGTTTCATCCCTGCCAAATGGTAAAGTATACCCATCATCCAAATTATCAATCTTATGGGATCTCTTTCCTATCTGATCTGATTTCAGAGACAAGTACTGCAAAGATGTGATTGCATGTCGAATATCACCTCCACTGGCTTTAGCTATTACATCCATCTGTTCAGCTGTTATTTTAAGCTTTTCTCCTCTGCAAATTTTGGAAAGCATCTTTGTAATAGAGTTTGCCGTGATCGGATTGAAAGCCACCTAAAAAAGTGAGTGTCAAAAACCAGAGCTGGCATAACGGCAGATCAGCTAAGGGGTCAAAAGAGATTGGGTCAGATTTTATTGACCTGAATCCCTTTTTGTCCAAAATTTTACATTCTTTATATATAATTTGAGTGTAAAACATGATTGCAAAATTTAACTTATTTTACTTCTAATCTAAATTTTCAAGTAATTACACTTTTGTTGACCCATGTAACAACTTTTTTTAAGGTATTCTTTCTTTTTTAATTTGACCCGATTGACTTGTTAGAGATACACATGACCCAAAACAACCTGATCATAAGTAAACAGGTCAGAACTGCAACCTTTAATAAGTTGTAAAATGAATAAACAAAGTTCTAACTTATATCTAGTACTGTAATAATTGTAACCTTACAAGCCCCAGCACTTTGAAGAGACGTCTGAAGTTCTTCCCAGCATCGTGATGTGTAATCATTGGTGTCTGCTTTACTGTACTCTGTGATCAATATGACGGTTGGAATACGAACAGATTGCACAAGAAGATGCAAGCAACGTTGCAATCTACTGTAAGATATTTTTCCATTTATTACTGGAAGATCATCAATTAAGATGATAACTGGTTTTTGGGCTTCCCCAGTCAAAGACGCAGAAATTAATCCGTATTTCCTTATTTTCTCGACAAAATTCTCAAACTCATCCAACTTTGACATGTACCGCAAGCCTATAAATAAACATCAAGTGTTAGTCTTGTATATATTTAAGCACCTTGAGATGAGAAATGATACATCTAAACAAGTATTAGTATAAAAACAAAATATACCTGAATTGGTGGTATGGATATGTTCTTGCCAAATTGTGGGAGTAGGTGTGTTCCATTCACATACTGTGGCTCCAAGATGAGAGGCAATTGCATGAACTGTTGCCTATAGGATTATGGATAATAATCATCATTTCAAGCAACTGGAAAAGACAAATTATTTCAAAAACAAGTCTATGGCAGCCAACAATGTCATGAGACCCACCATTTCCCGATTTTTGAGAAAATACAATGTAAATTAGTGAGAAAGAGAGTGTGGATCAAATCACATGTTGTTTTCTTTATATTGTAAAAAAAGTATGGTGGTGATTAAAATGCAGAGTAAACAATGGGTCCAATTTAGAACAAAAAAATAATGTAAGAGAAACTGGTATTACATACAGATTTTCCAACTCCTGACTGTCCAGTAATGAGGAGAACGTAATTACAATATTCATCCTGCAATGAAAATATGGCAATGTTAAAATTCTAGATAAAAGATAACAAATCAGTGTGTAAACCATATTACAAATATCTATTAGAGCTAGAAAGCATTGCTTCATGTGTATACAGCTGAAAAGCTACACATCTGTCCTCGTATGTATATTAGAGCTAGAAAGCATTGCTTCATGTGTATACAGCTGAAAAGCTACACATCTGTCCTCATATTTGACCAACCGGTTTCTGACAGTCATTCTTCCACAACAAGCCACAGTCAACCAGCAACCAAGAAAAATATAGCTAAGAAATATTATACAAACAGGACTAAGCACAAGATATATTGCTCATCTCAGAACATCAAATTAGTAACTGGATCTTCTCCAAAGCAAGTATTTGCAACCAGTTCCTATGATGAAATCACTTGCAATGAGTTCTAATGGTAAAAAGAAGCCCTTTGACTAACGGGCATTAGTCAATATCAGTTAAATATGTCATGTGCGTTTCACATGACGCATATCCAAATATCTATAATTGTTCAAATTTTCAACAATACTAGGCAAACGGTGGATCAAGGCAGTAGATAGTGAAAGTGGCCTCGTCAATATAGGCGAGGGCCCAGTGAAGTGGCCTGGCCTGAGCTTGATAAGGCGAAAAGGCTGCTAGAGAATGGCCTGAGGGACGAGTCGACCCAGGTGAGGGTCTTTGACTACACTGCGGTGGATATCGTTTTACAATGGTTAATCTGGAAGCAACAAGAACAGCAGAGCACTTTCTAAGGCCTGATCCAATCGGCTAATATGCATGACCTAGAATTACACATTGGTCTAAAGAAGTAAAGAGACTTTTGATAACTAAGCTATCTGTCAATTCGATTATGGCAAGTCAACAACATAAATTCAAAGGTTTATTGCACTGAATCAGCAAGAATCACACAGAAATTTTATGCAAGTAGGTCAATTGCAACAACTGCCTATATGGTGGCAGTCTTTATATTACAAAATGAGCTGATTATGTAAAGAGACAGGCAAGTTCATATACAAGCAACAGTGCTTTACCAATAAATAAACTTGTAAGTTCTACTCCAATATATGCATGCTATGAAGCTATAAACTTGTGACTCATATCCATACAGTTATGAAACTTCTTACTATCACTATTATCGGACTGCTATAAACAATCATCATGCCCTAATTTATATGTTAGGCAGTTGGACCACTCTCAATTAAATGACAAATGTAAATACCTCCTTGAAGGAAAAAGGAAATACATAGTACCTTACTAGAATTGATTCTTTCTTCAAACCAAGCTTTAACCTCTTCAACCTGAAATATCAAGGATAGGGAATGACAATAGTCCTCAACATTCTTTACGAAAAGTATAGATCAGATTAAACACCTTCTTTTTATGAACAGAAAGGTCCGCCAAAGAACAGGGCTTATACTTGTCTAACCATAACTCTTTGCCGTCCCTTTTATAGCCTTAATCATAAAATAACATCAGGTAAGCTTCAAAAGGGCAAAAATATAAATAGAAGAAAGGTAGAAGCAAAAAGAAAGCTGTACACAAAATAGTTTCATATACAATAATTTTGTATTCTGTAATCAAGTAATCTGTCAACTTGATTATGTCCAAAATAGGATATCACTAACTTGGTTCAGAAACCACAAATAATAAGAAAACTTAAAAGAAGAGTCATATCTTCAAGTTCTTTTGATAGTCTCTAAAAGGTTTGCAGATCCTATGTAAGGCCCCCCCAAAGCCGAAAGCAATGGACTTCCTGGTTCAACTAAAAACCATGGTGGAAAGAAGGATACTAGTAGCCAATTACTTCAAGCCTCCTATATGGGACTCAAATGTGTTATATATCCTCCAGATGTGGGCATATATTATATCCAGGACATCAACAGCATATACTATCAGCGCATGTCCGGTGTTTGAGTTTTTAGATTCATGATGTTTGTAGGGCTTAACGCTAAAAGTAGAAGCTAATAGTAGTAAAAAAGTTTGACATAATTGGAAGAAAAATAAGAAATTAAAAGGAGAACTGAATACCCGCAGCAGGAGGAGGTACCTTGAAGCCCGTAAAGGCGACACCAAAATCCTCACAAAACAGTTTCATCTGCATATATATATTTTTTTTATAAAAAAAAAAAAAAAAAAATGAACTAACTTATAAGAATATGAAATTGATTACCTCCTCAAAAGGATTATTCTTATTATTAGTAGCATTTTTGGCAGGATGAGACCGGGAGGAGCTCGAAATCCGAGGCTTCTTAGTGTTATTTCTCGGAGCCGAAACCGCTTTTGCTTTAGGTTTTGGATTAGACTTGTTTTTATAATCACTACCATCATCATCATCGGATGATGATGATAACACAACAATTGCCCTTTTCCCCATTCATACACAATTAAACAGCACCAAAAGAAAATATTTTTTTGTATTTGAAATAGATAGACAGATATTTTATGGAGTTAAACCCTAGGGGGGGATAGTGGATTTATTTCCCCAAATTGACGCGGGAAGTTTTAGGCGTACTTGACAAGCTTTACTTACTAGAGGTATATGTTTACGGCACAGCTATGCAAAGGCTTGAGCTTTTTGATCGAGTAAACTACAAAGTTTTAGGCTATGTTTGGCGCGGAGCTTTTTTGGAGCTTTTTGGGGTAATGAGCGGTGAGAATGAGCTTTTTTATTTTTGATGTTTGTTTGGCATGAGAGCTGTGGGCTTTGCTATTTTTTAGGAAAGCTCATTTTCCCAATGCTTCTTTATGGCTATGTTTGGCGCGGAGCTTTTTTGGAGCTTTTTGGGGTAATGAGCGGTGAGAATGAGCTTTTTTATTTTTGATGTTTGTTTGGCATGAGGGCTGTGGGCTTTGCTATTTTTTAGGAAAGCTCATTTTCCCAATGCTTCTTTATGAAGCTGTGAGCTTTTTTGGCTACTGTTCACAGCTCACAGCTACTGCTCACTGCTACTGCTCAATGCTTCTGCTCACAGCTACTTTTGCCAAACATAGCCTTAGTCCTTTGACTCTTTTTTTTTTTTTTTTTTTGCAATTGCATATATACCTACTAAAACTTGCATATTTGCATATATACCCAAACCATGTTTAACTTGCATTGTACATCATGCATTGAAAACTTGTATTTTGGGTAAATATGCAAGTTTTTGAGTTTTAATGGGTATATATGCAATTCTCCCTTTTTTTTCCACGTACAGTCACCAACTCTGAAACCCTTAACACTCATAGTCATTTGACCAAACGACGTTAGATTTAACTGTTAAACACCCCTCATGTTTGCACATGAGGGTATTATGGTCATTTTAGTCATATACCCATTTCTTATCTTCTTGGCCCTATTTCTTATCTGATGATCAAAGATAAAAGTCTTTTCCATTATTGCCCTTTAAAGGTTTATAAAAGAGATCCGCTATATCACCACAGATCCGCTCAGCTATCTCCACGCCACCATGTACTACCACTACAGATCCAATCAGATGTCGCCAAACCACCATTCATCCGCCAACACCATCACCTCACCCATCATCCTTATAATCATCAAACAAACCCTAAATTGAAATTAATACCGTAATCTAACACAACAAAAACCCATTAACCTACAAACTCTAATGATTACAGACTCACAATGTTCAAAGCTAAAGCTAAAAATATTTTATCACTCATACTAATAATCTATGTGTTAAGCTTAAGCTTTTGGCGCGAATAAAGCTCTGATTGTTAACATAAGTTTTTATAAAAAGATATGAGAGGTGTGAATGATGATAGTGTGGTGACGGTTAACGCCCCTGTGAAACCCACCAAAAGTTTTTCTTTTAGCGGTGGTGGTACAGTAGAATATGTTGGCAGTGGTTGTAAAAGATGAAGGGGGTGTTGGGCTTATAATGATCTCAAATACGAGTGAAGTGGCTTATGGGTTTAATTGTGCAGGAATGTTTAGAGGGTGGTACAATAGAATATGCTGGCAGTGGTTGTAAAAAGTTGTTTTATGTGTTTTGTGAGTAATTAGGATGGTGTGAAGAAATGTGAAGGTTCGTCATTGTCGATTGGGATATCGTCAATACCGGCAAAAGTGTGGCAGCCAGGTGTTATTAGAGGAAGGTAAAGAGCTTCAGTGTGATCCTTCTGCTTATAATTCGATTCACGCGTTTCATATTGGTTGGCCCTGCTTAAGGTTTATTGCTAAATCAATGTTATTTGTGACTTATATAATGTTTTAGGAATTGGTAGGAGATTTATATTTGATACACATGAATGCGTATGATAAGATAGCCATGTAGTTACAATTGCTGGCTTTTACAAACTTTTGACAATGTGCTAATATTAGCCTTTTGTATTGTTGGGATTCTTGATTTGATGTGACAAAATAAATAAAAGAATGAAAACAAGAGGGACTTAATGTGACAAAGGATGAAACTTCAAATGCAAGAAAAAGATTACTACGGATCTTTTTATTATTTAGAAATATTCTTTGTAAACCGAATCCTCTAATATATAAAGAGGATACAGGTCGTATGTTTTAATAAGTCTTCCACAATGTAAAAATACAGGAAAGGTGTGTGTGTGTGTGTTCTAGGGCATATGTCTTGTAGATGCCTAGAACTTGTTTGTGTTCAATACCTCTAAGGTCTGAGATGTCTTAGATCCTTGTTACAATTGGTAACACGTTATTATTCTGATCAAATAGTAATTGGAGGTGATGATGGTGAAAAACCTTGTGTCAATAACTTTGATTTATTCTTATTCCGCTGCATATATTATCATTGTTATTGTTAACCCTAGTGCTCAAAACGGTCCATGGAGTCTATCAAACTCCACAATTGGCATCAGAGATAGGTTGGCACGTTACCTAGGGTTCATCAAGGTTTTTATTGGCATTGAAGATCTGATTTGAAGAAGGTATGATCGATCTGTTTAAAAGGTTATTCATGTTTATTATTAAAACAATTTGTTTTTCTGTTGCGACAAATATTCTTACGGCAAAACATTGATCACTGATCTACTTTAATCGAATTTGTCGTTTGCTGTATGTGATTCGCATATCCTAAATAACCTCGTACTATATTATTAATTATGGGACAGTCGAATTAATACTTCATGGGTTGTCTGTATGTGCTAATATTGATTCTGATTGTGGCCCAAGCAAATTGATAGTCGAATAGTGGATAATCTTATTAATCCTCGTACTGTTTTTAAATTAATGGGTCGGTGACGTTATTTTTTATTGGTCTGAGATGCGGTGCTAATTATTCATGAGTTAGTGATATTATGTTGTGATTGGCAAAGAATATGTGGCAACTAAAAGGCGACAAAAGTGAATGTGGAAGATGGCTTCAATAATAATTAAACCTCGTACAAATTATGATTGTGGGTCATTGGTGAATTGGTGGAAGATATACCAAGTGGAGCAGAGATGATCTTAAAGTTGTGGTGTTTTTATTTGTGGTGTTTGACCGGGTTTGTATTAGAGTTGACCGGGTTTGGATTATTGGGTGGTAACCGGATAAAGGGTAAAGGGGAGTGGGCTTTGTTGTTTTGGGCCTGATGTAGTGGATAAAGGGATTGGATTTGATATTCATTTTGGACTTGGACTTTGGTTTTCTGGATTTGGATTTCAGGTTTAGTATATTAGAATTTGCAAGGACCAAACATGAAAAAGCTGAAATTCCAAGGGCTAGTTTTGACAATCTTTAAAAATATATTCCAAGGACTTATGATGTCTTATTGTGATTTCCCAAGGTTGACTTTGACTTTTCTTCAAAATAATATCATGAGGGACCAATCTTGCCATTTCTGAATCTTGAAGGACCAAACTTGCACTTTTTTCAAACTTTACACAAGGATCATTCTGGTAATTCTTTCAAACTTTAAGGACTTCATTTGACAATTGAGCTCATCTTTGAATTTTGGATGCCAAGCTTTGACTTTCTACACTCATTCCACTCTCGTGCTCGTTTGTGCCGGTTTTCGTTTGTTTTTCGTCTTTTTGTGAAATATCCGTACCTGCACATTCACAATCACAAAAACATACATTCTTTGGCATTTTTGGTTAGATTTTGGATTATTTAGTCTTATTTTGGCTAAGAAAAAGTGAGTGAATAAGCACTCACCATCCCCTTTATCACTCGATATTTCCAAGTGTATTTCAATTGTATAAACTGGAACCCTAAAATATCTCCTAATCATATCTCCCTTTTTTGTAACTGAAATTTTACATTCCATAAATCACTGCCTAATTTAAAGGCATTCTATGTTTATGCTATTCATCAATACAATTTTGTTTGATTTTGTAAATCATATCAAAAAAATCATGGAAGTTTTGAAATCACCATTCACGGCAACAAAAAACAACACGATTAAGGGACAATTTCAGTTTATGTTTGTATGTTCACGATTATAAACACAATGACAAAGGTATGCTTTTTCTCTTATTATTTGTAGGTGTGATATAAATTGTGTTTTAATACTTTGTTTGAATCCAGATAACACATACTAATGTGTGTTTGTTATATGTTTTGGTGGATTTATTACAGGTGATTCCCACATAGAAACAAGATTAGAAATTAAAGGTATTTTGTTTTAAGCATTTTTTTGTTCCTTTTTTATGTTGGAGGTAAATTTCTTTTAGTGGGTGATTGGGATTGCTTATTTTATGTATTATGTGTTTACTTTTAAGCACAAGATGTTGAGTATCTGTTTTCTTCTTGTGCTAACTGATATGCCAAAAATATTATTTTCTTAAGTGGGTTTTTGATGATTTATGATAAAGATTAAATCTTGATGACTAAATTGAGTGATTATGATTTGTGCTTAAAAATTCGAGGTTTGATGTTTCCCTATAGTACTAATTAGTTAATTTTGAATCGTGTTGGATACAATAAATGAAGATGTTAGCTCAAGCTGGAAATAATTCTACTACCAGGCCGCCTCGGAAACATTGAGCTTATGAAATATAAGCTGAAATAAATAAGCTTATACGAGCAATAACTTAAACAAACCTCCTCTCTCTCTCTCTCTCTCTCTCTCTCTCTCTCTATATATATATATATATATATATATATATATATATATATATATATATAAGCGATGAAGCTATGGAGGAGTCCTTCCAGGATTCTTCAAATTGGACACTTCGAGTATTTGGAGAATGTTTTATTGAAATATTTTATAATGTCAACTTATATTTTCTATGCTTTATTTAGTGTATGATTTATTGTATCTGATGTATTTTGTGCAGAGAATCTGCGTGTCTTTGCTCTACCTGATGATGGCATTGTTGAGGTTCAGGGGGGACCTTCATGTGTACACAGGTCCATCAGTAAGCCTATGCTTCCACATGTTGAGCTTTGAATATTTTTGTGTAGAATAATGAATAAAACTTCCATATGTTGAGCTTTGAATATTGTTTGTAAATATGTATTCATAATATATGTTGTTATCTGTAGTCCTTTGAGAAGTTTAGCAAGCCTATGCTTAGTAGAAAAGCATTGTTCAAGAGTACTCTAAGAAAAGCAACATATGCATGGAAATTAATCAATAAATTTTGTCTATCATGTAACCTCTACTTTAAACCCGTAAAATAAGTACTTACTAAAATAGTGCTACTTTGTAAAAGATACAATGATACTCAACAATTTTGTAAGAATTTTCAGTTAAATTCCTTTATTAGAAGATGTTACACATTCTTTGCACAATTAACTCTATTTGGATCTTGATATTGTTGTAATAATTTTTGCAATATCAGGTGTGAGTTTAATGCTTATATTTTCGTGAATTTGCAGGTGATGGTTGATCATATGGTATTGCTTAATCAAGGGTTACAAATCACCAATAGTTGACACTATACGCTCCTTCCCCTGCATCAACAGGTACCTGTTGTATCTATGATTCAATATTCGGTTACCTTGATGTGCAATCTTAAGACGGATATACCTTTTTACTTTAAGTGAACTATTTTTATATTATAACTTTTGGTATAGATTGTATTATGTTCTGCTGTGAAGCTTTTCCGGAGGGGAAAGAATGATAAAACTATATGAGAGGTAAAGTCAATAATCATATTATCTTTCACAATAAATTATGGTGTTGTAATCTATGTTTACCAATCTTTGTTTTTTGAAACAGTTAAGCAAGTACTATATTGATCTCTGCAAATCAACTTCGATACCATTTGCTGGATACTAGAACTTTCATGCATGAGTAGAGTGCTGGGAGATCAGGTAACTTGCGGCACCTTTTAGTTGATTACCCATCTATCAAATGGCAAACTTGTGTCATTTTGTAGGGAATCCTCAAACTCATGACCAAACTCACAATTCATGACCAAACTTCTGTCATTTTGAATATTTTTCTGTAGAATAATGAATAAAACTTCCATATGTTGAGTTTTGAATATTGTTTGTAAATATGTATTCATAATATATGTTGTTATCTATAGGCCTTTGAGAAGTTTAGCAAGCCTATGCTTAGTAGAAAAGCATTGTTCAAGAGTACTCTAAGAAAAGCAGCATATGCATGGAAATTAATCAATGACTTTTGTCTATCATGTAACCTCTACTTTAAACCCGTAAAATAAGTACTTACTAAAATAGTGGTACTTTGCAAAAGATACAATGATACTCAACAATTTTGTAAGAATTTTCAGTTAAATTCATTTATTAGAAGATGTTACACATTCTTTGCACAATTAACTCTGTTTGGATCTTGATATTGCTGTAATAATTTTTGTAATATCAGGTGTCAGTTTAATGCTTATATTTTCGTGAATTTGCAGGTGATGGTTGATCATATGGCATTGCTTAATCAAGGGTTACAAATCACCAATGGTTGATACTATACGCTCCTTCCCCTGCATCAACAGGTACTTGTTGTATCTATGATTCAATCTTTGGTTACGTTGATGTGCAATCTTAAGACTGATATACTTTTTTACTTTAAGTGAACTATTTTTATATTATCTCTTTTGGTATAGATTGTATTATGTTCTGCTGTGAAGCTTTTTCGTAGGGGAAAGAATGATACAACTATATGAGAGGTAAAGTCAATAATCATATTATCTTTCATGATAAATTATGATGTTGTATTCTATGTTTACCAATCTTTGTTTATTGAAACAGCTAAGCAAGTACTATATTGATCTCTGCAAATCAACTTCAATACCATTTGTTGGATACTAGAACTTTCATGCATGAGTAGAGTGTTGGGAGATCAGGTAACTTGCGGCACCTTTTAGTTGATTACCCATCTATTAAATGGCAAACTTATGTCACTTTGTAGGGAATCCTCAAACTCATGACCAAACTCACAATTCATTAGTTATCTTTGAATATGAGATAAGCAGTCATCATTATGTTTATAGGATATATTACGTTTACTGAAGTCATGATATTATATTTGGATTTCGATATTGGCCGCATTTTTTGTTTCAATGTTATGGCAATGGTTTTCTGAATTCTATAGGTTTCTTAGAACCACAGAATAAAGAATTTGTAAATCCATTATCAATTGCCATATCAAGAGCTAGAAGCAAAATCAAAAGTAGATGTACTTCTCCAATTTAGTCTTTATTGGTCTGTGCTAAGATATGTCTATTTTAAAGTCTTCATGATGTAAAATTGATAGCTATATTTATTGTTCCACTTCTATTCGTTGACCAAAGTTGATTTAATCTTATAATATTTTGTGTATATTTAGTTGTTTGGTGGTAAATCTTTGCTCATTTTACCAGGCATACATCATATCGTACAATGACAAACATGAATGTTGATCCAAGATGAACATAAGCAAGGCTTAGGATTTTGGGATGGCAATTGAATGTAAGAATGTGCTATTAAAGATCCTTGAGGATAACATCACACCACGAAAAAAGATATGTTTATTACTAAAAACTAAGCTCCTGCGCTCTTTTCTGGTTAAAGTAAGCTTTTTTGAAAGTTTGATTTAGATAACTAAGCTCCGGTGCATTAGTTAAGAAATTCTTTGGAACAGAGCTTAGGCTTAATATGATTGAGTAGACTTTATGTAATTGTCACGTTAGATTCATTGTTCTGTAAGAAAGAGCCTAGAAAGTTCATATTTATGATACTATTTAGTAAAACCATTGGCATCTTGTGGTTGGCAAAGCTGTTGAATTACACTATAATAGTGGACGATGTTTGGAAGATTCTGAGTAAGACAATTTAAATGCATAAATAACCACATTATATCTACTTTTAAATAAGTCTTTAGGCATGAAAAGAAAGTAGAGGTGTGACTGTCTGAGCTGTAAAACCAGCCTGTATAAGGCTATGTTGTTTTACTTGATGTAACTGAAGTAGCGTACATGTTTGGTTGTCTAATAATTATACCACTGTTTATGGTAGCTGAAGTTGTATCATGTTTGTTGCATGATGAAAACTCTAATTAACTCGGTTAAAAGAACCGTCATTTTAACTAATAGAACATTTTAATTGCAATGACGTTGATTTCTTTTCTTGTGGTCAAATCAGTCACATGGGTTCTAAAAAGATTGGTTAACGAAATAGTTACATGCTCCTAAGAATTTTGTCCTGAGATCAGGTATTCATGCATGCTAAAAATAGTCATAACTAATGTATTATTTATATATCTATCTGATATCACCTATTGTTGTCATAGGATTCGATATTTAGAATTTTCGATGCAAATCTCCATTACTTTATCCGGGGAACATTTGACATGGTGGGCACAAGATGAGAAATACATCATCATTTATCAATATCAAGTAAACTCGACTGACAACTTTATGCATTTGTTTCAAGAGTCGAGACAAAAAAAAAAGTTTCAATATTCTTTGTTGTAACAAAGATGACGAATGCACAATCTTTACAACGAACATTGTGTACAAAGAAGGTTTATTGTCTATTTGTATAAGCATCATGTAATTTATTTGTTCTCACACTTATCATTTTTCTTTTTGCGTATAAGTACATGAACAATTTCTTTTTGTTTCCAATTTAATTGTTTAACATATTTGTCGTTATTAATTATTTACTTATAGATATATAATTAATAAATCTCATGTATTTAAGTTAAAAAAAATAATGTTAAAATGAAATAAAAAGAAGAAAGAGAAAGAGAGGGGGAGGGAGTTGAGGTGGAGCACGCATGCAGGGAGCGATTCAACAGCATTCTTTCCCGGCTTATTTCATTTTAATTTCTTCTTCACACAAATAATTTCTTAATTTCTCCATTTTTCATTTCATACTTGCAAATTTCTTTCTTTCTTTCATTCGCTCAAATCAAAAGAATTATATAAAAACTATCCAACATAACAATGTGTATCGCTTTTTATAACAACCAAACGTGATCATCTCATCAATAAGAAGTGGAATATCGATCGATCAGGTGTTGTGGAAGATCGAAGAATGAGTGCGTCTCGATTTATAAAATGTGTAACAGTTGGCGATGGTGCTGTTGGGAAGACATGCCTCTTGATCTCTTACACCAGCAATTCTTTCCCTACGGTTAGTTTTTTTTCATTTTATAGTATTGTCCTTCAATTCATACCGAGCCTCACACTGTGATTCTGTATCATATTTCATATAACAGATTCAGTTTCTCACAAAGCAATTTCCTTAATTTATATGGATCATGCTCAATAGCATTGACGATTTAAATGCACCTGATCATGATTGTTTCGGACTTTCTGGTTTGATTTTTGAATATATGATTGCCTAGTTTTTCGTGGGTAGGAGAGGAGGAATTTGTATTATGATGGTTGTGTTTTTGTTTTTTTTTCAAAAAACTACTCTTTTTCCTCTTATGTTTACATGCGCGCAGACGTTATTGTTTGTTTATTTTTAGACATATGACTTTTGCATATTTTTTCTAAGTCTGATTACCACTTCTTGTTCCTTAAAAACTTTAGATTCACCTCTTCTCTCGCAGGCATGGTATTGCATATCAGACGTAAAAACAAACACAATTTTTTTGTGTAAATTGAAGCTAGCTTTTCGTACGAATGAGAAAACTGTTTGTTGATGGTTGCCTACTTTTGGCTGTTATAGGAATAGTATATATATTATTTCGGTCCCCTATTTTGAGATATTTGCCTTTTGTATTGGGAATTGAAAAGTCGACATTTATCGTCATTGTCATAAGATGCATTAAGCATTATCATGCAACAAACGATTCATTCTGTGTTGTTTATAGAGTTTTGATCAACATGATTGGTTTCATGTTAACATTGTTATACAAGAACACACAATTACACAATTCTCAGTGTGTGTGTGTGTGTGTGTTTTAATAAAGCACAAGCTTCATTGGATTGATTTTAAGTTTTCTCTTTGTTTTCTGATTTTGATCATGTGTTGAGGTTTAATATTGTATTTTTTTTCTGTGTTAAACAGGATTATGTGCCAACTGTGTTTGATAATTTCAGTGCAAATGTCGTTGTCAATGGAAGTACTGTCAATCTTGGCTTATGGGACACTGCTGGTAACCTCCACAGGCATCATCAAGTTATTTGTGTGATAGTATGTACTTCGCTATACTTTTTACTAAGTGTGAAATCGACATTCTGTTGAACAGGACAGGAGGACTATAACAGATTAAGACCACTGAGTTATCGTGGGGCTGATGTTTTCATTTTGGCCTTTTCTCTCATTAGCAAGGCTAGCTATGAAAACGTATCAAAAAAGGTGAATCTGTCGTGTTTTTCATCTTCCTATCAGTTGGGGGTGTTTAGATTTGTGTCTGAAACTGATTATGGGATGCTTAATAATTAAAATCAGATAATCAGGTGCAATCTTATGGATCGTGTTTGAATGTGCTTATCTTGTTTGAAGTTGTAATAATCAAATAATCACTTGTTTGATTGTTGGATATTTGGTACTTTTTCGGCTGTATCAAAGCCATAGATACAATGACCAAGAAGGACATTGTTGTAAATAAAGCGGATGCGTATTGTGAAATAGAAGTCACTTGTTTGTGTATAGGTTTAAAGAAGGATAAATAGGTTAAAAGAAGGGCAAATAGGTGTCGTGTTTTACCTGTTGTAAGCACTTTTGGTGCTACAGTATGAAACGGATTATCCAATATTAGTAATCAGACCCCTAAATAAGCAGATAACCAGATTTGGAATCGTTTATCCAAACCATTAATACTGATAAAATATTCAGTTCCCAAACGCAAATCCATAATCTCTGAATGCTGCAACATGGTCTACTTACTTTTTTTCTTCTGTTGTCAGTGGATTCCAGAACTGAAACATTATGCCCCCGGAGTTCCAATCGTGCTTGTTGGGACCAAAATCGGTTAGTTGCTTTAACGATATATATTTTCAGCCATATAATTGATTCTTCAGAATGTGTAGTCAAAGTTTGGTTAGTTTTTCTAACATTCTAATGTTATCTTGGTGGCTTTAGATCTTAGGGATGACAAGCAGTATTTCGCTGAGCATCCGAGTGCAGTTCCCATTACAACTGCTCAGGTAAAGATTATACTAAGTACTAAAGTATTACTCTATTCTCTATTAGTCCAGTAAAAAGTTGTAACTCTCTTGGGTTGCAACATAGCTTAATTAATGAATTACAAAAACACCCCAAAAGAAATGAACATTCCATCTAAACATGGATTCTAGCCCAAAATTATTATGTGAGTAAACACAAAAGCTAAACATAAAATTCCAAGGGTTGGTTATCCCTGCCAGACCTTGTCATTCCCAGGCAAGAATTAAACTGGGCTGGGCTCCAGCTGAAGGTGGAAGGTCACGGGTTTGAGCATGGTTGCAAAATGCCTGGGGATGACTGCATACAAAAGACTTTTTCTTCCCAAACCCATGTAAATCAAAGCCAGACTTGATGCATCATGGTTGTCATTTGTTAAGTAGTAGCTCAGATTTCTATAAAAGACAGTTGTTTTAATCTGTACTTTGACATTACAGGGAGAAGAACTAAAGAAGACGATTGGAGCTCCCCAGTACATTGAATGCAGTGCAAAAACACAAGAGGTGCATATAATCTTCTTCCCATAGACCCATGTAGATAGACGTGGCATGTTTAACTCATTTACTTGTGAACAAGTCAATGTGGGTTGTGCTTTATCGCATACGGGTCAAATGAGTCAAATAAAGAAAATCGAGTAATAGAAGAACTGGGCATCTGGGTAGATTGGTTTGAAAGTATCACTTAGTTTATTTATTTAGCAACCTCTAAAATCATTTTACATGAAGCTTTAAATTCTTATTGTATTTGTAATCATAGTAAGAAGATTAATAATACTGTATTATAAAAGGTAAAAAGAAAAAAAGTGGACAAGAAGGTCTTTGCATCTCAACCCAGCCTGACTTTACATATTTAGACACGTACCAGAAAATGACTGGATTCAACTTGAATCTATTTTGACATGCTACCCAACCCTCCCTTCTACATGAGAGATAATCGGACGATCTATGAGTGGTTCTTATGTATCATTTTTTTCTGACAGAATATCAAAGGAGTTTTCGATGCTGCCATTAAAGTTGTTTTGCAACCTCCAAGCTCAAAAAAAAAGAAGGGAAAGTCTCAAAAGGGCTGCTCTATATTGTGATCAATAATAATTAGTTGATGGAGAGATACAGGACCTACACCTTGTGTTCTTTACCTTTCTGCCCTTTCTCTCGTAAAGGAAGTAGTCGAGGCTAACCAGTGATCATCTACATGAAAGCTTGATATGGTTCATCGTGTGTCTCACTTCTCATGTTAGGCCTTCCAGGTTCCACCCTCCCAGTTTTTGATATGTTCCTATGTGTTAGTTTTGTCGGAGGATCCATCTATATTTGAAAAACGGAACAAAAAATAAAAACTCGCATCAGATTCTTTTCTTTAAAAATCTGTTAGCTCATTTGTATTTGAATGGTTTCCATTGTTGGAGATTTGATTACTGCATTAATTCTGCAGTCGACTAGAATTCTGTATCGGATGCTTGAGTTTTGAGAATTCTTTTATTGTTCATAATGTCATCTGGCAATTTTGATGTTAGGCTTCAGTGTTCTTTGGTTTTCGGCAATTGTTGCCATTATGTGTCGCTATCTGCTTGGTTGTTTTCACTTTGTTTTGTTGTGATTGGAACCGAATGCATTTGTTCATTTAACATTCAATGTAGCTTGTTTGAAAATTATGAAAATGTTACATAGGATTTCAGATTGTGACAATCAATCTCAAAGCTTTAGCTTTAGTGTAGACGTCAACTATTTAAGATAAATATTTTGCAGTCTAGGTTTGTACAAACACACGAAATACAAATTTACAATAAAAGCTATACGAGTGGTAATGTTAACTTCTTAATTTCTTATGCACGATCAAACATTTATAACAGCTGTATTTTTTCAATTTTCTATAAAGAGTTGTAGAAATCTCCACACCACTATGCTTGAAACGATTAAAGTTTTATGATCATCGTAATTCATCTAAACTTTGTTTTAATCATTATAAATAGTTGCAGAACTGTTCCAATTTTCACCTGAAGATGTTTTATTGAAACCTTTATACCTATAATTTATAACCAAAGAAAATTTTTGTAGTAAAAATACAAGTCATGAGTTAAGAGGCTTGAGACAATGTGGCTAGGCTTTTTAAACGCCCTTTTGGAGGATAAACAAGCAGATGTGAACCAGAAAAGTGTATCAACTGGTCCAGTTTAGTTTCTAAGAAATATAAACTATTTCTAAAATTGTTGATGGCAAATTACTTTCGTGAGTACAATTTGTGATGACCTGTTCGAGGATTTACTAATAAGTTGGAGAACAGATTAAGCTAACTCAGGTATTAGAACTGAGAATGACAATGAATAAACCTACCTCGTAAAGAAAAAATACATTTAAATGGTTGACAAAAATGTCATAATTGAATGCTTACAAATATAGAATTGACTCATTGAGAAAGACAGAGAAAGATCAAGTGTAAATTTAAGGACACTATTTATACATGAGAGTTAAGATCAAATGAGAATGGTGAGAAGAAAACACAATCACACATTACAAATGCACTTACAAAGTTAGATGCATCTCCGTTTAAAATTTTTCCCTTTCATTTAAAATGTGTGGCTAAAATTTCTTTCAAGCTCATCATTTCAATTTTTTTTCCCTCCATTCATAAAAACCAACAATTCATGAGGCGCTTGCTAATCCGGTTTAACCTGACCTTGTGCATCACATGTTAACTTTAAAACGGTTTAGAACAATCAGCTACAATTATGCTTAACAATTATTTTTCGTGGTTAAAATGGTAAATCAACGAATGGTTTGTACAATCTTTTCATTTACAAGAAATCGGTTGAATTTTTATCCTATAACAAACTGGATTTATGAAATATTTGACGTTGTCATTTTGGTTTTGTGGCACATAGAAAGCTCATAGCTTTCACCTTTTTCGTACCATCCACCCTTAGCTGCACCAAAATACACTATTATCCTACTGCTTTTTCAAAGTTACATATTAAAAGAGATTCATGATGCCGAACAGCATTGTTTGTTCACTACAAGGACAAACAACCATAAAGTTTATCTCAAATGTTACACTATCGACTATCATTGTCCTAGGGACGTTACTTGTCTCACCAGTCTCTGGTTCTTAAGATTTACTCGTTACTGTCTTTTGTTTGGTGGAACATCACAAGAAAGAACTGTACGCAATCATATTCACATAAAAAAGTCCATCTTTAGTAACGCTTTAGAGGACCAACGTGTTGAAACTAAACTCCAGAACTTTGCTTATGGATACTGTATAAGCAATTATGGTCAATTAAATAGATGATACTACGAATCAAGGAAACGAGACGGATTATTGTATCTTGAAACAAAAAGCTTTATGATACATAAATTCCAATGCGCTTAACACTCAAAATGTTCAGTGAATCCGAGAGTAAATTTTTCCAAGTTAAAATTGGTTTCCTAAAACCAATGATGTTCTTTTACAAGAGAAAAATCTATTCGACGCTTATGTTTTTAAGTTACACATTCCAAATTTGAAGTGCCATCAGGTAAGTCAAAAATATAGACAATCATACATCACATACTCTACCAAAAGAAATTCAAAATCAGGAATCATTTCCATACACTATTTATACACCTGGTAGCAAAAATCAAACCTTTATTGTCTCAAATTTCTCCCCTGTAACTCCAC